>OZ005742.1:158524057-159011129 GCA_963930735.1 Dioctria linearis | reverse complement strand
ATCAAATTTGTAACTAGCCTACTAAGCCACATTTGCTTTCAGCTGGCATTAACCAGTAACGATGAAAGCGCACAACTAAATTGCAAATTCAATTTTGTTTATTTTTCCCGCGGACGGGCATCGAACCTACATTTGATAGAATCGGTCAATGATAGAGAAAGAAGAATTTTAAGAACTTTTATTTTTAATGATTCTAAATCAAATTTATAAACACAAGAAGGAAAAACAACCGCCTCGTCCGGGATTTGAAACCGGGACCTTCCGTTTGCCGGGCGACTGCTCTTACCACTGAGCTAACGAGACAGATGATTTTCCTTCTTGCACTTATCAAATTTGTAACTAGCCTACTAAGCTACGTTTGCTTTCAGCTGGCATTAACCAGTAACGATGAAAGCGCACAACTAAATTGCAAATTCAATTTCATTTATTTTTCCCGCGGACGGGCATCGAACCTATACTTGTTAGTATCGGTCAATGATGGAGAAAGAAGAATTTTAAGAACTTTTATTTGTAATGATTCTAAATCAAATCTCTAAATACAAGAAGAGAAAAAAAAACAACCGCCTGGTCCGGGATTAAACCGGGACCATCCGCTTGCCGGGCGACTGCTCGTACCACTGAGTTAACGAGACAAATGATTTTCCTTCTTGCGCTTGACAAATTTGTAAGTAGCCTACTAAGCCACATTTGCTTTCAGTTGGCATTAACCAGTGACGGTGAAAGCGCACAAATAAATTGTAAATTCAGTTTTATTTATTTTTCCCGCGGACGGGTATCGAGCCTACACTTCTTAGAATCGGTCAATGATGGAGAAAGAAGAATTTTAAGAACTTTTATTTTTAAAGATTCTAAATCAAATTTATAAATACAAGAAGAGAACAAAAAACAACCGCCTGGTCCGGGATTTGAAACCGGGACCTTCCGCTTGCCAGGCGACTGCTCGTATCACTAAGCTAACGAGACAGATGATTTTCCTTCATGCACTTATCAAATTTGTAACAAGCCTACTAAACCACATTTGCTTTCAGCTGGCATTAACCAGTGACGGTGAAAGCGCACAAATAAATTGTAAATTCAATTTTATTTATTTTTCCCGCGGACGGGAATCGAACCTACATTTGTTAGAATCAGTCAATGATGGAGAAAGAAGAATTTTGAGAACTTTTATTTTTAATGATTCTAAATCAAATTTATAAATACAAGAAGAAAAAACAACCGCCTCGTCCGGGATTTGAAACCGAGAGCTTCCGCTTGCCGGGCGACTGCTCTTACCACTGAGCTAACGAGACAGATGATTTCCTTCTTGCGTTTATCAAATTTGTGACTAGCCTACTATGCCACATTTGCTTTCAGCTGGCATTAACCTGTTACGATGGAAGCGCACAAATAAACTGTAAATTCAATTTTATTTATTTTTCCCGCGCACGGGAATCGAACCTACACTTGTTAGAATCTGTCAATGATGTAGAAAGAAGAATTTTAAGAACTTTTATTTTTAATGATTCTAAATCAAATTTATAAATACAAGAAGAAAAAACAGCCGCCTGGTCCGGGATTTGAAACAGGGACCTTCCGCTTGCCAGGCGACTGCTCTTACCTCTGAGCTAACGAGAGAGATGATGTTCCTTGTTGCACTTATCAAATTTGTAACTAGCCCACTAAGCCACATTTGCTGTCAGCTGGCATTAACCAGTGAGTGGCGCACAAATAAATTGCAAATTCAATTTTATTTATTTTTCCTGCGGACGGGAATCGAACCTACACTTGTTAGAATCGGTCAATGATGGAGAAAGAAGAATTTTAAGAACTTTTATTTTTAATGATTCTAAATCAAATTTATAAATACAAGAAGAAAAAACAACCGCCTCGTCCGGGATTTGAAACCGATACCTACCGCTTGCCGGGCGACTGCTCTTACCACTGAGCTAACGAGACAGACGATTTTCCTTCTTGCACTTATCAAATTTGTATCTAGCCTACTAAGCTACATTTGCTTTCAGCTGGCATTAACGACTAACGATGAAAGCGCACAAATAAATTGTAAATTCATTTTTTTTTTATTTTTCCCGCGGACGGGCATCGAACCTACACTTGTTAGTATCGGTCAATGGTGGAGAAAGAAGAATTTTAAGAACTTTTATTTTTAATGATTCTAAATCAAATTTCTAAATACAAGAAGAGAAAAAACACAACCGCCTGGTCCGGGCTTAAACAGGGACCTTCCGCTTGCCGGGTGACTGCTCTTACCACTGAGCTAACGAGACAGATGATTTTCCTTCTTGCACTTATCAAATTTGTAACTAGGCTACTAAGCTACATTTGCTTTCAGCTGGCATTCACCAGTAACGATGAAAGCGCACAAATAAATTGTAAATTCAATTTTATTTATTTTTCCTGCGGACGGGAATCGAACCTACACTTGTTAGAATCAGTCAATGATGGAGAAAGAAGAATTTTGAGAACTTTTATTTTTAATGATTCTAAATCAAATTTATAAATACAAGAAGAAAAAACAACCGCCTCGTCCGGGATTTGAAACCGAGAGCTTCCGCTTGCCGGGCGACTGCTCTTACCACTGAGCTAACGAGACAGATGATTTCCTTCTTGCGTTTATCAAATTTGTGACTAGCCTACTATGCCACATTTGCTTTCAGCTGGCATTAACCTGTTACGATGGAAGCGCACAAATAAACTGTAAATTCAATTTTATTTATTTTTCCCGCGCACGGGAATCGAACCTACACTTGTTAGAATCTGTCAATGATGTAGAAAGAAGAATTTTAAGAACTTTTATTTTTAATGATTCTAAATCAAATTTATAAATACAAGAAGAAAAAACAGCCGCCTGGTCCGGGATTTGAAACAGGGACCTTCCGCTTGCCAGGCGACTGCTCTTACCTCTGAGCTAACGAGAGAGATGATGTTCCTTGTTGCACTTATCAAATTTGTAACTAGCCCACTAAGCCACATTTGCTGTCAGCTGGCATTAACCAGTGAGTGGCGCACAAATAAATTGCAAATTCAATTTTATTTATTTTTCCTGCGGACGGGAATCGAACCTACACTTGTTAGAATCGGTCAATGATGGAGAAAGAAGAATTTTAAGAACTTTTATTTTTAATGATTCTAAATCAAATTTATAAATACAAGAAGAAAAAACAACCGCCTCGTCCGGGATTTGAAACCGATACCTACCGCTTGCCGGGCGACTGCTCTTACCACTGAGCTAACGAGACAGACGATTTTCCTTCTTGCACTTATCAAATTTGTATCTAGCCTACTAAGCTACATTTGCTTTCAGCTGGCATTAACGACTAACGATGAAAGCGCACAAATAAATTGTAAATTCAATTTTTTTTTATTTTTCCCGCGGACGGGCATCGAACCTACACTTGTTAGTATCGGTCAATGGTGGAGAAAGAAGAATTTTAAGAACTTTTATTTTTAATGATTCTAAATCAAATTTCTAAATACAAGAAGAGAAAAAACACAACCGCCTGGTCCGGGCTTAAACAGGGACCTTCCGCTTGCCGGGTGACTGCTCTTACCACTGAGCTAACGAGACAGATGATTTTCCTTCTTGCACTTATCAAATTTGTAACTAGGCTACTAAGCTACATTTGCTTTCAGCTGGCATTCACCAGTAACGATGAAAGCGCACAAATAAATTGTAAATTCAATTTTATTTATTTTTCCTGCGGACGGGAATCGAACCTACACTTGTTAGAATCGGTCAATGATGGAGAAAGAAGAATTTTAAGAACTTTTATTTTTAATGATTCTAAATCAAATTTATAAATACAAGAAGAAAAAACAACCGCCTCGTCCGGTATTTGAAACCGGGACCTTCCGCTTGCCGGGCGACTGCTCTTACCACTGAGCTAACGAGACAGTTGATTTTCCTTCTTGCACTTATCAAATTTGTGACTAGCCTACTAAACCACGTTTGCTTTCAACTGGCATTAACCAGTAATGGTGAAAGCGCACAAATAAATTGTAAATTCAGTTTTATTTATTTTTCCCGCGGACGGGAATCGAACCTACACTTGTTAGAATCGGCCAATGATGTAGAAAGAAGAATTTTAAGAACTTTTATTTTTAATGATTCTAAATCAAATTTATAAATACATGAAGAAAAAACAGCCGCCTCGTCCGGGATTTGAAACAGGGACCTCCCGCTTACCAGGCGACAGCTCTTACCTCTCAGCTAACGAGACAGATGATTTTCCTTGTTGCACTTATCAAATTTGTAACTAGCCCACTAAGCCACATTTGCTGTCATCTGGCATTAACCAGTGACGGTTAAAGCGCACAAATAAATTGCAAGTTCAATTTTATTTATTTTTCCCGCGGACGGGCATCGAACCTACATTTGTTAGAATCGGTCAATGATGGAGAAAGAAGAATTTCAAGAACTTTTATTTTTAATGATTCTAAATCAAATTTATAAACACAAGAAGGAAAGACAATCGCCTCCCGGGATTTCCGCTTGCCGGGCGACTGCTCTTACCACTGAGATAACGAGACAGATGATTTTCCTTCTTGCACTTATCAAATTTGTAACTAGCCTACTAAGCTACATTTGCTTTCAGCTTGCATTAACGACTAACGATGAAAGCGCACAAATAAATTGTAAATTCAATTTCATTTATTTTTCCCGCGGACGGGCATCGAACCTACACTTGTTAGTATCGGTCAATGGTGGAGAAAGAACAATTTTAAGAACTTTTATTTTTAATGATTCTAAACCAAATTTCTAAATACAAGAAGAGAAAAAATACAACCGCCTGGTACGGGATTAAACCGGGACCTTCCGCTTGCCGGGCGACTGCTCTTACCACTGAGCTAACGAGACAGATGATTTTCCTTCTTGCACTTATCAAATTTGTGACTAGCCTACTAAACCACATTTGCTTTCAACTGGCATTAACCAGTTGTAGCGAATTGCCCCTTCGCTACTTCAATCCCTTTCACTTGGCTGAATCAGCATAAGAACTAATTTTGTTCCCTTCCTGCCTATTGCAAAAGAGTCCATGGGAGAAGCTATTAATTCGAATTTTAGGTTTGTGCCTAAAGTTAAAACGCGCTCACCAATTGAATTTTTTTTTTTTAATCGAACATTTTTGATGAGATTCAATTTCATGCCCTAAAAAGGCAACGTGATTTTGAATAAAAATGATAAATTTCCATGACATCATGACCCGCTATCTTTCATCCCAGTGGATAGGGCGAGAAGGGAGCTATTGAAAATTTTCGAAGAAAACTAGACGCTAGCGGCGATTGGTTGCGGTTGAAAAAAAAATTAAGAGTGGGGCTTGGACAGAGCGTTTGTTTTAGTTTTAAAGAAGAAATTTTGTTTTGAGAGTGAGTAAGTTTAGGATGATGATCGAGAGAAGTTAAGTGGATAAATGGTTGAAGATTTGTTTTAGAAAAGTTTCTTGAGTTGTCGCTAATAAAATCACTAAAAGTTATTGATATATATTTGAATTTGATTAACAAAATCCTCATTAAAAAGTTTGTGTAAAATTTCCTAGATTAAAAGGAAAATATCTATAAACAGTTTTAGTTGTCGCTAATAAAACTATTAAAAGTTTCCAATATATTTGAATTCGACTAACAAAATTCTCATTAAAAGTTTTATGTAAAATTTCCTGGATTAAAAGGAAAACTATCTATAAAAAGTTTCTTTAGTGATCGCTAATAAAATCACTAAAAGTTATTGATATATATTTTAATTGGATTAAAAAAGTTCCTCACTAAATAGTTTGTGTAAAATTTCCTAGATTAAAAAGGAAAACAATCTATAAAAAGTTTCTTTAGTTATCGCTAATAAAATCACTAAAAGTTATTGATATATATTTGAATTTGATTAACAAAATCCTCATTAAAGGATTTTGTGTAAAATTTCCTAGGTTAAAAGGAAAACTATCTATAAAAAGTTTTAGTTGTCGCTAATAAAACTATCAAAAGTTTCCAATATATTTGAATTTGATTAACAAAATTCTCATAAAAAAAAGTTTTTGTGTAAAATTTCCTAGGTTAAAAGGAAAACTATCTATAAAAAGTTTTAGTTGTCGCTAATAAAACTATCAAAAGTTTCCAATATGTTTGAATTTGATTAACAAAATTCTCATAAAAAAAAAGTTTTGTGTAAAATTTCCTAGATTAAAAGGAAAACTATCTATAAAAAGTTTTAGTTGTCGCTAATAAGACTATTAAAAGTTTCCAATATACTTGAATTCGATTAACAAAATTCTCATTAAAAGGTTTGTGTAAAATTTCCTAGATTAAAAGGAAAACTATCTATAAGTTTTAGTTATCACTAATAAATTAATAAAAGTTATCGTTGTATATTTGAATTTAATAAAAAAAAAAAAAAGGTTTTTACGAACAGATAAAGGAATCTGTGCAGAAATATTGAGGAATGTACATGGTACACCAGGTATGAGATTATTGTTCAATTTACATAAACTAGAGATGCTCCTCTAAATTAATTTTTTTTTGTGTGTCTTGGCGGTAATGATGTTTTAGGGAAAGTTGGCTATGGATGAGGAGGGGAGTTGGGGATTGAGGTGTGGACATGTGACGGCAGTGATTTTGTTATAGAATGGATTCGTAGAATCTATTATTAAAATGGGGCTAAGTAGTACGGTGACTTTGATCCACTTAGCCAGGGTGGTTGGGGGCGTTGGGCCCGATTAGATCAAGGTCTAGAGCTCCATCGACACCAGGAGCTCCTATCCATCTCTATCTTTCTCTAGCATTTTATTTTTTTTATATTATTCAGACGGATAATACATCCGGCCGGAGCGTTAATTGAGTTAAGGTGAAAGGAATATATGTATGGTGATATTTTTTTTTTTGATTCAATAGCTGGAATTTTTTTTTTCTATAAAATTTCAAATTTCATCTCTGTCTGTCCGTCTGCAGTCCTTATATACAATTATTCGGTTTTCTTAGTCCGTCTGTCTGTCTGTTAATTCTTTCAAATTATGCACAGCTAACTTGAGCATCCAAAGGGTGTAGGAAGCAAGAACCTCACCTCTCGGCTGATCGCTGGCGGGCAAACAGCTGTGCGCTCCCTACATTAACCCTGCGGATGAATTTTTGCAACATAAGTTGTGCTTTGCGGCCGACCTATGGACTTAGTAGTTCATATATATACATATATGGTAAGAGGTATATTTGTATGTGGACGCCTGGGTTCATGGATTAGCTGACGAGGGACTTCCGATTGTTACAAATGGCGCCCAAGTGTACGGGTTTTATATTTTTTTTTCTCTTTTCTCAATTTTTGGTATCTTTTTCTCTTTTTCTGGCTTATTACCAGCATACTTTTGTCGTTTGTGTTATTGTTGATCAAATAGTTCTTCAAACTTAAATCGCCTAGTTTATTTCATCTGTCACTTGACGTTTCGGCCCGGAGGGGTTCCGTTCTGGTTTGTTTTATGAGTGCTCAGGTTCCTGTTGGTTGAGTTGACTTTGTGAATGATTTGCCCCACCTAATTTGAAAAATTTTCGGTCTGACTTGGTACTGTTCTGATATTGGTCTGGTATTGGGCGAGCATATCCTCGTTCTGTTGATAATATCTACTGGCCATGTCAGCTTCAGTCAGAATGGGATCCTTGACCACTCGTTTAATTATATATATATATTAGTACCAAATTTATTTTGTTTTTGTTTTTTTTTTTTATGCTCGGCCGCTCGGTGGTATAGCAAACTTTGTGTGCACATGTCTGCATACGTTTTGAAAACTAAGTTTCAGTTTGCATCTGACTGATTCAAGTTGAGCTAGTATTAACGATGTGTTTCTTCTTCTGATATTTTTGCTATTGGCTCATGCTTGCATTCTGTTAATCACCGAGTTCTCGACTATTTGCGAGGTTTAACTTTTCGTCGTGTTTCTTTTTAATATAGAGATGGATGTTAAGGTTTGTGTTGCGTTGCATGTCCATGCTGTTTGTTTTTCTCTCTCTTCCTCACCCTTCTAATTCTCTATAAAATTTGAATTTATTTTATAAAACAATTTAATATATTATACTTAATAGCCTGATATTATACCATACTCAAATTTGCTTATCTATATATATATATATATTTTTTTTTCATTTATTTAAACAAATAACTTAAATTTTTAGTAAGTTTGTGCTTTATTAAGGAATACTTAGAAAATTTTGGTGCTCAGTCCAGCTCCCGCATCTGGTGCATTGTCCAGTCGTGTTTGTTTGGTCGGGTACAATATTTATTCAAGTACCAGTTGATAGTATAGTTTATAACATTTTTTTTTGTCATGGATTTCGCCTTTCTCACTGAGGAAGAGTTGGGGGTGGAGTGCTCAGTGCGAGGCATTCCATACCCAAGCTCGAATGTTTTAAGTCAATTGGTTCAAGTCTACCAACTCGAGCTTTTAAATCCCGATATAGCCCCGACTAAAAGTCATGCATCAAAGAATCCAAAAACGGAACTAATGAATATCCTCAGTCGTGTGGATGCCTTACGAGAAAATCTCGTTTCTGCTCCAATTAAGGATGCAACCTCTCGGTCTGTTTATGAAGCTCAAGCCTACCATTTATTGGGGCGAGCTCAGCGTTTATCTCAGTCACCGACTGTTGGTGATAAGTCAAGGAAACTAGCTACTGATCTGGAAAAGTTGATATCCCTTGTGGATGTGCCGCAGTTGATCGAGTGGGAAGGTGCAGTGGGAGGAGCCCTTAATATTGAAAATAGAAATGTGATTTCTCCTGTTTTGGCTACCTCAAGTAAGCCCTCTTCTGGCGCCATTCCGAAATCCCTCCACACAGCATTCCGAGATACCATGGGCAGTCGTTCAATATTATCAAACCAAGTGGATAATTCCAGAGAAATATTGCCCGAGGCTATGTCGCAGAAAAATTGTGGCACTAATGGCACAAGTCTTTGGACAGGCCCTAAGGACCTACCTCATGAAACAATTACCTGGGATGACATGAGTTGTTTGGATGATAAGTCTAAACCGGACTGCTATCCCCGCTCGAGTCTGAGGAACCCTCCGATTATCCCTTTTGCGAAGCCCACAGGTCATCCATACCGTTTGATCCGTGCGCGTCACATTTCATGCCAACAGAAACTAGAAGACGAAGCCCGAATAGAAGTCCCGTGTTTAAGTGGCGCATAGTTTTCAGTGGAACTCCTGGTCTAGACGTACTTGATTTCTTGTTTCGAATTGAGCGATTAGCTCATTTTGAACGAGTAAGTGGTGAAGATTTATGTGCCGGATTTCATGCCTTAGTTTCTGGAAAGGCTGAAGATTGGTATTGGTTATACTTACATGGCAACCCACTTCCCACCTGGAAAGAGCTGCGCTCTGCTCTCATCAGAGAATTTCAGATTCAGCATACGGATTATGAAATACGTAAGCTTGTTGAGACTCGTAAACAGGGAAGCCGCGAGTCTTTTAGTGATTTTCGTCTGGCAGTACATACCTTAATCTGCAAAATGGAAAATCCCATTCCTGAAAAGGAACTTATAGAAATTTTACGGCGAAATATGAAGCCCGCTCTGCAAGAAGTATTGCTTATGCACCCGGTTAACAATATTTTGGATTTACGAGACATTTGTGGAAGTTCGAGGGACTATGGTCCGACATAGGAAACCCTCGAGAGGTTGTCTCCCGTCGCGCAATCAATGAATTATACTCTGATAGTCTGTATTATACAAATAACACCAAAGCCGAAGAGGCCGTCGAAGCTTTTCAGCCTAGATTGCAGCCTCCCGTTTTTAAGAAGGAGCGATCCCCGGTCCAACCCGGTACCATCACCGCCTCGAGTTCTAAAGTGTTGGAACTGTCCTGTCGAAGGCCATGTATATCAGGACTGTCCATTATCATATAGAAAAGTTTTTTGCTTCGGCTGTGGTGCTGAAGGTGTGATAAAGCCTGGGTGTATAGTTTGTTCTCAGGGAAACCGGATGTGGAGTCAGATCGTGGCGGGAACTTCCCGGATTCTGACTCCGGCACAAATATCCAAACAAAATACTTGCGAAGCGTTTTCAAATACGGAGCCTAAATTATCCAGCATGACATATTCTTCTCAGGTGGAACCCTGTAAAACAACCCCTTTTCTCAAGATATTGGAGTACAGACCGTCACTGAGACTTCAAGAGCTACCGAAATTTTGTCGGAGAGTTGCAGTTGCTATTCCTCATACCAGTCCTCTACTGATTCGTCGGTGGATTTTGGTTTGAATGATTTTTCCCAGTGTTCAAGCTTCCCTGGTGCCAGGCATCGTTCAGTTAAATATTTCAGCCTGCGTAGAAATTTAAAGGCTAACATTGCAGAAACTATTTTGCAAACCAACGGCGATCGTCGGCCTTACGCCAATGTTATTATTGTGGGGCAACAAATTATAGGTCTGCTAGACAGTGGAGCAAGTGTTAGCGTTATAGGTGCTGGGGCGGAGCGTTTTCTGGACAAGGCTGGTATTCCTTTCCATTCAATGCCAACCCAAATTTCAACGGCCGACGGGCAACAGCAAGAAGTCTTGGGTCACGTCCGAGTACTCGTTAAGTACGGCAGCAAGACTCGAATGATGCGCTTGCACATCGTTCCAAATCTAAAACAACCACTTTACCTCGGAATTGATTTCTGGGAAAAGTTTGGTTTGTCACCAGTGATGATCGAGGAGCGGTATTCACTAGCAAATCCTCCCCCTGTATGTACTAAAAGTCACGAATTATCTGAAGAAAATGATAAAAGCTTAAAATCAGTAATCAAAGCCTATCCTTCGTTTAATGAACATGGTCTCGGGAAAACAGATTTAGTTGAGCATAAGATTGATGTGCGTTCCAGTAAACCCATAAAACAGCGATATTATGCTGTTTCACCAGCTGTTCAGAAATCCCTATATGAAGAATTGGATCGCATGTTAGATCTCGGAGTTATCGAGGAGAGTCAGAGTGGGTGGTCCTCCCCAGTTACATTGGTTAGAAAACCTAATGGTAAACAGAGACTTTGTCTAGATGCAAGAAAGGTGAATTCCGTCACCGTTCCAGATGCTTTTCCGCTACCTCTTATCGACGGATTATTAAGTCGACTCCAAGAAACTAATTATATTTCGGCTATCGACTTAAAAGATGCCTTTTGGCAAATTCCCCTTGCCACTACTTCCAGAGACAAAACAGCATTTGCAGTACCGGGCCGTCCACTATATCTATTCACCGTTTTACCTTTCGGTTTATGTAATGCTCCGCAGACCATGTGCAAGTTGATGTGCAAAGTCATACCCCACCAGTTACATGACCGAGTCTCTGTCTACCTCGACGACCTGCTAATTACTTCTTCCACGTTTGAGGAACACTTGAAACTGCTCACAACAGTAGCATCTCTGTTGCGTAGTGCTAAACTTACCATCAACGTGGAGAAAAGTAAATTTTTTATGCGGGAGGTTAGATATCTCGGTTTTGCGGTAGTAAATGGGTGCTTGTGGGCAGATCCTGAAAAAGTTAAGGCCATACGTAATTTTCCTCGTCCTTCTAGTGTAAAGAAAATACGAAGTTTCTTGGGTATGTGCGGGTGGTATCGACGTTTTATTCCAAGTTTTGCATCAATAGCCAGTCCCCTCACGGACATTTTGAAGAAAAGCGTTAAATTCCGGTGGAATGGTTTGGCTGAAGATTCTTTTAACCGATTGAAAAATTGTCTTACTAGTGCTCCTGTACTCGCTAACCCTGATTTGACCAGACCATTCTATATTCAGTGTGATGCTAGCACTACCGGAGTTGGGAGTGTGCTGTTTCAATATTCTGATGATGGCATCGAGCATCCAATTGCTTTTATGTCTCAGAAGTTGAATCCGGCTCAGCGTAACTACAGTATCACTGAATTGGAATGTCTTGCCGCTGTTGTCAGTGTTAAACGTTTCCGACCTTACGTCGGGGGTCTAGAATTTTCGATCATAACTGATCATGCCAGCCTTAAATGGCTTATGGACCAAAGGGATCTGAGTGGTAGATTAGCCCGCTGGAGCCTTAAGCTCCAAGCGTTTAAATTTAATATTGAGTACAGAAAGGGCAAAGATAATGTAGTAGCAGACGCTCTTTCTAGAGCATTCACAGAGGAAGCAATCGATTCACCCTTGAAATTGAAAATCTTTCCTTTTTCCGTCAACAGTCTTGACTTAGATTCTCCTGCTTTCCAAGAAGAATCATATATTAAAAGAATTTAGCGTATACAGGCCGATCCGGATAAGTTTCCTAACTTACGAGTACTGAACAATAAAATGTATATTTCCTTCGCATCTCCAAAGTATACTATGTCCCCCGACAAAGTCATCTGAAAGCTGTGGGTCCCTGATGGCCTCACTAATAGTTTAATTCAGAAAGAGCACTGTCCACCCACTTCGGCTCATTTTGGGATTGCTAAAACTCTAGACAAACTTCCACGCTTGTATTATTGGCCTGCTATGGCTTACGATTTCCGCTCGTTTATTTTCCTCTTGTGATACCTGCAAACAAATTAAACCAATCAACTTTTCTCCCAGGCCTCCTCACGGAGAAATACGCTCCACCGACCTTCCACGGCAACGTGTCTTTTGCGACTTCCTCGGTCCTTATCCACGAAGTCGAAACGGTACTAAATACATTTTTATATTGCTGGATCACCTTTCCAAATATGTCTTGCTTAAAGCCATGCCAGAAGCTACATCTTCGCGGGTTATAAAATTTGTAGAACAAGAAGTTTTCCTAGTGTTCGGAATACCTGAATATATTCATTGTGACAATGGCAGTTAGTTTACTTCCCGGGCTTTCGCACAATTTTTGGACAAGTACGGAGTCAAACATACCTTTTCCCCATCGTATTCCCCGCAGTCCAATGCTTCGGAACGGGCAAACCAATCTGTGTTAGCAGCAATACGAGCCTACGTAAACAATGATCATAGGAACTGGGACAGTCATTTAAACGAAATCGTCTTTGCCATGCATAATATTGTGCATGACTCAACCAAGTGTTTGCCTCATTTCATACTATTTGGCAGACATCCCGTGATGAATGGAGATGCTTATCAACTTCTCCGCGATTTGTCTCCAGACCGATGGCGCCATTGAAATCGTTCCCAACAATCAAAGACTTCAGACGATCCGTGATGAGGTCAAGAATCATTTAAAGGAAGCTCATCTTAAGTACACAAAAGGTTATAATCTGCGAACTCGGATTAGGTTGTTCAGTATTGGACAAACTGTGTTCGTCCGTAACCATGCCCAGAGTAGTGCTATCAATCACTTTTCAGCTAAATTGGCTCCAAAATTCGTAAAGGCCGTTGTTACGGCGCGTGTCGGTAATGTTTCATATCAACTTAAGACTCCTGAAGGTCGTTCTCTGGGAGTCTTCCATGCCCAAGACATAAAGTCCTGATTAGAGTCAGGTTTAACCCTCCCGGTAGCCCTAAAAAGGCATCCGGACAGCTTAACTGGTAACTACAGGGTACCAATGTGCCGCTTAGGACCCACCCAACCTAGCGGCCGGTATACCTCTTGGTAGTAGACCCATCTTTTCCCTTTTCCCTTCGTTTTCTCACTCCCACATGGTATACTACGGATAGCCGAGCTACCGTAGCAATTCCATTTGTTAAAACCGACTCCGAAAGTTTAAACAACCCAACTCTACCTTAATTGAGTAGATGTTTTCATACTAATCCCTTCTGGATTAGCCTCGTTGTGAGGATTTATCTTTCGTGTCTGTAAATCTTTATCAATTATCAGGTGCTAAGACCGCGGTCGCTCTATAAACCGTTGTTCGCCTTGGGCATTCTGGAGTGGTTTCTCAATTGAGTTTTGTATTACGGAGCCCGGCTTGAGACTCTGGTGGGTCGTCCCCACGTTGAGCGTTTCCAAAGTCCCTTGGGGTGTATTACACTACTGAAACGGTGTTCCTTTCATACAGAGCCCGGCTTTTGAGACTCTTTTCTCGGTGGGTCGTCCCCACGCTGTAGCGAATTGCCCCTTCGATACTTCAATCCCTTTAGTGATTTTACTGGCGATCACTAAAGAAACTTTTTATAGATAGTTTTCCTTTTAATCTAGGAAATTTTACACAAAACTTTTAATGAGAATTTTGTTAATCGAATTCAAATATATTGGAAACTTTTAATAGTTTTATTAGCGACAACCAAAACTTTTTATAGATATTTTCCTTTTAATCTAGGAAATTTTACACAAACTTTTTAATGAGGATTTTGGTAATCAAATTCAAATATATATCAATAACTTTTAGTGATTTTATTAGCGATAACTCAAGAAACTTTTCCAAAACAAATCTTCAACCATTTATCCACTTAAGTTCTCTCGATCATCATCCTAAACTTACTCACTCTCAAAACAAAATTTCTTCTTTAAAACTAAAACAAACGCTCTGTCCAACCCCCACTCTTAATTTTTTTTTCAACCGCAACCAATCGCCGCTAGCATCTAGTTTTCTTCGAAAATTTTTAATAGCTCCCTTCTCGCCCTATCCACTGGGATGAAAGATAGCGGGTCATGATGTCATGGAAATTTATCATTTTTATTCAAAATCACGTTGCCTTTTTAGGGCATGAATTTGAATCTCATCAAAAATGTTCGATTAAAAAAAAATTTCAGTTAGTGAGCGCGTTTTAACTTTAGGCACAAACCTAACATTCGAATTAATAGCTTCTCCCATGGACTCTATTGCAATAGGCAGGAAGGGAACAAAATTAGTTCTTATGTTGATTCAGCCAAGTGAAAGGGATTGAAGTAGCGAAGGGGCAATTCGCTACACAGTAACGGTGAAAGCGCACAAATAAATTGTAAATTCAATTTTATTTATTTTTCCCGCGGACGGGAATCGAACCTACACTTGTTAGAATCGGTCAATGATGGAGAAAGAAGAATTTTAAGAACTTTTATTGTTAATGATTCTAAATCAAATTTATAAACACAAGAAGAAAAAACAACCGCCTCGTCCGGGATTTCAAACCGGGACCTAACGCTTGCCGGGCGACTGCTCTTACCATTGAGCTAACGAGACAGATGATTTTCCTTCCTGCACTTATCAAATTTGTAACTAGCATACTAGGCCACATTTGCTTGCAGATGACCAGTAACGATGAAAGCGCACAAATAAATTGTAAATTCAATTTTATTTATTTTTCCCGCGGACGGGAATCGATCCTACACTGGTTAGAATCGGTCAATGATGGAGAAAGAAGAATTTTAAAAACTTTTACTTTTATTGATTCTAAATCAAATTTATAAACACAAGAAGAAAAAACAACCGCCTCGTCCGGGATTTTAAACCGGGACCTTCCGCTTGCCGGGCGACTGCTCTTACCACTGAGCTAACGAGACAGATGATTTTCCTTCTTGCACTTATCAAATTTGTAACTAGCCTACTAAGCCACATTTGCTTTCAACTGGCATTAACCAGTAACGATGAAAGCGCACAAATAAATTGTAAATTCAATTTTATTTATTTTTCCCGCGGACGGGAATCGAACCTACACTTGTTAGAATCGGTCAATAATGGAGAAAGAAGAATTTTAAGAACTTTTATTTTTAATGATTCTAAATCAAATTTATAAACACAAGAAGAAAAAACAACCGCCTCGTCCGGGATTTCAAACCGGGACCTTCCGCTTGCTGGGCGACTGCTCTTACCATTGAGCTAACGAGACAGATGATTTTGCTTCCTGCACTTATCAAATTTGTAACTAGCATACTAAGCCACATTTCCTTGCAGCTGACATTATCCAGTAACGATGAAAGCGCACAAATAAATTGTAAATTCAATTTTATTTATTTTTCCCGCGGACGGGAATCGAACCTACATTTGTTAGAATCGGTCAATGATGGAGAAAGAAGAATTTTAAGAACTTTTATATTTAATGAATCTAAATCAAATTTATAAACACAAGAAGAAAAACCGCCTCGTCCGGGATTTGAAACCGAGACCTTCCGCTTGCCGGGCGACTGCTCTTACCACTGAGCTAACGAGACAGATGATTTTCCTTCTTGCACTTATCAAATTTGTAACTATCCTACTAAGCCACATTTGCTTTTAGCTGGCCAGTAACGGTGAAGGCGCACAAAAAAATGTAAATTTAATTTTATTTATTTTTCCCGCGGACGGGAATCGAACGTACATTTGTTAGATTCGGCCAATGATGGAGAAAGAAGAATTTTATGAACTTTTATTTTTAATGATTCTAAATCAAATTTATAAATACAAGAAGAGAAAAAAAAACAACCACCTGGTCCGGGATTTGAAACAGGGCCCTTCCGCTTGCCGGGCGACTGCTCTTACCACTGAGCTAACGAGACAGATGATTTTCCTTCTTGCACTTATCTAATTTGTAACTAGCCTACTAGGCCACATTTGCTTTCAGCTGGCATTAACCAGTGACGGTAAAAGCGCACAAATAAATTGTAAATTCAATTTTATTTATTTTTCCCGCGGACGGGAATCGAACCTGCACATGTTAGAATCTGTCAATGATGCAGAAAGAAGAATTTTAAGAACTTTTATTTTTAATGATTCTAAATCAAATTTATAAACAGAAGAAGAAAAAACAACCGCCTCGTCCGAGATTTCAAACCGGGACCTTCCGCTTGCCGGGCGACTGCTCTTACCACTGAGCTAACGAGACAGATGATTTTCCTTCTTGCACTTATCAATTTTGTGACTAGCCTACTAAACCACATTTGCTTTCAACTGGCATTAACCAGTAACGATGAAAGCGCACAAATAAATTGTAAATTCAATTTTATTTATTTTTCCCGCGGACAGGAATCGAACCTACACTTGTTAGAATCGGTTAATGATGGAGAAGGAAGAATTTTAAGAACTTTTATTTTTAGTGATTCTAAATCAAATTTATAAACACAAGGAGAAAAAACAACCGCCTCGTCCGGGATTTGAAACCGGGACCTTCCGCTTGCCGGGCGACTGCTCTTACCACTGAGCTAACGATACGGCTGATTTTCCTTCTTGCACTTATCTAATTTGTAACTAGCCTACTAAGCTACATTTGCTTTCAGCTGGCATTAACCAGTGACGGTGAAAGCGCACAAATAAATTGTAAATTCAATTTTATTTATTTTTCCCGCGGACGGGAATCGAACCTACACTTGTGAGAATCGGCCAATGATGGAGATAGAAGAATTTTAAGAACTTTTATTTTTAATGATTCTAAATCAAATTTATTAATACAAGAAGAGAAAAAAAACAACCGCCTCGTCCGGAATTTGAAACCGGGCCCTTGCCCTTGTCGGGCGACTGCTCCTACCACTGAGCTAACGAGACAGATGATTTTCCTTCTTGCACTTATCAAATTTGTAACTCGCCTACTAAGCCACATTTGCTTTCAGCTGGCATTAAACAGTGACGGTAAAAGCGCACAAATAAATTGTAAATTCAATTTTATTTATTTTTCCCGCGGACGGGAATCGAACCTACACTTGTTAGAATCGGTCAATGATGGAGAAAGAAGAATTTTAAGAACTTTTATTTTTAATGATTCGAAATCAAATTTATAAACACAAGAAGAAAAAACAACCGCCTCCTCCGGGATTTGAAACCGGGACTTTCCGCTTGCAGGGCGACTGCTCTTACCACTGAGCTAACGAGACAGATGATTTTCCTTCTTGCACTTATCTAATTTGTAACTAGCCTACTAAGCTACATTTGCTTTCAGCTGGCATTAACCAGTGACGGTGAAAGCGCACAAATAAATTGTAAATTCCATTTTATTTATTTTTCCCGCGGACGGGAATCGAACCTACACTTGTTAGAATCGGTCAATGATGGAGAAAGAAGAATTTTAAGAACTTTTATTTTTAATGATTCTAAATCAAATTTATAAACACAAGAAGAAAAAACAACCGCCTCGTCCGGGATTTCAAACCGGGACCTTCCGCTTGCCGGGCGACTGCTCTTACCACTGAGCTAACGAGACAGATGATTTTCCTTCTTGCACTTATCAAATTTGTGACTAGCCTACTAAACCACATTTGCTTTCAACTGGCATTAACCAGTGACGATGAAAGCTCACAAATAAATTGTAAATTCAATTTTATTTATTTTTCCCGCGGACAGGAATCGAAACTACACTTGTTAGAATCGGTTAATGATGGAGAAGGAAGAATTTTAAGAACTTTTATTTTTAGTGATTCTAAATCAAATTTATAAACACAAGGAGAAAAAACAACCACCTCGTCCGGGATTTGAAACCGGGACCTTCCGCTAGCCGGGCGACTGCTCTTACCACTGAGCTAACGATACGGCTGATTTTCCTTCTTGCACTTATCAAATTTGTAACTAGCCTACTAAGTCACATTTGCTTTCAGCTGGCCAGCAATGGTGAAAGCGCACAAATAAATTGTAAATTCAATTTTATTTATTTTTCCCGCGGACGGGTATCGAACCTACACTTGTGAGAATCGGCCAATGATGGAGAAAGAAGAATTTTAAGAACTTTTATTTTTAATGATTCTAAATCAAATTTATAAATACAAGAAGAGAAAAAAAACAACCGCCTCGTCCGGAATTTGAAACCGGGCCCTTTCCTTTGTCGGGCGACTGCTCTTACCACTGAGCTAACGAGACAGATGATTTTCCTTCTTGCACTTATCAAATTTGTAACTAGCCTACTAAGCAACATTTGCTTTCAGCTGTCATTAACCAGTGACGGTAAAAGCGCACAAATAAATTGTAAATTCAATTTTATTTATTTTTCCCGCGGACGGGAATCGAACCTACACTTGTTAGATTCGGCCAATGATGGAGAAAGAAGAATTTTATGAACTTTTATGTTTAATGATTCTAAATCAAATTTATAAATACAAGAAGAGAAAAAAAAACAACCACCTGGTCCGGGATTTGAAACCGGGCCCTTCCGCTTGCCGGGCGACTGCTCTTACCACTGAGCTAACGAGACAGATGATTTTCCTTCTTGCACTTATTAAATTTGTAACTAGCCTACTAAGCCACATTTGCTTTCAGCTGGCATTAACCAGTGACGGTAAAAGCGCACAAATAAATTGTAAATTCAATTTTATTTATTTTTCCCGCGGACGGGAATCGAACCTACACTTGTTAGAATCGGTCAATGATGGAGAAAGAAGAATTTTAAGAACTTTTATTTTTAATGATTCTAAATCAAATTTATAAACACAGGAAGAAAAAACAACCGCCTCGTCCGGGATTTGAAACCGGGACCTTCCGCTTGCCGGGCGACTGCTCTTACCACTGAGCTAACGAGACAGGTGATTTTCCTTCTTGCACTTATCTAATTTGTAACTAGCCTACTAGGCCACATTTGCTTTCAGCTGGCATTAACCAGTGACGGTAAAAGCGCACAAATAAATTGTAAATTCAATTTTATTTATTTTTCCCGCAGACGGGAATCGAACCTACACTTGTTAGAATCTGTCAATGATGGAGAAAGAAGAATTTGAAGAACTTTTATTTTTAATGATTCTAAATCAAATTTATAAATACAAGAAGAGAAAAAAAACAACCGCCTCGTCCGGAATTTGAAACCGGGCCCTTTCCTTTGTCGGGCGACTGCTCTTACCACTGAGCTAACGAGACAGATGATTTTCCTTCTTGCACTTATCAAATTTGTGACTAGCCTACTAAACCACATTTGCTTTCAACTGGCATTAACCAGTAACGATGAAAGCGCACAAATAAATTGTAAATTCAATTTTATTTATTTTTCCCGCGGACAGGAATCGAACCTACACTTGTTTGAAACGGTTAATGATGGAGAAGGAAGAATTTTAAGAACTTTTAGTTTTAGTGAGTCTAAATCAAATTTATAAACACAAGGAGAAAAAACAACCGCCTCGTCCGGGATTTTAAACCGGGACCTTCCGCTTGCCGGGCGACTGCTCTTACCACTGAGCTAACGAGACAGATGATTTTCCTTCTTGCACTTATCAAATTTGTGACTAGCCTACTAAACCACATTTGCTTTCAACTGGCATTAACCAGTAACGATGAAAGCGCACAAATAAATTGTAAATTCAATTTTATTTATTTTTCCCGCGGACGGGAATCGAACCTACACTTGTTAGAATCGGTCAATGATGGAGAAAGAAGAATTTTAAGAACTTTTATTTTTAATGATTCGAAATCAAATTTATAAACACAAGAAGAAAAAACAACCGCCTCGTCCGGGATTTGAAACCGGGACCTTGCCCTTGTCGGGCGACTGCTCCTACCACTGAGCTAACGAGACAGATGATTTTCCTTCTTGCACTTATCTAATTTGCAACTAGCCTACTAAGCCACATTTGCTTTCAGCTGGCATTAACCAGTGACGGTAAAAGCGCACAAATAAATTGTAAATTCAATTTTATTTATTTTTCCCGCGGACGGGAATCGAACCTACACTTGTTAGAATCGGTCAATGATGGAGAAAGAAGAATTTTAAGAACTTTTATTTTTAATGATTCGAAATCAAATTTATAAACACAAGAAGAAAAAACAACCGCCTCGTCCGGGATTTGAAACCGGGACCTTCCGCTTGCCGGGCGACTGCTCTTACCACTGACCTAACGAGACAGATGATTTTCCTTCTTGCACTTATCTAATTTGTAACTAGCCTACTAAGCCACATTTGCTTTCAGCTGGCATTAACCAGTGACGGTAAAAGCGCACAAATAAATTGTAAATTCAATTTTATTTATTTTTCCCGCGGACGGGAATCGAACCTACACTTGTTAGAATCGGTCAATGATGGAGAAAGAAGAATTTTAAGAACTTTTATTTTTAATGATTCTAAATCAAATTTATAAACACAAGAAGAAAAAACAACCGCCTCGTCCGGGATTTCAAACCGGGACCTTCCGCTTGCCGGGCGACTGCTCTTACCACTGAGCTAACGAGACAGATGATTTTCCTTCTTGCACTTATCAAATTTGTGACTAGCCTACTAAACCACATTTGTTTTCAACTGGCATTAACCAGTAACGATGAAAGCGCACAAATAAATTGTAAATTCAATTTTATTTATTTTTCCCGCGGACGGGAATCGAACCTACACTTGTTAGAATCGGTCAATGATGGAGAAAGAAGAATTTTAAGAACTTTTATTTTTAATAATTCTAAATCAAATTTATAAACACAAGAAGAAAAAACAACCGCCTCGTCCGGGATTTCAAACCGGGACCTTCCGCTTGCCGGGCGACTGCTCTTACCACTGAGCTAACGAGACAGATGATTTTCCTTCTTGCACTTATCAAATTTGTGACTAGCCTACTAAACCACATTTGCTTTCAACTGGCATTAACCAGTAACAATGCAAGCGCACAAATAAATTGTAATTCAATTTTATTTATTTTTCCCGCGGACGGGAATCGAACCTACACTTGTAAAAATCGGTCAATGATGGAGAAAGAAGAATTTTAAGAACTTTTATTTTTAATGATTCTAAATCAAATTTATAAACACAAGAAGAAAAAACAACCGCCTCGTCCGGGATTTGAAATCGGGACCTTCCGATTGCCGGGCGACTGCCCTTACCACTGAGCTAACGAGGCAGATGATTTTCCTTCTTGCACTTATCAAATTTGTAACTAGCCTACTAAGCCACATTTGCTTTCAGCTGGCATTAACCAGTAACGATGAAAGCGCACAAATAAATGGTAAATTCAATTTTATTTATTTTTCCCGCGGACGGGAATCGAACCTACACTTGTTAGAATCGGTCAATGATGGGGAAAGAAGAATCTTAAGAACTTTTATTTTTAATGATTCTAAATCAAATTTATAAACGCAGGAAGAAAAAACAACCGCCTCGTCCGGTATTTGAAACCGGGACCTTCCGCTTGCCGGGCGACTGCTCTTACCACTGAGTTAACGGGACAGATGATTTTCCTTCTTGCACTTATCAAATTTGTAACTAGCCTACTAAGCCACATTTGCTTGCAGCTGGACAGTAACATTGAAAGCGCACAAATAAATTGTAAATTCAATTTTATTTATTTTTCCCGCGGACGGGATTCAAACCTACACTTGTTAGAATCGGCTTATGATGGAGAAAGAAGAATTTTATGAACTTTTATTTTAATGATTCTAAATCAAATTTATAAATACAAGAAGAAAGAAAAAACAACCGCCTGGTCCGGGATTTGAAACCGGGCCCTTCCGCTTACCGGGCGACTGCTCTTATCACTGAGCTAACGAGACAGATGATTTTCCTTCTTGCACTTATCAAATTTGTAACTAGCCTACTAAGCCACATTTGCTTTCAGCTGGCATTAACCAGTAACGATGAAAGCGCACAAATAAATTGTAAATTCAATTTAATTTATTTTTCCCGCGAACGGGAATCGAACCTACACTTGTTAGAATCGGTCAATGATGGAGAAAGAAGAATTTTAAGAACTTTTATTTTTAATGATTCTAAATCAAATTTATAAACACAAGAAGAAAAAACAACCGCCTCGTCCGGGATTTGAAACCGAGACCTTCCGCTTGCCGGGCGACTGCTCTTACCACTGAGCTAACGAGACAGATGATTTTCGTTCTTGCACTTATCACATTTGTAACTATCCTGCTAAGCCACATTTGCTTTCACCTGGCCAGTAACGGTGAAAGCGCACAAATAAATTGTAAATTCAATTTTATTTATTTTTCCCGCGGACGGGAATCGAACCTTCACTTGTAAGAATCGGTCAATGATGGAGAAAGAAGAATTTTAACAACTTTTATTTTTAATGATTCTAAATCCAATTTATAAATACAAGAAGAAAAAACAACCGCCTCGTCCGGGATTTGAAACCGGGACCTTCCGCTTCCCGGGCGACTGCTCTTACCACTGAGCTAACGAGACAGATGATTTTCCTTCTTGCACTTATCAAATTTGTAACTAGCCTACTAAGCCACATTTGCTTTCGGCTGACATTAACCAGTAACGATGAAAGCACATAAATAAATTTTAAATTCAATTTTACTTATTTTTCCCGCGGACGGGAATCGAACCTACACTTGTTAGAATCTTTCAATGATGGAGAAAGAAGAATTTTAAGAACTTTTATTTTTAATGATTCTAAATCTAATTTATAAACACAAGAAGAAAAAACAACCGCCTCCTCCGGGATTTGAAACCGGGACCTTCAGCTTGCCGGGCGACTGCTCTTACCACTGAGGTAACGAGACAGATGATTTTCTTTCCTGCACTTATCAAATTTGTAACTAGCCTACTAAGCCACATTTGCTTTCAGCTAGCATCAACCAGTAACGATGAAAGCGTACAAATAATTTGTAAATTCAATTTTACTTATTTTTCCCGCGGACGGGAATCGAACCTACACTTGTTAGAATCTGTCAATGATGGAGAAAGAAGAATTTTAAGAACTTTTATTTTTAATGATTCTAAATCAAATTTATAAACACAAGAAGAAAAAACAACCGCCTCGTCCGGGATTTGAAACCGGGACCTTCCGCTTGCCGGGCGACTGCTCTTACCACTGAGCTAACGAGACAGATGATTTTCCTTCTTGCACTTATCTAATTTGTAACTAGCCTACTAGGCCACATTTGCTTTCAGCTGGCATTAACCAGTGACGGTAAAAGCGCACAAATAAATTGTAAATTCAATTTTATTTATTTTTCCCGCGGACGGGAATCGAACCTACACTTGTTAGAATCTGTCAATGATGGAGAAAGAAGAATTTGAAGAACTTTTATTTTTAATGATTCTAAATCAAATTTATAAACACAAGAAGAAAAAACAACCGCCTCGTCCGGGATTTCAAACCGGGACCTTCCGCTTGCGGGGCGACTGCTCTTACCACTGAGCTAACGAGACAGATGATTTTCCTTCTTGCACTTATCAAATTTGTTACTATCCTACTAAGTCACATTTGCTTTCAGCTGGCCAGTAATGGTGAAAGCGCACAAATAAATTGTAAATTCAATTTTATTTATTTTTCCCGCGGACGGGAATCGAACCTACACTTGTGAGAATCGGCCAATGATGGAGAAAGAAGAATTTTAAGAACTTTTATTTTTAATGATTCTAAATCAAATTTATAAATACAAGAAGAGAAATTTGAAACCGGGCCCTTGCCCTTGTCGGGCGACTGCTCTTACCACTGAGCTAACGAGACATATGATTTTCCTTCTTGCACTCATCAAATTTGTAACTAGTCTACTAAGCCACATTTGCTTTCATTTGGCATTAACCAGTGACGGTAAAAGCGCACAAATAAATTGTAAATTCAATTTTATTTATTTTTCCCGCGGACGGGAATCGAACCTACAGTTGTTAGAATCGGTCAATGATGGAGAAAGAAGAATTTTAAGAACTTTTATTTTTAATGATTCGAAATCAAATTTATAAACACAAGAAGAAAAAACAACCGCCTCGTCCGGGATTTGAAACCGGGACCTTCCGCTTGCCGGGCGACTGCTCTTACCACTGAGCTAACGAGACAGATGATTTTCCTTCTTGCACTTATCTAATTTGTAACTAGCCTACTAAGCCACATTTGCTTTCAGCTGGCATTAACCAGTGACGGTAAAAGCGCACAAATAAATTGTAAATTCAATTTTATTTATTTTTCCCGCGGACGGGAATCGAACCTACACTTGTTAGAATCGGTCAATGATGGAGAAAGAAGAATTTTAAGAACTTTTATTTTTAATGATTCTAAATCAAATTTATAAACACAAGAAGAAAAAACAACCGCCTCGTCCGGGATTTCAAACCGGGACCTTCCGCTTGCCGGGCGACTGCTCTTACCACTGATCTAACGAGACAGATGATTTTCCTTCTTGCACTTATCAAATTTGTGACTAGCCTACTAAACCACATTTGCTTTCAACTGGCATTAACCAGTAACGATGAAAGCGCACAAATAAATTGTAAATTCAATTTTATTTATTTTTCCCGCGGACAGGAATCGAAACTACACTTGTTAGAATCGGTTAATGATGGAGAAGGAAGAATTTTAAGAACTTTTATTTTTAGTGATTCTAAATCAAATTTATAAACACAAGGAGAAAAAACAACCGCCTCGTCCGGGATTTGAAACCGGGACCTTCCGCTTGCCGGGCGACTGCTCTTACCACTGAGCTAACGATACGGCTGTTTTTCCTTCTTGCACTTATCAAATTTGTTACTATCCTACTAAGTCACATTTGCTTTCAGCTGGCCAGTAATGGTGAAAGCGCACAAATAAATTGTAAATTCAATTTTATTTATTTTTCCCGCGGACGGGAATCGAACCTACACTTGTGAGAATCGGCCAATGATGGAGAAAGAAGAATTTTAAGAACTTTTATTTTTAATGATTCTAAATCAAATTTATAAATACAAGAAGAGAAAAAAAAACAACCGCCTCGTCCGGAATTTGAAACCGGGCCCTTGCGCTTGTCGGGCGACTGCTCTTACCACTGAGCTAACGAGACAGATGATTTTCCTTCTTGCACTTATCAAATTTGTACCTAGCCTACTAAGCCACATTTGCTTTCAGCTGTCATTAACCAGTGACGGTAAAAGCGCACAAATAAATTGTAAATTCAATTTTATTTATTTTTCCCGCGGACGGGAATCGAGCCTACACTTGTTAGAATCGGTCAATGATGGAGAAAGAAGAATTTTAAGATCTTTAATTTTTAATGATTCTAAATAAAATTTATAAACACAAGAAGAAAAAACAACCGCCTCGTCCGGGATTTCAAACCGGGACCTTCCGCTTGCTGGGCGACTGCTCTTACCACTGAGCTAACGGGACAGATGATTTTCCTTCCTGCACATATCAAGCTTGTAACTAGCATATTAAGCCACATTTGCTTTCAACTGGCATTAACCAGTAACAATGCAAGCGCACAAATAAATTGTAATTCAATTTTATTTATTTTTCCCGCGGACGGGAATCGAACCTATACTTGTAAAAATCGGTCAATGATGGAGAAAGAAGAATTTTAAGAACTTTTATTTTTAATGATTCTAAATCAAATTTATAAACACAAGAAGAAAAAACAACCGCCTCGTCCGGGATTTGAAATCGGGACCTTCCGCTTGCCGGGCGACTGCTCTTACCACTGAGCTAACGAGACAGATGATTTTCCTTCTTGCACTTATCAAATTTGTAACTAGCCTACTAAGCCACATCTGCTTTCAGCTGGCATTAACCAGTAACGATGAAAGCGCACAAATAAATGGTAAATTCAATTTTATTTATTTTTCCCGCGGACGGGAATCGAACCTACACTTGTTAGAATCGGTCAATGATGGAGAAAGAAGGATCTTAAGAACTTTTATTTTTAATGATTCTAAATCAAATTTATAAACGCAGGAAGAAAAAACAACCGCCTCGTCCGGGATTTGAAACCGGGACCTTCCGCTTGCCGGGCGACTGCTCTTACCACTGAGTTAACGGGACAAATGATTTTCCTTCTTGCACTTATCAAATTTGTAACTAGCCTACTAAGCCACATTTGCTTTCAGCTGGCATTAACCAGTAACGATGAAAGCGCACAAATAAATTGTAAATTCAATTTAATTTATTTTTCCCGCGAACGGGAATCGAACCTACACTTGTTAGAATCGGCTAATGATGGAGAAAGAAGAATTTTATGAACTTTTATTTTAATGATTCTAAATCAAATTTATAAATACAAGAAGAAAGAAAAAACAACCGCCTGGTCCGGGATTTGAAACCGGTCCCTTCCGCTTACCGGGCGACTGCTCTTATCACTGAGCTAACGAGACAGATGATTTTCCTTCTTGCACTTATCAAATTTGTAACTAGCCTACTAAGCCACATTTGCTTTCAGCTGGCATTAACCAGTAACGATGAAAGCGCACAAATAAATTGTAAATTCAATTTAATTTATTTTTCCCGCGAACGGGAATCGAACCTACACTTGTTAGAATCGGTGAATGATGGAGAAAGAAGAATTTTAAGAACTTTTATTTTTAATGATTCTAAATCAAATTTATAAACACAAGAAGAAAAAACAACCGCCTCGTCCGGGATTTGAAACCGAGACCTTCCGCTTGCCGGGCGACTGCTCTTACCACTGAGCTAACGAGACAGATGATTTTCGTTCTTGCACTTATCAAATTTGTAACTATCCTGCTAAGCCACATTTGCTTTCACCTGGCCAGTAACGGTGAAAGCGCACAAATAAATTGTAAATTCAATTTTATTTATTTTTCCCGCGGACGGGAATCGAACCTTCACTTGTAAGAATCGTTCAATGATGGAGAAAGAAGAATTTTAACAACTTTTATTTTTAATGATTCTAAATCCAATTTATAAATACAAGAAGAAAAAACAACCGCCTCGTCCGGGATTTGAAACTGGGACCTTCCGCTTCCCGGGCGACTGCTCTTACCACTGAGCTAACGAGACAGATGATTTTCCTTCTTGCACTTATCAAATTTGTAACTAGCCTACTAAGCCACATTTGCTTTCGGCTGACATTAACCAGTAACGATGAAAGCACATAAATAAATTTTAAATTCAATTTTACTTATTTTTCCCGCGGACGGGAATCGAACCTACACTTGTTAGAATCTGTCAATGATGGAGAAAGAAGAATTTTAAGAACTTTTATTTTTAACTATTCTAAATCTAATTTATAAACACAAGAAGAAAAAACAACCGCCTCCTCCGCGATTTGAAACCGGGACCTTCAGCTTGCCGGGCGACTGCTCTTACCACTGAGGTAACGAGACAGATGATTTTCTTTCCTGCACTTATCAAATTTGTAACTAGCCTACTAAGCCACATTTGCTTTCAGCTAGCATCAACCAGTAACGATGAAAGCGTACAAATAATTTGTAAATTCAATTTTACTTATTTTTCCCGCGGACGGGAATCGAACCTACACTTGTTAGAATCTGTCAATGATGGAGAAAGAAGAATTTTAAGAACTTTTATTTTTAATGATACTAAATCAAATTTATAAACACAAGCAGAAAAAACTACCGCCTCATCCGGGATTTGAAACCGGGACTTTCCCCATGCCGGGCGACTGCTCTTACCTCTGAGCTAACGAGACAGATGATTTTCCTTCTTGCACTTATCAAATTTGTAACTAGCCTACTAAGCCACATTTGCTTTCAGCTGGCATTAACCAGTAACGATGAAAGCGCACAAATAAATTGTAAATTCAATTTTATTTATTTTTCCCGCGGACGGGAATCGAACCTACACTAGTTAGAATCGGTCAATGCTGGAGAAAGAAGAATTTTAAGAATTTTATTTTTAATGATTCTAAATCTAATTTATAAACACAAGAAGAAAAAACAACCGCCCCGTCAGGGATTTGAAGCCGGGACCTTCCACTTGCCGGGCGACTGCTCTTACCACTGAGCTAACGAGACAGATGATTTTCTTTCTTGCACTTATCAAATTTGTAACTAGCCTACTAAGCCACATTTGCTTTCAACTGGCATTAACCAGTAACGATGAAAGCGCACAAATAAATTGTAAATTCAATTTTATTTATTTTTCTTGCGAACGGGCATCGAACCTACACTTGTTAGAATCGGTCAATGATGGAGACAGAAGAATTTTAAGAACTTTTATTTTTAATGATTCTAAATAAAATTTATAAACACAAGAAGAAAAAACAACCGCCTCGTCCGGGATTTGAAACCGGGACTTTCCCTTGCCGGGCGACTGCTCTTACCACTGAGCTAACGAGACAGATGATTTTCCTTCTCGCACTTATCAAATTTGTAACTAGCCTACTAAGCCACATTTGCTGTCAGCTGGCCAGTAACGATGAAAGCGCACAAATAAATTGTAAATTCAATTTTATTTATTTTTCCCGCGGACGGGAATCGAACCTTCACTTGTAAGAATCGGTCAATGATGGAGAAAGAAGAATTTTAACAACTTTTATTTTTAATGATTCTAAATCCAATTTATAAATACAAGAAGAAAAAACAACCGCCTCGTCCGGGATTTGAAACCGGGACCTTCCGCTTCCCGGGCGACTGCTCTTACCACTGAGCTAACGAGACAGATGATTTTCCTTCTTGCACTTATCAAATTTGTAACTAGCCTACTAAGCCACATTTGCTTTCGGCTGACATTAACCAGTAACGATGAAAGCACATAAATAAATTTTAAATTCAATTTTACTTATTTTGCCCGCGGACGGGAATCGAACCTACACTTGTTAGAATCTTTCAATGATGGAGAAAGAAGAATTTTAAGAACTTTTATTTTTAATGATTCTAAATCTAATTTATAAACACAAGAAGAAAAAACAACCGCCTCCTCCGGGATTTGAAACCGGGACCTTCAGCTTGCCGGGCGACTGCTCTTACCACTGAGGTAACGAGACAGATGATTTTCTTTCCTGCACTTATCAAATTTGTAACTAGCCTACTAAGCCACATTTGCTTTCAGCTAGCATCAACCAGTAACGATGAAAGCGTACAAATAATTTGTAAATTCAATTTTACTTATTTTTCCCGCGGACGGGAATCGAACCTACACTTGTTAGAATCTGTCAATGATGGAGAAAGAAGAATTTTAAGAACTTTTATTTTTAATGATTCTAAATCAAATTTATAAACACAAGAAGAAAAAACAACCGCCTCGTCCGGGATTTGAAACCGGGACCTTCCGCTTGCCGGGCGACTGCTCTTACCACTGAGCTAACGAGACAGATGATTTTCCTTCTTGCACTTATCTAATTTGTAACTAGCCTACTAGGCCACATTTGCTTTCAGCTGGCATTAACCAGTGACGGTAAAAGCGCACAAATAAATTGTAAATTCAATTTTATTTATTTTTCCCGCGGACGGGAATCGAACCTACACTTGTTAGAATCTGTCAATGATGGAGAAAGAAGAATTTGAAGAACTTTTATTTTTAATGATTCTAAATCAAATTTATAAACACAAGAAGAAAAAACAACCGCCTCGTCCGGGATTTCAAACCGGGACCTTCCGCTTGCGGGGCGACTGCTCTTACCACTGAGCTAACGAGACAGATGATTTTCCTTCTTGCACTTATCAAATTTGTTACTATCCTACTAAGTCACATTTGCTTTCAGCTGGCCAGTAATGGTGAAAGCGCACAAATAAATTGTAAATTCAATTTTATTTATTTTTCCCGCGGACGGGAATCGAACCTACGCTTGTGAGAATCGGCCAATGATGGAGAAAGAAGAATTTTAAGAACTTTTATTTTTAATGATTCTAAATCAAATTTATAAATACAAGAAGAGAAATTTGAAACCGGGCCCTTGCCCTTGTCGGGCGACTGCTCTTACCACTGAGCTAACGAGACATATGATTTTCCTTCTTGCACTCATCAAATTTGTAACTAGTCTACTAAGCCACATTTGCTTTCATTTGGCATTAACCAGTGACGGTAAAAGCGCACAAATAAATAGTAAATTCAATTTTATTTATTTTTCCCGCGGACGGGAATCGAACCTACAGTTGTTAGAATCGGTCAATGATGGAGAAAGAAGAATTTTAAGAACTTTTATTTTTAATGATTCGAAATCAAATTTATAAACACAAGAAGAAAAAACAACCGCCTCGTCCGGGATTTGAAACCGGGACCTTCCGCTTGCCGGGCGACTGCTCTTACCACTGAGCTAACGAGACAGATGATTTTCCTTCTTGCACTTATCTAATTTGTAACTAGCCTACTAAGCCACATTTGCTTTCAGCTGGCATTAACCAGTGACGGTAAAAGCGCACAAATAAATTGTAAATTCAATTTTATTTATTTTTCCCGCGGACGGGAATCGAACCTACACTTGTTAGAATCGGTCAATGATGGAGAAAGAAGAATTTTAAGAACTTTTATTTTTAATGATTCTAAATCAAATTTATAAACACAAGAAGAAAAAACAACCGCCTCGTCCGGGATTTCAAACCGGGACCTTCCGCTTGCCGGGCGACTGCTCTTACCACTGATCTAACGAGACAGATGATTTTCCTTCTTGCACTTATCAAATTTGTGACTAGCCTACTAAACCACATTTGCTTTCAACTGGCATTAACCAGTAACGATGAAAGCGCACAAATAAATTGTAAATTCAATTTTATTTATTTTTCCCGCGGACAGGAATCGAAACTACACTTGTTAGAATCGGTTAATGATGGAGAAGGAAGAATTTTAAGAACTTTTATTTTTAGTGATTCTAAATCAAATTTATAAACACAAGGAGAAAAAACAACCGCCTCGTCCGGGATTTGAAACCGGGACCTTCCGCTTGCCGGGCGACTGCTCTTACCACTGAGCTAACGATACGGCTGTTTTTCCTTCTTGCACTTATCAAATTTGTTACTATCCTACTAAGTCACATTTGCTTTCAGCTGGCCAGTAATGGTGAAAGCGCACAAATAAATTGTAAATTCAATTTTATTTATTTTTCCCGCGGACGGGAATCGAACCTACACTTGTGAGAATCGGCCAATGATGGAGAAAGAAGAATTTTAAGAACTTTTATTTTTAATGATTCTAAATCAAATTTATAAATACAAGAAGAGAAAAAAAAACAACCGCCTCGTCCGGAATTTGAAACCGGGCCCTTGCGCTTGTCGGGCGACTGCTCTTACCACTGAGCTAACGAGACAGATGATTTTCCTTCTTGCACTTATCAAATTTGTACCTAGCCTACTAAGCCACATTTGCTTTCAGCTGTCATTAACCAGTGACGGTAAAAGCGCACAAATAAATTGTAAATTCAATTTTATTTATTTTTCCCGCGGACGGGAATCGAGCCTACACTTGTTAGAATCGGTCAATGATGGAGAAAGAAGAATTTTAAGATCTTTAATTTTTAATGATTCTAAATAAAATTTATAAACACAAGAAGAAAAAACAACCGCCTCGTCCGGGATTTCAAACCGGGACCTTCCGCTTGCTGGGCGACTGCTCTTACCACTGAGCTAACGGGACAGATGATTTTCCTTCCTGCACATATCAAGCTTGTAACTAGCATATTAAGCCACATTTGCTTTCAACTGGCATTAACCAGTAACAATGCAAGCGCACAAATAAATTGTAATTCAATTTTATTTATTTTTCCCGCGGACGGGAATCGAACCTATACTTGTAAAAATCGGTCAATGATGGAGAAAGAAGAATTTTAAGAACTTTTATTTTTAATGATTCTAAATCAAATTTATAAACACAAGAAGAAAAAACAACCGCCTCGTCCGGGATTTGAAATCGGGACCTTCCGCTTGCCGGGCGACTGCTCTTACCACTGAGCTAACGAGACAGATGATTTTCCTTCTTGCACTTATCAAATTTGTAACTAGCCTACTAAGCCACATCTGCTTTCAGCTGGCATTAACCAGTAACGATGAAAGCGCACAAATAAATGGTAAATTCAATTTTATTTATTTTTCCCGCGGACGGGAATCGAACCTACACTTGTTAGAATCGGTCAATGATGGAGAAAGAAGGATCTTAAGAACTTTTATTTTTAATGATTCTAAATCAAATTTATAAACGCAGGAAGAAAAAACAACCGCCTCGTCCGGGATTTGAAACCGGGACCTTCCGCTTGCCGGGCGACTGCTCTTACCACTGAGTTAACGGGACAAATGATTTTCCTTCTTGCACTTATCAAATTTGTAACTAGCCTACTAAGCCACATTTGCTTTCAGCTGGCATTAACCAGTAACGATGAAAGCGCACAAATAAATTGTAAATTCAATTTAATTTATTTTTCCCGCGAACGGGAATCGAACCTACACTTGTTAGAATCGGCTAATGATGGAGAAAGAAGAATTTTATGAACTTTTATTTTAATGATTCTAAATCAAATTTATAAATACAAGAAGAAAGAAAAAACAACCGCCTGGTCCGGGATTTGAAACCGGTCCCTTCCGCTTACCGGGCGACTGCTCTTATCACTGAGCTAACGAGACAGATGATTTTCCTTCTTGCACTTATCAAATTTGTAACTAGCCTACTAAGCCACATTTGCTTTCAGCTGGCATTAACCAGTAACGATGAAAGCGCACAAATAAATTGTAAATTCAATTTAATTTATTTTTCCCGCGAACGGGAATCGAACCTACACTTGTTAGAATCGGTGAATGATGGAGAAAGAAGAATTTTAAGAACTTTTATTTTTAATGATTCTAAATCAAATTTATAAACACAAGAAGAAAAAACAACCGCCTCGTCCGGGATTTGAAACCGAGACCTTCCGCTTGCCGGGCGACTGCTCTTACCACTGAGCTAACGAGACAGATGATTTTCGTTCTTGCACTTATCAAATTTGTAACTATCCTGCTAAGCCACATTTGCTTTCACCTGGCCAGTAACGGTGAAAGCGCACAAATAAATTGTAAATTCAATTTTATTTATTTTTCCCGCGGACGGGAATCGAACCTTCACTTGTAAGAATCGTTCAATGATGGAGAAAGAAGAATTTTAACAACTTTTATTTTTAATGATTCTAAATCCAATTTATAAATACAAGAAGAAAAAACAACCGCCTCGTCCGGGATTTGAAACTGGGACCTTCCGCTTCCCGGGCGACTGCTCTTACCACTGAGCTAACGAGACAGATGATTTTCCTTCTTGCACTTATCAAATTTGTAACTAGCCTACTAAGCCACATTTGCTTTCGGCTGACATTAACCAGTAACGATGAAAGCACATAAATAAATTTTAAATTCAATTTTACTTATTTTTCCCGCGGACGGGAATCGAACCTACACTTGTTAGAATCTGTCAATGATGGAGAAAGAAGAATTTTAAGAACTTTTATTTTTAACTATTCTAAATCTAATTTATAAACACAAGAAGAAAAAACAACCGCCTCCTCCGCGATTTGAAACCGGGACCTTCAGCTTGCCGGGCGACTGCTCTTACCACTGAGGTAACGAGACAGATGATTTTCTTTCCTGCACTTATCAAATTTGTAACTAGCCTACTAAGCCACATTTGCTTTCAGCTAGCATCAACCAGTAACGATGAAAGCGTACAAATAATTTGTAAACTCAATTTTACTTATTTTTCCCGCGGACGGGAATCGAACCTACACTTGTTAGAATCTGTCAATGATGGAGAAAGAAGAATTTTAAGAACTTTTATTTTTAATGATACTAAATCAAATTTATAAACACAAGCAGAAAAAACTACCGCCTCATCCGGGATTTGAAACCGGGACTTTCCCCATGCCGGGCGACTGCTCTTACCTCTGAGCTAACGAGACAGATGATTTTCCTTCTTGCACTTATCAAATTTGTAACTAGCCTACTAAGCCACATTTGCTTTCAGCTGGCATTAACCAGTAACGATGAAAGCGCACAAATAAATTGTAAATTCAATTTTATTTATTTTTCCCGCGGACGGGAATCGAACCTACACTAGTTAGAATCGGTCAATGCTGGAGAAAGAAGAATTTTAAGAATTTTATTTTTAATGATTCTAAATCTAATTTATAAACACAAGAAGAAAAAACAACCGCCCCGTCAGGGATTTGAAGCCGGGACCTTCCACTTGCCGGGCGACTGCTCTTACCACTGAGCTAACGAGACAGATGATTTTCTTTCTTGCACTTATCAAATTTGTAACTAGCCTACTAAGCCACATTTGCTTTCAACTGGCATTAACCAGTAACGATGAAAGCGCACAAATAAATTGTAAATTCAATTTTATTTATTTTTCTTGCGAACGGGCATCGAACCTACACTTGTTAGAATCGGTCAATGATGGAGACAGAAGAATTTTAAGAACTTTTATTTTTAATGATTCTAAATAAAATTTATAAACACAAGAAGAAAAAACAACCGCCTCGTCCGGGATTTGAAACCGGGACTTTCCCTTGCCGGGCGACTGCTCTTACCACTGAGCTAACGAGACAGATGATTTTCCTTCTCGCACTTATCAAATTTGTAACTAGCCTACTAAGCCACATTTGCTGTCAGCTGGCCAGTAACGATGAAAGCGCACAAATAAATTGTAAATTCAATTTTATTTATTTTTCCCGCGGACGGGAATCGAACCTACACTTGTTAGAATCGGCCAATGATGGAGAAAGAAGAATTTTAAGAACTTTTATTTTTAATGATTCTAAATCAAATTTATAAACACAGGAAGAAAAAACAACCGGCTCGTCCGGGATTTCAAACCGGCTCGTCCGGGATTTCAAACCGGGACCTTCCGCTTGCCGGACGACTGCTCTTACCACTGAGCTAACGAGACAGATGACTTTCCTTCCTGCACTTATCAAATTTGTATCTAGGCTCCTAAGCCACATTTGCTTTCAGCTGGCATTAACCAGTAACGATGAAAGCGCACAAACAAATGGTAAATTCAATTTTATTTATTTTTCCCGCGGACGGGAATCGAAACTTCACTTGTAAGAATCGGTCAATGATGGAGAAAGAAGAATTTTAACAACTTTTATTTTTAATGATTCTAAATCCAATTAATAAATCCAAGAAGAAAAAACAACAGCCTCGTCCGGGATTTGAAACCGGGACCTTCCGCTTCCCGGGCGACTGCTCTTACCACTGAGCTAACGAGACAGATGATTTTCCTTCTTGCACTTATCAAATTTGTAACTAGCCTACTAGGCCACATTTGCTTTCAACTGGCATTATCCAGTAACGATGAAAGCGCACAAATAAATTGTAAATTCAATTTTATTTATTTTTCCCGCGGACGGGAATCGAATCTACACTTGCTAGAATCGGCCAATGATAGAGAAAGAAGAATTTTAAGAACTTTTATTTTTAATGATTCTAAATCAAATTTATAAATACAAGAAGAGAAAAAAAAACAACCGCCTGGTCCGGGATTAAACCGGGACCTTCCGCTTGCCGGGCGACTGCTCTTACCACTGAGCTAACGAGACAGATGATTTTCCTTCTTGCACTTATCAAATTTGTAACTAGCCTACTAAGCCACATTTGCTTTCAGCTGGCATTAACCAGTAACGATGAAAGCGCACAAATAAATGGTAAATTCAATTTTATTTATTTTTCCCGCGGACGGGAATCGAACCTACACTTGTTAGAATCGGTCAATGATGGAGAAAGAAGAATCTTAAGAACTTTTATTTTTAATGATTCTAAATCAAATTTATAAACGCAGGAAGAAAAAACAACCGCCTCGTCCAGGATTTGAAACCGGGACCTTCCGCTTGCCGGGCGACTGCTCTTACCACTGAGTTAACGGGACAGATGATTTTCCTTCTTGCACTTATCAAATTTGTAACTAGCCTACTAAGCCACATTTGCTTTCAGCTGGCATTAACCAGTAACAATGAAAGCGCACAAATAAATTGTAAATTCAATTCTATTTATTTTTCCCGCGGACGGGAATCGAACCTACACTTGTTAGAATCGGTCAATGATGGAGAAAGAAGAATTTTAAGAACTTTTATTTTTAATGATTCTAAATCAAATTTATAAACACAAGAAGAAAAAACAACCGCCTCGTCCGGGATTTGAAACCGAGACCTTCCGCTTGCCGGGCGACTGCTCTTATCACTGAGCTAACGAGACAGATGATTTTCCTTCTTGCACTTATCAAATTTGTAACTATCCTGCTAAGCCACATTTGCTTTCAGCTGGCATTAACCAGTAACGATGAAAGCGCACAAATAAATTGTAAATTCAATTTAATTTATTTTTCCCGCGAACGGGAATCGAACCTACACTTGTTAGAATCGGTCAATGATGGAGAAAGAAGAATTTTAAGAACTTTTATTTTTAATGATTCTAAATCAAATTTATAAACACAAGAAGAAAAAACAACCGCCTCGTCCGGGATTTGAAACCGAGACCTTCCGCTTGCCGGGCGACTGCTCTTACCACTGAGCTAACGAGACAGATGATTTTCGTTCTTGCACTTATCAAATTTGTAACTATCCTGCTAAGCCACATTTGCTTTCACCTGGCCAGTAACGGTGAAAGCGCACAAATAAATTGTAAATTCAATTTTATTTATTTTTCCCGCGGACGGGAATCGAACCTTCACTTGTAAGAATCGGTCAATGATGGAGAAAGAAGAATTTTAACAACTTTTATTTTTAATGATTCTAAATCCAATTTATAAATACAAGAAGAAAAAACAACCGCCTCGTCCGGGATTTGAAACCGGGACCTTCCGCTTCCCGGGCGACTGCTCTTACCACTGAGCTAACGAGACATATGATTTTCCTTCTTGCACTTATCAAATTTGTAACTAGCCTACTAAGCCACATTTGCTTTCGGCTGACATTAACCAGTAACGATGAAAGCACATAAATAAATTTTAAATTCAATTTTACTTATTTTTCCCGCGGACGGGAATCGAACCTACACTTGTTAGAATCTGTCAATGATGGAGAAAGAAGAATTTTAAGAACTTTTATTTTTAATGATTCTAAATCTAATTTATAAACACAAGAAGAAAAAACAACCGCCTCCTCCGCGATTTGAAACCGGGACCTTCAGCTTGCCGGGCGACTGCTCTTACCACTGAGGTAACGAGACAGATGATTTTCTTTCCTGCACTTATCAAATTTGTAACTAGCCTACTAAGCCACATTTGCTTTCAGCTAGCATCAACCAGTAACGATGAAAGCGTACAAATAATTTGTAAATTCAATTTTACTTATTTTTCCTGCGGACGGGAATCGAACCTACACTTGTTAGAATCTGTCAATGATGGAGAAAGAAGAATTTTAAGAACTTTTATTTTTAATGATACTAAATCAAATTTACAAACACAAGCAGAAAAAACTACCGCCTCATCCGGGATTTGAAACCGGGACTTTCCCCATGCCGGACGACTGCTCTTACCTCTGAGCTAACGAGACAGATGATTTTCCTTCTTGCACTTATCAAATTTGTAACTAGCCTACTAAGCCACATTTGCTTTCAGCTGGCATTAACCAGTAACGATGAAAGCGCACAAATAAATTGTAAATTCAATTTTATTTATTTTTCCCGCGGACGGGAATCGAACCTACACTAGTTAGAATCGGTCAATGATGGAGAAAGAAGAATTTTAAGAATTTTATTTTTAATGATTCTAAATCTCATTTATAAACACAAGAAGAAAAACAACCGCCTCGTCCGGGATTTGAAACCGGGACCTTCCACTTGCCGGGCGACTGCTCTTACCACTGAGCTAACGAGACAGATGATTTTCTTTCTTGCACTTATCAAATTTGTAACTAGCGTACTAAGCCACATTTGCTTTCAGCTGGCATTAACCAGTAACGATGAAAGCGCACAAATAAATTGTAAATTCAATTTTATTTATTTTTCTTGCGAACGGGCATCGAACCTACACTTGTTAGAATCGGTCAATGATGGAGACAGAAGAATTTTAAGAACTTTTATTTTTAATGATTCTAAATAAAATTTATAAACACAAGAAGAAAAAACAACCGCCTCGTCCGGGATTTGAAACCGGGACTTTCCCTTGCCGGGCGACTGCTCTTACCACTGAGCTAACGAGACAGATGATTTTCCTTCTCGCACTTATCAAATTTGTAATTAGCCTACTAAGCCACATTTGCTTTCAGCTGGCATTAACCAGTAACGATGAAAGCGCACATATAAATTGTAAATTCAATTTAAATTATTTTTCCCGCGTAAGGGCATCGAACCTACATTTGTTAGAATAGGTCGATGATGGAGAAAGAAGAATTTTAAGAACTTTTATTTTTAATGATTCTAAATCAAATTTATAAACACATGAACAAAAAACAACCGCCTCGTCCGGGATTTCAAACCGAGACCTTCCGCTTGCCGGGCGACTGCTCATACCACTGAGCTGACGAGACAGATGATTTTCCCTCTTGTACTTATCAAATTTGTAACTAGCCTACTAAGCCACATTTGCTTTCAGCTGGCATTAACCAGTAACGATGAAAGCGCAGAAATAAATTGTAAATTCAATTTTATTTATTTTTCCCGCGGACGGGAATCGAACCTACACTTGCTGGAATCGGCCAATGATGGAGAAAGAAGAATTTTAAAAACTTTTGTTTTTAATGATTCTAAATCAAATTTATAAATACAAGGAGAAAAAACAACCGCCTCGTCCGGGATTTGACACCGGGCCCTTCCGCTTGCCGGGCGACTGCTCTTACTACTGAGCTAACGAGACAGATGATTTTCCTTCTCGCACTTATCAAATTTGTAACTAGCCTACTAAGCCACATTTGCTTTCAGCTGGCCAGTAACGATGAAAGCGCACAAATAAATTGTAAATTCAATTTTATTTATTTTTCCCGCGGACGGGAATCGAACCTACACTTGTTAGAATCGGCCAATGATGGAGAAAGAAGAATTTTAAGAACTTTTATTTTTAATGATTCTAAATCAAATTTATAAACACAGGAAGAAAAAACAACCGGCTCGTCCGGGATTTCAAACCGGCTCGTCCGGGATTTCAAACCGGGACCTTCCGCTTGCCGGGCGACTGCTCTTACCTCTGAGCTAACGAGACAGATGACTTTCCTTCCTGCACTTATCAAATTTTTATCTAGCCTACTAAGCCACATTTGCTTTCAACTGGCATTAACCAGTAACGATGAAAGCGCACAAATAAATTGTAAATTCAATTTTATTTATTTTTCCCGCGGACGTGAATCGAATCTACACTTGCTAGAATCGGCCAATGATAGAGAAAGAAGAATTTTAAGAACTTTTATTTTTAATGATTCTAAATCAAATTTATAAATACAAGAAGAGAAAAAAAACAACCGCCTGGTCCGGGATTAAACCGGGACCTTCCGCTTGCCGGGCGACTGCTCGTACCACTGAGCTAAGGAGACAGATGATTTTCCTTCTTGCACTTATCAAATTTGTAACTAGCCTACTAAGCCACATTTGCTTTCAACTGGCATTAACCAGTAACAATGCAAGCGCACAAATAAATTGTAATTCAATTTTATTTATTTTTCCCGCGGACGGGAATCGAACCTACACTTGTAAAAATCGGTCAATGATGGAGAAAGAAGAATTTTAAGAACTTTTATTTTTAATGATTCTAAATCAAATTTATAAACACAAGAAGAAAAAACAACCGCCTCGTCCGGGATTTGAAATCGGGACCTTCCGCTTCCCGGGCGACTGCTCGTACCACTGAGCTAACGAGACAGGTGATTTTCCTTCTTGCGCTTGACAAATTTGTAACTAGCCTACTAAGCCACATTTGCTTTCAGCTGGCATTAACCAGTAACAGTGAAAGCGCACAAATAAATTGTAAATTCAATTCTATTTATTTTTCCCGCTGACGGGAATCGAACCTACACTTGTTAGAATCGGTCAATGATGGAGAAAGAAGAATTTTAAGAACTTTTATTTTTAATGATTCTAAATCAAATTTATAAACACAAGAAGAAAAAACAACCGCCTCGTCCGGGATTTTAAACCGAGACCTTCCGCTTCCCGGGCGACTGCTCTTACCACTGAGCTAACGAGACAGATGATTTTCCTTCTTACACTTATCAAATTTGTAACTATCCTACTAAGCCACATTTGCTTGCAGCTGGACAGTAACATTGAAAGCGCACAAATAAATTGTAAATTCAATTTTATTTATTTTTCCCACGGACGGGATTCGAACCTACACTTGTTATAATCGGCTAATGATGGAGAAAGAAGAATTTTATGAACTTTTATTTTAATGATTCTAAATCAAATTTATAAATACAAGAAGAAAGAAAAAACAACCGCCTGGTCCGGGATTTGAAACCGGGCCCTTCCGCTTACCGGGCGACTGCTCTTATCACTGAGCTAACGAGACAGATGATTTTCCTTCTTGCACTTATCAAATTTGTAACTAGCCTACTAAGCCACATTTGCTTTCAGCTGGCATTAACCAGTAACGATGAAAGCGCACAAATAAATTGTAAATTCAATTTAATTTATTTTTCCCGCGAACGGGAATCGAACCTACACTTGTTAGAATCGGTCAATGATGGAGAAAGAAGAATTTTAAGAACTTTTATTTTTAATGATACTAAATCAAATTTATAAACACAAGAAGAAAAAACAACCGCCTATTCCGGGATTTGAAACCGAGACCTTCCGCTTGCCGGGCGACTGCTCTTACCACTGAGCTAACGAGACAGATGATTTTCGTTCTTGCACTTATCAAATTTGTAACTATCCTGCTAAGCCACATTTGCTTTCACCTGGCCAGTAACGGTGAAAGCGCACAAATAAATTGTAAATTCAATTTTATTTATTTTTCCCGCGGACGGGAATCGAACCTACACTTGTTAGAATCTGTCAATGATGGAGAAAGAAGAATTTTAAGAACTTTTATTTTTAATGATTCTAAATCAAATTTATAAACACAAGCAGAAAAAACTACCGCCTCATCCGGGATTTGAAACCGGGACTTTCCCCATGCCGGGCGACTGCTCTTACCTCTGAGCTAACGAGACAGATGATTTTCCTTCTTGCACTTATCAAATTTGTAACTAGCCTACTAAGCCACATTTGCTTTCAGCTGGCATTAACCAGTAACGATGAAAGCGCACAAATAAATTGTAAATTCAATTTAAATTATTTTTCCCGCGTACGGGCATCGAACCTACATTTGTTAGAATAGGTCAATGATGGAGAAAGAAGAATTTAAGAACTTTTATTTTTAATGATTCTAAATCAAATTTATAAATACAAGAAGAAAAAACATCCGCCTCGTCCGGGATTTGAAACCGGGACTTTCCGCTTGCCGTGCGACTGCTCTTACCACTGAGCTAACGAGACAGATGATTTTCCTTCTTACACTTATCAAATTTGCAACTAGCCTACTAAGCCACATTTGCTTTCAGCTGGCATTAACCAGTAACGATGAAATCGCATATATAAATTGTAAATTCAATTTTATTTATTTTTCCCGCGGACGGGAATCGAACCTACACTTGTTAGAATTGGTCAATGATGGAGAAAGAAGAATTTTAAGAACTTTTATTTTTAATGATTCTAAATCATATTTATAAACACAAAAAGAAAAAACAACCGCCTCGTCCGGGATTTTAAACCGGGACCTTCCGCTTGCCGGGCGACTGCTCTTACCACTGAGCTAACGAGACAGATGATTTTCCTTCTTGCACTTATCAAATTTGTAGCTAGCCTACTAAGCCACATTTGCTTTCAGCTGGCAGTAACCAGTAACGATGAAAGTGCACAAATCAATTGTAAATTCAATTTTATTTATTTTTCCCGCGGACGGGAATCGAGCCTACACTTGTTAGAATCGGTCAATGATGGAGAAAGAAGAATTTTAAGAACTTTTATTTTTAATGATTCTTAATCATATTTATAAACACAAGAAGAAAAAACAACCGCCTCGTCCGGGATTTCAAACCGGGACCTTCCGCTTGCCGGGCGACTGCTCTTACCACTGAGCTAACGAGACAGATGATTTTCCTTCTTGCACTTATCATATTTGTAACTAGCATACTAAGCCACATTTGCTTTTAGCTGGCCAGTAATGGTGAAAACGCACAAATAAATTGTAAACTCAATTTTATGTATTTTTCCCGCGGACGGGAGTCGAACCTACACTTATTAGAATCGGTCAGTGATGGAGAAAGAAGAATTTTAAGAACTTTTATTGTTATTGATTCTAAATCAAATTTATAAACACAAGAAGAAAAAACAACCGCCTCGTCCGGGATTTTAAACCGGGACCTTCCGCTTGCCGGGCGACTGCTCTTACCACTGAGCTAACGAGGCAGATGATTTTCCTTCTTGCACTTATCAAATTTGTAACTAGCATACTAAGCCACATTTGCTTTTAGCTGGCATTAACAAGTAACAATGAAAGTGCACAAATAAATTGTAAATTCAATTTTATTTATTTTTCCCGCGGACGGGAATCGAACCTACACTTGTTAGAATCGGTCAATGATGGAGAAAGAAGAATTTTAAGAACTTTTATTTTTAATGATTCTAAATCATATTTATAAACACAAGAAGAAAAACAACCGCCTCGTCCGGGATTTCAAACCGGGACCTTCCGCTTGCCGGGCGACTGCTCTTACCACTGAGCTAACGATACGGATGATTTTCCTTCTTGCACTTATCAAATTTGTTACTATCCTACTAAGCCACATTTGCTTTCAGCTGGCCAGTAACGGTAAAAGCGCATAAATAATTTGTAAATTCAATTTTATTTATTTTTCCCGCGGACGGGAATGGAACCTACACTTGTTAGAATCGGTCAATGATGGAGAAAGAAGAATTTTAAGAACTTTTATTTTTAATGATTCTAAATCAAATTTATAAACACAAGAAGAAAAAACAACCGCCTCGTCAGGGATTTGAAACCGGGACCTTCCGCTTGCCGGGAGACTGCTCTTACCACTGAGCTAACGAGACAGATGATTTTCCTTCTTACAATTATCAAATTTGTTACTATCCTACTAAGCCACATTTGCTTTCAGCTGGCCAGTAACGGTGAAAGCGCACAAATAAATTGTAAATTCAATTTTATTTATTTTTCCCGCGGACGGGAATCGAACCTACACTTGTTAGAATCAGTCAATGATGGAGAAAGAAGAATTTTAAGAACTTTTATTTTTAATGATTCTAAATCAAATTTATAAATACAAGAAGAAAAAACATCCGCCTCGTCCGGGATTTGAAACCGGGACTTTCCGCTTGCCGTGCGACTGCTCTTAGCACTGAGCTAACGAGACAGATGATTTTCCTTCTTACACTTATCAAATTTGTAACTAGCCTACTAAGCCACATTTGCTTTCAGCTGGCATTAACCAGTAACGATGAAATCGCATATATAAATTGTAAATTCAATTTAAATTATTTTTCCCGCGTACGGGCATTTAACCTACATTTGTTAGAATAGGTCAATGATGGAGAAAGAAAAATTTTAAGAACTTTTATTTTTAATGATTCTAAATCAAATTTATAAACACAAGAAGAAAAAACAACCGCCTCGTCCGGGATTTCAAACCGGGACCTTCCTCTTGCCGGGCGACTGCTCTTACCACTGAGCTAACGAGACAGATGATTTTCCTTCTTGCGCTTATCAAATTTGTAACTAGCCTACTAAGCCACATTTGCTTTTAGCTGGCATTAACCAGTAACGACGAAAGTGCACAAATAAATTGTAAATTCAATTTTATTTATTTTTCCCGCGGACGAGAATCGAACCTACACTTGTTAGAATTGGTCAATGATGGAGAAAGAAGAATTTTAAGAACTTTTATTTTTAATGATTCTAAATCATATTTATAAACACAAAAAGAAAAAACAACCGCCTCGTCCGGGATTTTAAACCGGGACCTTCCGCTTGCCGGGCGACTGCTCTTACCACTGAGCTAACGAGACAGATGATTTTCCTTCTTGCACTTATCAAATTTGTGACTAGCCTACTAAACCACATTTGCTTTCAACTGGCATTAACCAGTGACGGTAAAAGTGCACAAAACAATTGTAAATTCAATTTTATTTATTTTTCCCGCGGACGGGAATCGAACCTACTCTTGTTAGAATCGGTCAATGATGGAGAAAGAAGAATTTTAAGAACTTTTATTGTTATTGATTCTAAATCAAATTTATAAACACAAGAAGAAAAAACAACCGCCTCGTCCGGATTTTAAACCGGGACCTTCCGCTTGCCGGGCGACTGCTCTTACCACTGAGCTAACGAGACAGATGATTGTCCATCTTGCACTTATCAAATTTGTAACTAGCCTACTAAGCCACATTTGCTTTTAGCTGGCATTAACCAGTAACGATGAAAGTGCACAAATAAATTGTAAATTCAATTTTATTTATTTTTCCCGCGGACGGGAATCGAACCTACACTTGTTAGAATCGGTCAATTATGGAGAAAGAAGAATTTTAAGAACTTTTATTTTTAATGGTTATAAATCATATTTATAAACACAAGAAAAAAAAACAACCGCCTGGTCCGGGATTTGAAACCGGGCCCTTCCGCTTGCCGGGCGACTGCTCTTACCACTGAGCTAACGATACGGATGATTTTCCTTCTTGCACTTATCAAATTTGTTACTATCCTACTAAGCCACATTTGCTTTCAGCTGCCCAGTAACGGTGAAAGCGCACAAATAAATTGTAAATTCAATTTTATTTATTTTTCCCGCGGACGGGAATCGAACCTACACTTGTTAGAATCGGTCAATGATGGAGAAAGAAGAATTTTAAGAACTTTTATTGTTATTGATTCTAAATCAAATTTATAAACACAAGAAGAAAAAACAACCGCCTCGTCCGGATTTTAAACCGGGACCTTCCGCTTGCCGGGCGACTGCTCTTACCACTGAGCTAACGAGACAGATGATTGTCCATCTTGCACTTAACAAATTTGTAACTAGCCTACTAAGCCACATTTGCTTTTAGCTGGCATTAACCAGTAACGATGAAAGTGCACAAATAAATTGTAAATTCAATTTTATTTATTTTTCCCGCGGACGGGAATCGAACCTACACTTGTTAGAATCGGTCAATTATGGAGAAAGAAGAATTTTAAGAACTTTTATTTTTAATGGTTATAAATCATATTTATAAACACAAGAAAAAAAAAACAACCGCCTGGTCCGGGATTTGAAACCGGGCCCTTCCGCTTGCCGGGCGACTGCTCTTACCACTGAGCTAACGAGACAGATGATTTTCCTTCTTGCACTTATCAAATTTGTGACTAGCCTACTAAACCACATTTCCTTTCAACTGGCATTAACCAGTAACGGTGAAAGCGCACAAATAAATTGTAAATTCAATTTTATTTATCTTTCCCGCGGACGGGAATCGAACCTACACTTGTTAGAATCAGTCAATGATGGAGAAAGAAGAATTTTAAGAACTTTTATTTTTATTGATTCTAAATCAAATTTATAAACACAAGAAGAAAAAACAACCGCCTCGTCCGGGATTTTAAACCGGGACCTTCCGCTTGCCGGGCGACTGCTCTTACCACTGATCTAACGAGACAGATGATTGTCCTTCTTGCACTTATCAAATTTGTAACTAGCCTACTAAGCCACATTTGCTTTTAGCTGGCATTAACCAGTAACGATGAAAGTGCACAAATAAATTGTAAATTCAATTTTATTTATTTTTCCCGCGGACGGGAATCGAACCTACACTTGTTAGAATCGGTCAATGATGGAGAAAGAAGAATTTTAAGAACTTTTATTTTTAATGATTCTAAATCATATTTATAAACACAAGAAGAAAAACAACCGCCTCGTCCGGGATTTGAAACCGGGACCTTCCGCTTGCCGGGCGACTGCTCTTACCACTGAGCTAACGATATGGATGATTTTCCTTCTTGCACTTACCAAATTTGTGACTAGCCTACTAAACCACATTTCCTTTCAACTGGCATTAACCAGTAACGGTGAAAGCGCACAAATAAATTGTAAATTCAATTTTATTTATTTTTCCCGCGGACGGGAATCGAACCTACACTTGTTAGAATCAGTCAATGATGGGGAAAGAAGAATTTTAAGAACTTTTATTTTTATTGATTCTAAATCAAATTTATAAACACAAAAAGAAAAAACAACCGCCTCGTCCGGGATTTTAAACCGGGACCTTCCGCTTGCCGGGCGACTGCTCTTACCACTGAGCTAACGAGACAGATGATTTTCCTTCTTGCACTTATCAAATTTGTAGCTAGCCTACTAAGCCACATTTGCTTTCAGCTGGCAGTAACCAGTAACGATGAAAGTGCACAAATCAATTGTAAATTCAATTTTATTTATTTTTCCCGCGGACGGGAATCGAACCTACACTTGTTAGAATCGGTCAATGATGGAGAAAGAAGAATTTTAAGAACTTTTATTTTTATTGATTCTAAATCAAATTTATAAACACAAGAAGAAAAAACAACCGCCTCGTCCGGATTTTAAACCGGGACCTTCCGCTTGCCGGGCGACTGCTCTTACCACTGAGCTAACGAGACAGATGATTGTCCATCTTGCACTTATCAAATTTGTAACTAGCCTACTAAGCCACATTTGCTTTTAGCTGGCATTAACCAGTAACGATGAAAGTGCACAAATAAATTGTAAATTCAATTTTATTTATTTTTCCCGCGGACGGGAATCGAACCTACACTTGTTAGAATCGGTCAATTATGGAGAAAGAAGAATTTTAAGAACTTTTATTTTTAATGGTTATAAATCATATTTATAAACACAAGAAAAAAAAACAACCGCCTGGTCCGTGATTTGAAACCGGGCCCTTCCGCTTGCCGGGCGACTGCTCTTACCACTGAGCTAACGAGACAGATGATTTTCCTTCTTGCACTTATCAAATTTGTGACTAGCCTACTAAACCACATTTCCTTTCAACTGGCATTAACCAGTAACGGTGAAAGCGCACAAATAAATTGTAAATTCAATTTTATTTATCTTTCCCGCGGACGGGAATCGAACCTACACTTGTTAGAATCAGTCAATGATGGAGAAAGAAGAATTTTAAGAACTTTTATTTTTATTGATTCTAAATCAAATTTATAAACACAAGAAGAAAAAACAACCGCCTCGTCCGGGATTTTAAACCGGGACCTTCCGCTTGCCGGGCGACTGCTCTTACCACTGATCTAACGAGACAGATGATTGTCCTTCTTGCACTTATCAAATTTGTAACTAGCCTACTAAGCCACATTTGCTTTTAGCTGGCATTAACCAGTAACGATGAAAGTGCACAAATAAATTGTAAATTCAATTTTATTTATTTTTCCCGCGGACGGGAATCGAACCTACACTTGTTAGAATCGGTCAATGATGGAGAAAGAAGAATTTTAAGAACTTTTATTTTTAATGATTCTAAATCATATTTATAAACACAAGAAGAAAAACAACCGCCTCGTCCGGGATTTGAAACCGGGACCTTCCGCTTGCCGGGCGACTGCTCTTACCACTGAGCTAACGATATGGATGATTTTCCTTCTTGCCCTTACCAAATTTGTGACTAGCCTACTAAACCACATTTCCTTTCAACTGGCATTAACCAGTAACGGTGAAAGCGCACAAATAAATTGTAAATTCAATTTTATTTATCTTTCCCGCGGACGGGAATCGAACCTACACTTGTTAGAATCAGTCAATGATGGAGAAAGAAGAATTTTAAGAACTTTTATTTTTATTGATTCTAAATCAAATTTATAAACACAAGAAGAAAAAACAACCGCTTCGTCCGGGATTTTAAACCGGGACCTTCCGCTTGCCGGGCGACTGCTCTTACCACTGATCTAACGAGACAGATGATTGTCCTTCTTGCACTTATCAAATTTGTAACTAGCCTACTAAGCCACATTTGCTTTTAGCTGGCATTAACCAGTAACGATGAAAGTGCACAAATAAATTGTAAATTCAATTTTATTTATTTTTCCCGCGGACGGGAATCGAACCTACACTTGTTAGAATCGGTCAATGATGGAGAAAGAAGAATTTTAAGAACTTTTATTTTTAATGATTCTAAATCATATTTATAAACACAAGAAGAAAAACAACCGCCTCGTCCGGGATTTGAAACCGGGACCTTCCGCTTGCCGGGCGACTGCTCTTACCACTGTGCTAACGATATGGATGATTTTCCTTCTTGCACTTACCAAATTTGTTACTATCCTACTAAGCCACATTTGCTTTCAGCTGGCCAGTAACGGTGAAAGCGCACAAATAAATTGTAAATTCAATTTTATTTATTTTTCCCGCGGACGGGAATCGAACCTACACTTGTTAGAATCAGTCAATGATGGGGAAAGAAGAATTTTAAGAACTTTTATTTTTATTGATTCTAAATCAAATTTATAAACACAAAAAGAAAAAACAACCGCCTCGTCCGGGATTTTAAACCGGGACCTTCCGCTTGCCGGGCGACTGCTCTTACCACTGAGCTAACGAGACAGATGATTTTCCTTCTTGCACTTATCAAATTTGTAGCTAGCCTACTAAGCCACATTTGCTTTCAGCTGGCAGTAACCAGTAACGATGAAAGTGCACAAATCAATTGTAAATTCAATTTTATTTATTTTTCCCGCGGACGGGAATCGAACCTACACTTGTTAGAATCGGTCAATGATGGAGAAAGAAGAATTTTAAGAACTTTTATTTTTATTGATTCTAAATCAAATTTATAAACACAAGAAGAAAAAACAACCGCCTCGTCCGGATTTTAAACCGGGACCTTCCGCTTGCCGGGCGACTGCTCTTACCACTGAGCTAACGAGACAGATGATTGTCCATCTTGCACTTATCAAATTTGTAACTAGCCTACTAAGCCACATTTGCTTTTAGCTGGCATTAACCAGTAACGATGAAAGTGCACAAATAAATTGTAAATTCAATTTTATTTATTTTTCCCGCGGACGGGAATCGAACCTACACTTGTTAGAATCGGTCAATTATGGAGAAAGAAGAATTTTAAGAACTTTTATTTTTAATGGTTATAAATCATATTTATAAACACAAGAAAAAAAAACAACCGCCTGGTCCGGGATTTGAAACCGGGCCCTTCCGCTTGCCGGGCGACTGCTCTTACCACTGAGCTAACGAGACAGATGATTTTCCTTCTTGCACTTATCAAATTTGTGACTAGCCTACTAAACCACATTTCCTTTCAACTGGCATTAACCAGTAACGGTGAAAGCGCACAAATAAATTGTAAATTCAATTTTATTTATCTTTCCCGCGGACGGGAATCGAACCTACACTTGTTAGAATCAGTCAATGATGGAGAAAGAAGAATTTTAAGAACTTTTATTTTTATTGATTCTAAATCAAATTTATAAACACAAGAAGAAAAAACAACCGCCTCGTCCGGGATTTTAAAACGGGACCTTCCGCTTGCCGGGCGACTGCTCTTACCACTGATCTAACGAGACAGATGATTGTCCTTCTTGCACTTATCAAATTTGTAACTAGCCTACTAAGCCACATTTGCTTTTAGCTGGCATTAACCAGTAACGATGAAAGTGCACAAATAAATTGTAAATTCAATTTTATTTATTTTTCCCGCGGACGGGAATCGAACCTACACTTGTTAGAATCGGTCAATGATGGAGAAAGAAGAATTTTAAGAACTTTTATTTTTAATGATTCTAAATCATATTTATAAACACAAGAAGAAAAACAACCGCCTCGTCCGGGATTTGAAACCGGGACCTTCCGCTTGCCGGGCGACTGCTCTTACCACTGAGCTAACGATATGGATGATTTTCCTTCTTGCACTTACCAAATTTGTGACTAGCCTACTAAACCACATTTCCTTTCAACTGGCATTAACCAGTAACGGTGAAAGCGCACAAATAAATTGTAAATTCAATTTTATTTATCTTTCCCGCGGACGGGAATCGAACCTACACTTGTTAGAATCAGTCAATGATGGAGAAAGAAGAATTTTAAGAACTTTTATTTTTATTGATTCTAAATCAAATTTATAAACACAAGAAGAAAAAACAACCGCCTCGTACAGGATTTTAAACCGGGACCTTCCGCTTGCCGGGCGACTGCTCTTACCACTGATCTAACGAGACAGATGATTGTCCTTCTTGCACTTATCAAATTTGTAACTAGCCTACTAAGCCACATTTGCTTTTAGCTGGCATTAACCAGTAACGATGAAAGTGCACAAATAAATTGTAAATTCAATTTTATTTATTTTTCCCGCGGACGGGAATCGAACCTACACTTGTTAGAATCGGTCAATGATGGAGAAAGAAGAATTTTAAGAACTTTTATTTTTAATGATTCTAAATCATATTTATAAACACAAGAAGAAAAACAACCGCCTCGTCCGGGATTTGAAACCGGGACCTTCCGCTTGCCGGGCGACTGCTCTTACCACTGAGCTAACGATATGGATGATTTTCCTTCTTGCACTTACCAAATTTGTTACTATCCTACTAAGCCACATTTGCTTTCAGCTGGCCAGTAACGGTGAAAGCGCACAAATAAATTGTAAATTCAATTTTATTTATTTTTCCCGCGGACGGGAATCGAACCTACACTTGTTAGAATCAGTCAATGATGGGGAAAGAAGAATTTTAAGAACTTTTATTTTTATTGATTCTAAATCAAATTTATAAACACAAAAAGAAAAAACAACCGCCTCGTCCGGGATTTTAAACCGGGACCTTCCGCTTGCCGGGCGACTGCTCTTACCACTGAGCTAACGATACGGATGATTTTCCTTCTTGCACTTATCAAATTTGTTACTATCCTACTAAGCCACATTTGCTTTCAGCTGGCCAGTAACGGTGAAAGCGCACAAATAAAATGTAAATTCAATTTTAATTATTTTTCCCGCGGACGGGAATCGAACGTACATTTGTTAGAATCGGCCAATGATGGAGAAAGAAGAATTTTATGAACTTTTATTTTTAATGATTCTAAATCATATTTATAAACACAAGAAAAAAAAACAACCGCCTGGTCCGGGATTTGAAACCGGGCCCTTCCGCTTGCCGGGCGACTGCTCTTACCACTGAGCTAACGAGACAGATGATTTTCCTTCTTGCACTTATCAAATTTGTGACTAGCCTACTAAACCACATTTGCTTTCAACTGGCATTAACCAGTGACGGTAAAAGCGCATAAATAAATTGTAAATTCAATTTTATTTATTTTTCCCGCGGACGGGAATCGAACCTACACTTGTTAGAATCGGTCAATGATGGAGAAAGAAGAATTTTAAGAACTTTTATTTTTAATGATTCTAAATCAAATTTATAAACACAAGAAGAAAAAACAACCGCCTCGGCAGGGATTTGAAACCGGGACCTTCCGCTTGCCGGGAGACTGCTCTTACCACTGAGCTAACGAGACAGATGATTTTCCTTCTTGCAATTATCAAATTTGTTACTATCCTACTAAGCCACATTTGCTTTCAGCTGGCCAGTAACGGTGAAAGCGCACAAATAAATTGTAAATTCAATTTTATTTATTTTTCCCGCGGACGGGAATCGAACCTACACTTGTTAGAATCAGTCAATGATGGAAAAAGAAGAATTTTAAGAACTTTTATTTTTATTGATTCTAAATCAAATTTATAAACGCAAGCAGAAAAAACAACCGCCTCGTCCGGGATTTTAAACGGGACCTTCCGCTTGCCGGGCGACTGCTCTTACCACTGAGCTAACGAGACAGATGATTTTCCTTCTTGCACTTATCAAATTTTTAACTAGCCTACTAAGCCACATTTGCTTTCAGGTGGCATTAACCAGTAACGATGAAAGTGCACAAAACAATTGTAAATTCAATTTTATTTATTTTTCCCGCGGACGGGAATCGAACCTACACTTGTTAGAATCGGTCAATGATGGAGAAAGAAGAATTTTAAGAACTTTTATTGTTATTGATTCTAAATCAAATTTATAAACACAAGAAGAAAAAACAACCGCCTCGTCCGGATTTTAAACCGGGACCTTCCGCTTGCCGGGCGACTGCTCTTACCACTGAGCTAACGAGACAGATGATTGTCCATCTTGCACTTATCAAATTTGTAACTAGCCTACTAAGCCACATTTGCTTTTAGCTGGCATTAACCAGTAACGATGAAAGTGCACAAATAAATTGTAAATTCAATTTTATTTATTTTTCCCGCGGACGGGAATCGAACCTACACTTGTTAGAATCGGTCAATTATGGAGAAAGAAGAATTTTAAGAACTTTTATTTTTAATGGTTATAAATCATATTTATAAACACAAGAAAAAAAAAACAACCGCCTGGTCCGGGATTTGAAACCGGGCCCTTCCGCTTGCCGGGCGACTGCTCTTACCACTGAGCTAACGATACGGATGATTTTCCTTCTTGCACTTATCAAATTTGTTACTATCCTACTAAGCCACATTTGCTTTCAGCTGCCCAGTAACGGTGAAAGCGCACAAATAAATTGTAAATTCAATTTTATTTATTTTTCCCGCGGACGGGAATCGAACCTACACTTGTTAGAATCGGTCAATGATGGAGAAAGAAGAATTTTAAGAACTTTTATTGTTATTGATTCTAAATCAAATTTATAAACACAAGAAGAAAAAACAACCGCCTCGTCCGGATTTTAAACCGGGACCTTCCGCTTGCCGGGCGACTGCTCTTACCACTGAGCTAACGAGACAGATGATTGTCCATCTTGCACTTATCAAATTTGTAACTAGCCTACTAAGCCACATTTGCTTTTAGCTGGCATTAACCAGTAACGATGAAAGTGCACAAATAAATTGTAAATTCAATTTTATTTATTTTTCCCGCGGACGGGAATCGAACCTACACTTGTTAGAATCGGTCAATTATGGAGAAAGAAGAATTTTAAGAACTTTTATTTTTAATGGTTATAAATCATATTTATAAACACAAGAAAAAAAAAACAACCGCCTGGTCCGGGATTTGAAACCGGGCCCTTCCGCTTGCCGGGCGACTGCTCTTACCACTGAGCTAACGAGACAGATGATTTTCCTTCTTGCACTTATCAAATTTGTGACTAGCCTACTAAACCACATTTCCTTTCAACTGGCATTAACCAGTAACGGTGAAAGCGCACAAATAAATTGTAAATTCAATTTTATTTATCTTTCCCGCGGACGGGAATCGAACCTACATTTGTTAGAATCAGTCAATGATGGAGAAAGAAGAATTTTAAGAACTTTTATTTTTATTGATTCTAAATCAAATTTATAAACACAAGAAGAAAAAACAACCGCCTCGCCCGGGATTTTAAACCGGGACCTTCCGCTTGCCGGGCGACTGCTCTTACCACTGATCTAACGAGACAGATGATTGTCCTTCTTGCACTTATCAAATTTGTAACTAGCCTACTAAGCCACATTTGCTTTTAGCTGGCATTAACCAGTAACGATGAAAGTGCACAAATAAATTGTAAATTCAATTTTATTTATTTTTCCCGCGGACGGGAATCGAACCTACACTTGTTAGAATCGGTCAATGATGGAGAAAGAAGAATTTTAAGAACTTTTATTTTTAATGATTCTAAATCATATTTATAAACACAAGAAGAAAAACAACCGCCTCGTCCGGGATTTGAAACCGGGACCTTCCGCTTGCCGGGCGACTGCTCTTACCACTGAGCTAACGATATGGATGATTTTCCTTCTTGCACTTACCAAATTTGTTACTATCCTACTAAGCCACATTTGCTTTCAGCTGGCCAGTAACGGTGAAAGCGCACAAATAAATTGTAAATTCAATTTTATTTATTTTTCCCGCGGACGGGAATCGAACCTACACTTGTTAGAATCGGTCAATGATGGAGAAAGCAGAATTTTAAGAACTTTTATTGTTATTGATTCTAAATCAAATTTATAAACACAAGAAGAAAAAACAACCGCCTCGTCCGGATTTTAAACCGGGACCTTCCGCTTGCCGGGCGACTGCTCTTACCACTGAGCTAACGAGACAGATGATTGTCCATCTTGCACTTATCAAATTTGTAACTAGCCTACTAAGCCACATTTGCTTTTAGCTGGCATTAACCAGTAACGATGAAAGTGCACAAATAAATTGTAAATTCAATTTTATTTATTTTTCCCGCGGACGGGAATCGAACCTACACTTGTTAGAATCGGTCAATTATGGAGAAAGAAGAATTTTAAGAACTTTTATTTTTAATGGTTATAAATCATATTTATAAACACAAGAAAAAAAAAACAACCGCCTGGTCCGGGATTTGAAACCGGGCCCTTCCGCTTGCCGGGCGACTGCTCTTACCACTGAGCTAACGAGACAGATGATTTTCCTTCTTGCACTTATCAAATTTGTGACTAGCCTACTAAACCACATTTCCTTTCAACTGGCATTAACCAGTAACGGTGAAAGCGCACAAATAAATTGTAAATTCAATTTTATTTATCTTTCCCGCGGACGGGAATCGAACCTACACTTGTTAGAATCAGTCAATGATGGAGAAAGAAGAATTTTAAGAACTTTTATTTTTATTGATTCTAAATCAAATTTATAAACACAAGAAGAAAAAACAACCGCCTCGTCCGGGATTTTAAACCGGGACCTTCCGCTTGCCAGGCGACTGCTCTTACCACTGAGCTAACGAGACAGATGATTGTCCTTCTTGCACTTATCAAATTTGTAACTAGCCTACTAAGCCACATTTGCTTTTAGCTGGCATTAACCAGTAACGATGAAAGTGCACAAATAAATTGTAAATTCATTTTTATTTATTTTTCCCGCGGACGGGAATCGAACCTACACTTGTTAGAATCGGTCAATGATGGAGAAAGAAGAATTTTAAGAACTTTTATTTTTAATGATTCTAAATCATATTTATAAACACAAGAAGAAAAACAACCGCCTCGTCCGGGATTTGAAACCGGGACCTTCCGCTTGCCGGGCGACTGCTCTTACCACTGAGCTAACGATATGGATGATTTTCCTTCTTCCACTTACCAAATTTGTTACTATCCTACTAAGCCACATTTGCTTTCAGCTGGCCAGCAACGGTGAAAGCGCACAAATAAATTGTAAATTCAATTTTATTTATTTTTCCCGCGGACGGGAATCGAACCTACACTTGTTAGAATCAGTCAATGATGGGGAAAGAAGAATTTTAAGAACTTTTATTTTTATTGATTCTAAATCAAATTTATAAACACAAAAAGAAAAAACAACCGCCTCGTCCGGGATTTGAAACCGAGACATTCCGCTTGAAGTGTGAATGCTCTTACCTCTGAGCTAAACAGACAGATTATTTTCCTTCTTGCACTTATGTAGAGCGCATCGCCACACACACACCATTAAATTAAATTAAGCAAATCATACAAGACACCCATAAGGTGATTCACTGCAGTACATGCAGAAAGAATAAAACAAAAAAAGAACATTGATCAGGCAAAACACCCATAAGGTGATTCACAGCATTCTTTTGTATATGCAGAATGCCATACAAAATGTGAAAATAAAACAAAAGCTATGTCCACCTGTTTATGGACAAGCGAAGTGGATTAAGCACATATGAGTGTCATGTGTCAATGAATACACGACGGCAAAGCTTTACGCTATGCCTTTGCTTTGCAATAAGAAAAGCAAAAAAACCAACAGCATATGGTACGATAGAGTAAATAATCAATGAAAAGCATTACATTGTAGCTTTCTTTGTTTACTTCTACCTGGCGGAAACTTTGGGTAATGCCCGCTGTGCATTATTTGCAATAATTGAATATAGCAATGGCTGAAGGTTTGTGATTGGTTGAAATTATAGAAATAAGTAATGTCAGCACTTTTCATAATGTATAAATTCAGTGTAATTATATGAAATAAATCAGAGTTTTTATCAAACTCCACGGGTGTGTATCTATTCTAGATCCTAACTGCGAGCTCCCTAGCTCCAACATGGCTACACCTAAAGGTAACTGGGCTCTCTAACTCTACCTTTCTTTTTATTTATCTGGCTATCCTAACAGTGAGCCCTATAGCTCCCACTTGGAATAGTCGCTTGGCTAACCGAGAGCTTCATAGCTCCTATCTGTCAAGCACACTGTTTCACAGCTTCTTAGGAAGCACTTGGACAGTAAAATAAGAAGACTTTAACATTTCTTTATATTCATTGTCAAGTTTGAACAATAAAGAATAAGTTTTCTACACTTATCAAATTTGTAACTAGCCTACTAAGCCACATTTGCTTTCAGCTGGCATTAACCAGTGACGGTAAAAACGCACAAATAAATTGTAAATTCAATTTTATTTATTTTTCCCGCGGACGGGAATCAAACCTACACTTGTTAGAATCGGTCAATGATGGAGAAGGAAGAATTTTAAGAACTTTTATTTTTAATGATTCTAAATCAAATTTATAAACACAAGGAGAAAAAACAACCGCCTCGTCCGGGATTTGAAACCGGGACCTTCGCTTGCCGGGCGACTGCTCTTACCATTGAGCTAACGAGACAGATGATTTTCCTTCTTGCACTTATCAAATTTGTAACTAGCATACTAAGCCACATTTGCTTGCAGCTGACATTATCCAGTAACGATGAAAGCGCACAAATAAAGTGTAAATTCAATTTAATTTATTTTTCCCGCGGACGGGAATCGAACCTACACTTGTTAGAGTCGGTCAATGATGGAGAAAGAAGAGTTTTAAGAACTTTTATTTTTAATGATTCTAAATCAAATTTATAGATGCAAGAAGAAAAAACAACCGCCTCGTCCGGGATTTGAAACCGAGACATTCCGGTTGAAGGGTGAATGCTCTTACCTCTGAGCTAAACACACAGATGATTTTCCTTCTTGCACTTATGTAGAGCGCATCACCACACACACACCATTAAATTAAATTAAGCAAATCATACAAGACACCCATAAGGTGATTCACTGCAGTACATGCAGAAAGAATAAAACAAAAAAAGAACATTGATCAGGCAAAACACCCATAAGTTGATTCACAGCATTCTTTTGTATATGCAGAATGCCATACAAAATGTGAAAATAAAACAAAAGCTATGTCCACCTGTTTATGGACAAGCGAAATGCATTAAGCACATATGAGTGTCATGTATCAATGAATACACGACGGAAAAGCTTTACGCTATGCCTTTTCTTTGCAATAAGAAAAGCAAAAAAACCAACAGCATATGGTACGATAGAGTAAATAATCAGTGAAAAGCATTACATTGTAGCTTTCTTTGTTTACTTCTACCTGGCTGAAACTTTGGGTAATGCCCGCTGTGCATTATTTGCATGCACAGCAATTATGATCAATAATTGAATATAGCAATGGCTGAAGGTGTGTGATTGGTTGAAATTATAGAAATAAGTAATGTCAGCACTTTTCATAATGTATAAATTCAGTGTAATTATATGAAATAAATCAGAGTTTTTATCAAACTCCACGGGTGTGTATCTATTCTAGATCCTAACTGCGAGCTCCCTAGCTCCAACATGGCTACACCTAAAGGTAACTGGGCTCTCTAACTCTACCTTTCTTTTTATTTATCTGGCTATCCTAACAGTGAGCCCTATAGCTCCCACTTGGAATAGTCGCTTGGCTAACCGAGAGCTTCATAGCTCCTATCTGTCAAGTGTAGTATCTTTTATAATTTTTAAAGAAAAACCTGGGAGCAGTCGTGTGACTTTGACTCCACTGGAGCGGCTATTAACAGCTCAGACTCCGAGATAAAATGGGGGTATGAATAGTAGGAGCAGCTGTACAGCTTAGTACTCCTATGTGGAATAATACACGACGGTTTGTAACTTTCTCGATAAATCAAGAGAACTGAATGAATTCTTTTATTGATCGTTCTTAGCCTATATATACATAATTAGTAACCTATGGTACCCTATTCTTACTATTCTAAATGCTGACGCTGGGCGAGTAAGCAATGTGCATAAAATTATGATGACATGCATTTACGCGTGAAACCCCTTGACGATGAATCGTTTGGGTCAGTGGTGCAATCGCTTGCTTGTTGCAAATAAATGTATGTCATTATTATCATCAATTATTTTATTTGGCTAACCGAGAGCTTCATAGCTCCTATCTGTCAAGCACACTATTTCACAGCGCCTTAGGAAGCACTTGGACAGTAAAGTAAGAAGACTTTAACAATTCTTTATATTCATTGTCAGGTTTGAACAATAAAGGAATAAGTTTTCTACATGGCGACCCTGCGGCCCACGAACCGGCAAACAAAAATCGTATAGAAGTTGACACGGTGATGAACCAGTGGAAGCAATTAAAAAAATCTCTTAAAGAAGCTTTAGCAGCAGACCCCACCTGCGGACCAAAACCCATCAGCATTGAGGAATATAGGAGAAGGAATAACCTTCTGCCACGGCAAAAACAACACGAAGTGGAAATACCAGCGCCAGCCAAACGTAGGAATAGAGCTGGACAAGAAGCGAAAATTAGAGCCGAGCTAAAAGAGTACAAGCGATTACTGGCGATATCCACAGGAGTGCATAAAATCGAATTTGAAAAAAAATTAAAGAGCTAAAAATAAAAAGAAACAATTACAAAAAAAATAAAAATAGGAATAAAAAAAAAAAATTATAAAACAAACAAAAATATTCTAATGTTATAAATAATTTTTTTTGGTATATCGTAAAATAATTTTTTTCCAAATAAAAAAAAAAAAAAAAAAAAAAAAAAAAATTCACTCTTCACTAAATATTTCTCTTTTCGATTTGGTTTAGTTTCTCATTGCAATCACTATTGCAACTAATTTAAATTTTAAAATGGGTAAAAAGGCTTCAAAGCAAACTGCTGAAGAAGTTATAATAAATAACAATGCGGGTTCTACGAGCAACAATATAGCTCAAAATAATAGAAATCTTTCTGATCTGGAATTAATACTAATTGTATTGGGAATCGTTGTCATGACTGCATGGATGTTATGGAGATTAAAGCAACTACTCCAGAGACATATACGAAAGCAAATAACTGCAAACAACGTATAAAACTCCAAGATTCAAATAATGAGCATTAAAGAATTAGTGTCTCAAATAAAAAATATAATCGAGAATTTCAAGAAAACCCCAAATAGGAAATATACTTCGGCACACATACGGACAAAAACAACCGAAGTAGAAGAGATAAAAGATTGCTTTATTACCAAGTATAAAGAATTGTCAAACATAAGCAAAGATCTAGCCGTCAAAGAGAAAGAAGATTTTGACCAGCTATACAAGACTGTGACTGAAATTTTGCGAAAAAAAGCTAGCGATACTCCAGACGAAAACATGGACAAATTTGATATATCTACGGCGATAAAAGTCATAACGGAATTCACCGGAGAGTACAAAAATTTAGATAATTTTCTAAATCTAGTACAATTTCTGCATGACGATCTAGCGGAAGAAACACCAAAGAAGAAATTGATTAACTTTGTTTTAAAAACACGTCTATCATCCACAGTACGGAACACGTTATGTACTCTTGCAATTCCTACTGACTTCACGACATTACAAAAGAATTTACGTGAAATCTTTAAACCAAAGAAAACGCCGCTTAGTATACACTCAGAATTATCATGAGTGACACATTCCAATTAAAACGTCAATGATTTTGCAACAAAAATCGAAAGTCTAGTTGCTCAACTAAACACCTTACAAGTAACTGAGCAAGGTGAAACCAATAGACCACTGATCGTAAAACTGAATGATCAATTAGCTTTGAATGCATTTAAAAATGGTTTGAACGAACCACTCAAAACAACAGTCTTCGCATCAAGGCCCAAAACTCTAGTTGAAGCAATACAAATCGCATCGGAAATAGAAGTACCGAACAAAGAGGCAAATGTATTTTATTATAATAAATACAATGCCAAAAGAAATCTCAACAAACAAACCTATGTTCGCAATAAATATCATCAGGATACAGCTAGGAGTAACCACCAAAAGGGTTACCTAAAAAATACAAAAGATCCTAGGAAATCGTATCAGTATCACAGATCACAAAATGGTAATAGACAATCAACAAATGTCAATGAGCATAGAAGGCCAATGCACAGAAGAATAAATATAACCCAGTCGGGAAACGAGCAAAACCCCGAAGTGGATTGCTCGGGGGAAATAAATTAAATAAGCAAATAAAAATTAATAAGCTCAATAACCATTTAACAAATTACATAACATTATGTACAAATGTATCAATCGGCAAGAAAACATTCCTAATAGATACAGGAGCCGATATTTCCATATTAAAAATGGGTGCATTGAAAGAAATACAAGGAATTCTAAAGCATAAGAAATGCAAAATAACAGGTATCACCCAATCAGAATCGTATTCTCTAGGCACATTGCCAGCCTTAATAAGAATAGAAGACCAAGAAATTCCGCAAGAATTTCACATCGTTGATGAAAGCTTTCCAATTCTAACCAATGGAATTTTAGGAAGAGATTTTCTAGTAAACAATTTATGCAAAATTGATTACGACAATTTCACTATTTCAATCGTCTTTGAAGATGTCAATTACATATTGCCCATGTATACACAATTACCTGATTCAAAGCAAATAAGAATCCCACCTAGAACTGAAATAATACAAGCAATAAATGCTAACATTAAAGAAGATAGCATAGTTCTAAATGAACAAATACAGGAAGGAATTTTCATAGCAAATTCCATTATCCCTGCCAAAGGCATCGCGCACATAAAAATTCTGAACACATTAGATAGAGAAATAACATTAGATAATTTTGAACCAAAATTAAAGCCACTCCAAAATTATCATATATTAAAAGCTAATCTCAAGCATAACAACAAAGAAAGATTCAGTAATCTTCTCAAAGAGTTAAGTATACAGAATTTGGATCAATATGCAACCAATTCCATACTTAACATCTGCAAAGACTTCTCAGACATTTTTTATTTATCTGGCGATAAATTAACAGTAAATAATTTTTACACTCAAAAAATATCCACAATAGACAAAAATCCAGTTTACATCAAAAATTATAGACTGCCTCAAACCCAAATAGAGGAAATAAACAGTCAAGTTGAAAAACTTCTTTACGAAGACATAATAGAACCATCATTAGTCCATATACTTCTCCACTGCTAATTGTTCCAAAAAAAGCAGAGAATGATATAAAAAAATGGCGTCTTGTAGTTGACTTTAGACAGTTAAACAAGAAAATTCTAGACGACAAATTTCCTTTAACAAGACTAGAAGATGTACTTGATAAACTTGGAAGAGCTAAATACTTTTCCACACTAGATCTCACAAGTTCTTTCCACCAAATAGAACTAGACAAAAAATCTAGGCCATTAACGGCATTTTCAAGTAACAAAGGGCACTATGAATTCAAAAGACTGCCTTTTGGATTAAAAATTTCAACTAATAGTTTTCAACGAATGCTCTCAATAGCTTTGTCGGGATTAGACTCTGAAGCATTCTTGTACGTGGATGACATTATAATTTTTGGATGTAGTTTAAAACATCACAATCAAAATTTAGTAAAAACCTTTAATAAACTCAGAAGATGTAACTTAAAATTAAATCCACAAAAACGTAAATTTTTGCAAACCGAAGTAACATACTTAGGTCATTTAATAACAAAAGAAGGCATTAGGACAGATCCAAAGAAATTCGATACAATTTTGAATTATCCTGTACCTGAAAACGCAGATGATGCAAGAAGATTCATAGCTTTCTGTAATTACTACAGAAGATTTATTTTCAATTTTGCTCATATAGCAAAACCCATAAACTCTCTATCAAAGACAAATACACCATTTGTTTGGACAAATGAATGCCAAGAATCGTTTACAGCATTGAAATCTAAACTAATCAATGCCCCAATTCTAAAATATCCAAATTTCGATGAACAATTCATCATAACAACAGATGCTTCTCAATTCGCACTTGGAGCAGTATTATCTCAAGGCGAAATTGGATCATATCTACCAGTTTCATATGCTAGTAGAACGCTAACTAAGCATGAGCTCAATAAACCAATTATTGAAAAGGAGCTCTTAGGCATCCACTGGGCAATTAACTATTTTCGACCGTACATATATGGTAGACAATTTATAGTGGTTACAGACCACAGACCTTTAGTGAGTCTCTTCACACATAAAAATCCATCTTCTAAATTGACAAGAATTAGGCTAGACTTAACCGATTACAATTTTGAAATCGTTTATAAGCAAGGCAAAATGAATACCAATGCCGATGCTCTATCACGGATAAAAATAGATTCTGATATCTTGAAAGCAATGATACCGACTTCAAGAATAAAAGTAGCTACAAGGGCAATGACCCATAAAACAAATGAAAAAAAAACCCAAGATAAAACCCCTAATAACGTAAAGACTGATCACCTTTACGCATGGGAATGTATATCCATAAGTGAAATAAGAAGGGTTAAAAAATTAAAATTTGAGCTCAAGATAAACAATAATAACAAAGCGCTAAGAAAAAGAAATAAAGAAAATAGTTTGCCAAATATGATAATACATAAAAAGGGAGTATTAATCGAATTCAGCAATAATCCACATCATGACTTAGGTTTGATCCTGGAGACACTGATTTTCGAAATGAGAAAATTGAATATAGAGCCACTATCGTTAGCGAAAGATGACATAATATTTCATTATATAAGCGTCGACGAATTTAAAAAATTATTTAATAAGCTGCAGCACAAAATAAATAATAAAAATAGGCAAACAACACTAAAAATAATCATATACAAACCTCCCAAAAGAATTGAAGACATTTCAATGAAAACTCAAATAATTGAAGAATTTCATAACGCACCACATGGCGGACACTCAGGTGTCAAAAGAACAATAAATAAAATCAAGCAAAGATATATATGGAAAAACTTAAATAAAATGGTTAAACAATATAAAAATAAATGCGAAAAATGCGCAAAGAATAAAATATTGAAGCACACTAAAGAAAAAATGGTAATAACAGATACACCATCAACAAGTTTTGAGGTGATATCCATAGATACAGTCGGACCATTAAAAGTATCCAATGAATTCAGATACATATTGACGATACAGTGTGACTTAACGAAATATATCGAAGTCATTCCAATGGAAACTAAAGAAGCAATAAGTGTAGCAAAAGCACTAGTTAAGGAATGCATATTAAGACACGGTAACTTCAAGACAATAAAAACCGATATGGGAACAGAATTTGTTAATGAAATTTTTTCAAACATATGTAAGTATTTGAAAATAAATCACACCACATCTACACCATACCATCACCAAACTTTAGGCTCAATAGAGAGAAACCACAGAACGTTGAACGAATACCCTTTATTATTCACGCAAGACTATAATTGGGATGAATGGATCCCGTATTATACATTCTGTTATAATACAACACCTCATTCAGACACAGGTTATTCTCCATTTGAGCTAGTTTACGGAAAACTTGCCAGTTTATCCAATGATGTAGATCTTACTGCCAAAAGTCCCATATACAATTACGACAATTACTGTGAAGAATTGAAATTTCGTTTAAAACAAGCGCACGAGAAAACCAAAAATCTGCTAAATATAGCTAAAAGAAAGCGAAAAGAAAAATATGATAGCAATTTAAATACAATAAATTTAAAAATAGGCGATTATGTATTATTGAAAAAGGAAGATAAAAGAAAACATGAAAGTCCGTACAAAGGACCAAACTTAATAAAAAACATAAATGATGTTAATGTTGACATAAAAATAGATAAGAAAATAAAGACAATACATAAAAATAGGCTAAAAAGAATAGAATAACACTATAAATACACTAAAATAAAACAGATTTGTAATTATATATATATAAATAATACAAATAATTAAACTTACTAACAATAGGATTAATATGTAGAACATAAAACAACTTAGGTATGTACAAATAAGTTAGATAAGATAGATAAAATTAAGAAAACTAAATAATTGTAAGTAATACAGCAATATATATATACAATTTTACATAAAATAGAAATAGATAAGATAACCCTACATACTAACCCTAGCGATATAGAATGAATGTAAATGCTGAGATTACTCATTACAACAAAAAAAAATTTTCTTTCTACTTAAACAAAAATTTTTTTTTCATTAACGGATAGGATGTAGAGCGCATCACCACACACACACCATTAAATTAAATTAAGCAAATCATACAAGCCACCCATAAGGTGATTCACTGCAGTACATGCAGAAAGAATAAAACAAAAAGAGAACATTGATCAGGCAAAACACCCATAAGGTGATTCACAGCATTCTTTTGTATATGCAGAATGCCATACAAAATGTGAAAATAAAACAAAAGCTATGTCCACCTGTTTATGGAACAAGCGAAGTGCATTAAGCACATATGAGTGTCATGTATCAATGAATACACGACGGAAAAGCTATGCTATGCTATGCTTTTGCTTTGCAATAAGAAAAGCAAAAAAACCAACAGCATATGGTACGATAGAGTAAATAATCAATGAAAAGCATTACATTGTAGCTTTCTTTGTTTACTTCTACCTGGCTGAAACTTTGGGTAATGCCCGCTGTGCATTATTTGCATGCACAGCAATTATGATCAATAATTGAATATAGCAATGGCTGAAGGTGTGTGATTGGTTGAAATTATAGAAATAAGTAATGTCAGCACTTTTCATAATGTATAAATTCAGTGTAATTATATGAAATAAATCAGAGTTTTTATCAAACTCCACGGGTGTGTATCTATTCTAGATCCTAACTGCGAGCTCCCTAGCTCCAACATGGCTACACCTAAAGGTAACTGGGCTCTCTAGCACTACCTTTCTTTTTATTTATCTGGCTATCCTAACAGTGAGCCCTATAGCTCCCACTTGGAATAGTCGCTTGGCTAACCGAGAGCTTCATAGCTCCTATCTGTCAAGCACACTATTTCACAGCGCCTTAGGAAGCACTTGGACAGTAAAACAAGAAGACTTTAACATTTCTTTATATTCATTGTCAGGTTTGAACAATAAAGGAATAAGTTTTCTACACTTATCAAATTTGTGACTAGGCTACTAAACCACATTTGCTTTCAACTGGCATTAACCAGTAACGATGAAAGCGCACAAATAAATTGTAGATTCAATTTTATTTATTTTTCCCGCGGACGGGAATCGAACCTACACTTGTTAGAATCGGTCAATGATGGAGAAGGAAGAATTTTAAGAACTTTTATTTTTAATGATTCTAAATCAAATTTATAAACACAAGGAGAAAAAACAACCGCCTAGTCCGGGATTTGAAACCGGGACCTTCCGCTTGCCGGGCGACTGCTCTTACCACTGAGCTAACGAGACAGATGATTTTCCTTCTTGCACTTATCAAATTTGTGACTAGCCTACTAAACCACATTTGCTTTCAACTGGCATACCAGTAACGATGAAAGCGCACAAATAAATTGTAAATTCTATTTTATTTATTTTTCCCGCGGACGGGAATCGAACCTACACTTGTTAGAATCGGTCAATGATGGAGAAGGAAGAATTTTAAGAACTTTTATTTTTAATGATTCTAAATCAAATTTATAAACACAAGGAGAAAAAACAACCGCCTAGTCCGGGATTTGAAACCGGGACCTTCCGCTTGCCGGGCGACTGCTCTTACCACTGAGCTAACGAGACAGATGATTTTCCTTCTTGCACTTATCAAATTTGTAACTAGCCTACTAAGCCACATTTGCTTTCAGCTGACATTAACCAGTAACGATGAAAGCGCACAAATAAATTGTAAATTCAGTTTAATTTATTTTTCCCGCGGACGGGAACCGAACCTACACTTGTTAGAATCGGTCAATGATGGAGAAAGAAGAATTTTAAGAACTTTTATTTTTAATGATTCTAAATCAAATTTATAAACACAAGGAGAAAAAACAACCGCCTCGTCCGGGATTTGAAACCGGGACCTTCCGCTTGCCGGGCGACTGCCCTTACCACTGAGCTAACGAGACAGATGATTTTCCTTCTTGTACTTATCAAATTTGTGACTAGCCTACTAAACCACATTTGCTTTCAACTGGCATTAACCAGTAACGATGAAAGCGCACAAATAAATTGTAGATTCAATTTTATTTATTTTTCCCGCGGACGGGAATCGAACCTACACTTGTTAGAATCGGTCAATGATGGAGAAGGAAGAATTTTAAGAACTTTTATTTTTAATGATTCTAAATCAAATTTATAAACACAAGGAGAAAAAACAACCGCCTAGTCCGGGATTTGAAACCGGGACCTTCCGCTTGCCGGGCGACTGCTCTTACCACTGAGCTAACGAGACAGATGATTTTCCTTCTTGCACTTATCAAATTTGTGACTAGCCTACTAAACCACATTTGCTTTCAACTGGCATACCAGTAACGATGAAAGCGCACAAATAAATTGTAAATTCAATTTTATTTATTTTTCCCGCGGACGGGAATCGAACCTACACTTGTTAGAATCGGTCAATGATGGAGAAGGAAGAATTTTAAGAACTTTTATTTTTAATGATTCTAAATCAAATTTATAAACACAAGGAGAAAAAACAACCGCCTAGTCCGGGATTTGAAACCGGGACCTTCCGCTTGCCGGGCGACTGCCCTTACCACTGAGCTAACGAGACAGATGATTTTCCTTCTTGTACTTATCAAATTTGTGACTAGCCTACTAAACCACATTTGCTTTCAACTGGCATTAACCAGAAACGATGAAAGCGCACAAATAAATTGTAGATTCAATTTTATTTATTTTTCCCGCGGACGGGAATCGAACCTACACTTGTTAGAATCGGTCAATGATGGAGAAGGAAGAATTTTAAGAACTTTTATTTTTAATGATTCTAAATCAAATTTATAAACACAAGGAGAAAAAACAACCGCCTAGTCCGGGATTTTAAACCGGGACCTTCCGCTTGCCGGGCGACTGCTCTTACCACTGAGCTAACGAGACAGATGATTTTCCTTCTTGCACTTATCAAATTTGTGACTAGCCTACTAAACCACATTTGCTTTCAACTGGCATACCAGTAACGATGAAAGCGCACAAATAAATTGTAAATTCAATTTTATTTATTTTTCCCGCGGACGGGAATCGAACCTACACTTGTTAGAATCGGTCAATGATGGAGAAAGAAGAATTTTAAGAACTTTTATTTTTAATGATTCTAAATCAAATTTAGAAGAAAAAACAACCGCCTCGTCCGGGATTTGAAACCGAGACATTCCGCTTGAAGGGTGAATGCTCTTACCTCTGCGCTAAACAGACAGATGATTTTCCTTCTTGCAATTAGCAAATTTGTAACTAGCCTACTAAGCCACATTTGCTTTCAGCTGACATTAACCAGTAACGATGAAAGCGCACAAATAAATTGTAAATTCAATTTAATTTATTTTTCCCGCGGACGGGAATCGAACCTACACTTGTTAGAATCGGTCAATGATGGAGAAGGAAGAATTTTAAGAACTTTTATTTTTAATGATTCTAAATCAAATTTATAAACACAAGGAGAAAAAACAACCGCCTCGTCCGGGATTTGAAACCGGGACCTTCCGCTTGCCGGGCGACTGCCCTTACCACTGAGCTAACGAGACAGATGATTTTCCTTCTTGTACTTATCAAATTTGTGACTAGGCTACTAAACCACATTTGCTTTCAACTGGCATTAACCAGTAACGATGAAAGCGCACAAATAAATTGTAGATTCAATTTTATTTATTTTTCCCGCGGACGGGAATCGAACCTACACTTGTTAGAATCGGTCAATGATGGAGAAGGAAGAATTTTAAGAACTTTTATTTTTAATGATTCTAAATCAAATTTATAAACACAAGGAGAAAAAACAACCGCCTAGTCCGGGATTTGAAACCGGGACGTTCCGCTTGCCGGGCGACTGCTCTTACCACTGAGCTAACGAGACAGATGATTTTCCTTCTTGCACTTATCAAATTTGTGACTAGCCTACTAAACCACATTTGCTTTCAACTGGCATACCAGTAACGATGAAAGCGCACAAATAAATTGTAAATTCAATTTTATTTATTTTTCCCGCGGACGGGAATCGAACCTACACTTGTTAGAATCGGTCAATGATGGAGAAGGAAGAATATTAAGAACTTTTATTTTTAATGATTCTAAATCAAATTTATAAACACAAGGAGAAAAAACAACCGCCTAGTCCGGGATTTGAAACCGGGACCTTCCGCTTGCCGGGCGACTGCTCTTACCACTGAGCTAACGAGACAGATGATTTTCCTTCTTGCACTTATCAAATTTGTAACTAGCCTACTAAGCCACATTTGCTTTCAGCTGACATTAACCAGTAACGATGAAAGCGCACAAATAAATTGTAAATTCAATTTAATTTATTTTTCCCGCGGACGGGAATCGAACCTACACTTGTTAGAATCGGTCAATGATGGAGAAAGAAGAATTTTAAGAACTTTTATTTTTAATGATTCTAAATCAAATTTATAAACACAAGGAGAAAAAACAACCGCCTAGTCCGGGATTTGAAACCGGGACCTTCCGCTTGCCGGGCGACTGCCGTTACCACTGAGCTAACGAGACAGATGATTTTCCTTCTTGTACTTATCAAATTTGTGACTAGCCTACTAAACCACATTTGCTTTCAACTGGCATTAACCAGTAACGATGAAAGCGCACAAATAAATTGTAGATTCAATTTTATTTATTTTTCCCGCGGACGGGAATCGAACCTACACTTGTTAGAATCGGTCAATGATGGAGAAGGAAGAATTTTAAGAACTTTTATTTTTAATGATTCTAAATCAAATTTATAAACACAAGGAGAAAAAACAACCGCCTCGTCCGGGATTTGAAACCGGGACCTTCCGCTTGCCGGGCGACTGCCCTTACTACTGAGCTAACGAGACAGATGATTTTCCTTCTTGTACTTATCAAATTTGTGACTAGCCTACTAAACCACATTTGCTTTCAACTGGCATTAACCAGTAACGATGAAAGCGCACAAATAAATTGTAGATTCAATTTTATTTATTTTTCCCGCGGACGGGAATCGAACCTACACTTGTTAGAATCGGTCAATGATGGAGAAGGAAGAATTTTAAGAACTTTTATTTTTAATGATTCTAAATCAAATTTATAAACACAAGGAGAAAAAACAACAGCCTAGTCCGGGATTTGAAACCGGGACCTTCCGCTTGCCGGGCGACTGCTCTTACCACTGAGCTAACGAGACAGATGATTTTCCTTCTTGCACTTATCAAATTTGTGACTAGCCTACTAAACCACATTTGCTTTCAACTGGCATACCAGTAACGATGAAAGCGCACAAATAAATTGTAAATTCAATTTTATTTATTTTTCCCGCGGACGGGAATCGAACCTACACTTGTTAGAATCGGTCAATGATGGAGAAGGAAGAATTTTAAGAACTTTTATTTTTAATGATTCTAAATCAAATTTATAAACACAAGGAGAAAAAACAACCGCCTAGTCCGGGATTTGAAACCGGGACCTTCCGCTTGCCGGGCGACTGCCCTTACCACTGAGCTAACGAGACAGATGATTTTCCTTCTTGTACTTATCAAATTTGTGACTAGCCTACTAAACCACATTTGCTTTCAACTGGCATTAACCAGTAACGATGAAAGCGCACAAATAAATTGTAGATTCAATTTTATTTATTTTTCCCGCGGACGGGAATCGAACCTACACTTGTTAGAATCGGTCAATGATGGAGAAGGAAGAATTTTAAGAACTTTTATTTTTAATGATTCTAAATCAAATTTATAAACACAAGGAGAAAAAACAACCGCCTAGTCCGGGATTTGAAACCGGGACCTTCCGCTTGCCGGGCGACTGCTCTTACCACTGAGCTAACGAGACAGATGATTTTCCTTCTTGCACTTATCAAATTTGTGACTAGCCTACTAAACCACATTTGCTTTCAACTGGCATACCAGTAACGATGAAAGCGCACAAATAAATTGTAAATTCAATTTTATTTATTTTTCCCGCGGACGGGAATCGAACCTACACTTGTTAGAATCGGTCAATGATGGAGAAAGAAGAATTTTAAGAACTTTTATTTTTAATGATTCTAAATCAAATTTAGAAGAAAAAACAACCGCCTCGTCCGGGATTTGAAACCGAGACATTCCGCTTGAAGGGTGAATGCTCTTACCTCTGCGCTAAACAGACAGATGATTTTCCTTCTTGCAATTAGCAAATTTGTAACTAGCCTACTAAGCCACATTTGCTTTCAGCTGGCATTAATCCGAGACGGTAAAAGCGCACAAATAAATTGTAAATTCAATTTTATTTATTTTTCCCGCGGACGGGAATCGAACCTACACTTGTTAGAATCGGTCAATGATGGAGAAGGAAGAATTTTAAGAACTTTTATTTTTAATGACTCTAAATCAAATTTATAAGCACAAGAAGAAAAAACAACCGCCTCGTCCGAGCTTTCAAACCGGGACCTTCCGCTTGCCGGGCGACTGCTCTTACCACTGAGCTAACGAGACAGATGATTTTCCTTCTTGTACTTATCAAATTTGTGACTAGCCTACTAAACCACATTTGCTTTCAACTGGCATTAACCAGTAACGATGAAAGCGCACAAATAAATTGTAGATTCAATTTTATTTATTTTTCCCGCGGACGGGAATCGAACCTACACTTGTTAGAATCGGTCAATGATGGAGAAGGAAGAATTTTAAGAACTTTTATTTTTAATGATTCTAAATCAAATTTATAAACACAAGGAGAAAAAACAACCGCCTAGTCCGGGATTTGAAACCGGGACCTTCCGCTTGCCGGGCGACTGCTCTTACCACTGAGCTAACGAGACAGATGATTTTCCTTCTTGCACTTATCAAATTTGTGACTAGCCTACTAAACCACATTTGCTTTCAACTGGCATACCAGTAACGATGAAAGCGCACAAATAAATTGTAAATTCAATTTTATTTATTTTTCCCGCGGACGGGAATCGAACCTACACTTGTTAGAATCGGTCAATGATGTAGAAGGAAGAATTTTGAGAACTTTTATTTTTAATGATTCTAAATCAAATATATAAACACAAGGAGAAAAAACAACCGCCTCGTCCGGGATTTGAAACCGGGCCCTTCCGCTTGCCGGGCGACTGCTCTTACCACTGAGCTAACGAGACAGATGATTTTCCTTCTTGCACTTATCAAATTTGTAACTAGCCTACTAAGCCACATTTGCTTTCAGCTGGCCTTAACCAGTAACGATGAAAGCGCACAAATCAATGGTAAATTCAATTTTATTTATTTTTCCCGCGGACGGAAATCGAACCTACACTTGTTAGAATCGATCAATGATGGAGAAAGAAGAATCTTAAGAACTTTTATTTTTAATGATTCTAAATCCAAGTTATAAATACAAGAAGAAAAAACAACCGCCTAGTCCGGGATTTGAAACCGGGACCTTCCGCTTGCCGGGCGACTGCTCTTACCACTGAGCTAACGAGACAGATGATTTTCCTTCTTGCACTTATCAAATTTGTAACTAGCGTACTAAGCCACATTTGCTTTCAGCTGACATTAACCAGTAACGATGAAAGCGCACAAATAAATTGTAAATTCAATTTAATTTATTTTTCCCGCGGACGGGAATCGAACCTACACTTGTTAGAATTGGTCAATGATGGAGAAAGAAGAATTTTAAGAACTTTTATTTTTAATGATTCTAAATCAAATTTATAAACACAAGGAGAAAAAACAACCGCCTCGTCCGGGATTTGAAACCGGGACCTTCCGCTTGCCGGGCGACTGCCCTTACCACTGAGCTAACGAGACAGATGATTTTCCTTCTTGCACTTATCAAGTTTGTAGCTAGCCTACTAAGCCACATTTGCTTTCAGCTGGCATTAACCAGTAACAGCGAAAGCGCACAAATAAATTGTAAATTCAATTTTATTTATTTTTCCCGCGGACGGGGATCGAACCTACACTTGTTAGAATCGGTCAATGATGGAGAAAGAAGAATTTTAAGAACTTTTATTTTTAATGATTCTAAATCAAATTTATAAACACAAGAAGAAAAAACAACCGCCTCGTCCGGGATTTGAAACCGAGACCTTCCGCTTGCCGGGCGAAAGAGAAATTAACCAGTAACGATGTAGCGCACAAATAAATTGTAAATTCAATTTTATTTATTTTTCCCGCGGACGGGAATCGAACCTACACTTGTTAGAATCGGTCAATCATGGAGAAAGAAGAATTTTAAGAACTTTTATTTTTAATGATTCTAAATCAAATTTATAAACACAAGAAGAAAAAACAACCGCCTCGTCCGGGATATGAAACCGGGACCTTCCGCTTGCCGGGCGACTGCTCTTACCACTGAGCTAACGAGACAGGTGATTTTCCTTCTTGCACTTATCAAATTTGTAACTAACCTACTAAGCCACATTTGCTTTCAGCTGGCATTAACCAGTAACGATGAAAGCGCACAAATAAATTGTAAATTCAATTTTATTTATTTTTCCCGCGGACGGGAATCGAACCTACACTTGTTAGAATCGGCCAATAATGGAGAAAGAAGAATTTTAAGAACTTTTATTTTTAATGATTCTAAATCAAATTTATAAATACAAGAAGAGAAAAAAAAAGCAACCGCCTGGTCCCGAATTTGAAACCGGGCCCTTCCGCTTGCCGGGCGACTGCTCTTACCACTGAGCTAACGAGACAGATGATTTTCCTTCTTGCACTTATCAAATATGTAACTAGCCTACTAAGCCACATTTGCTTTCACCTGGCATTAGCCAGTACCGATGAAAGCGCACAAATCAATGGTAAATTCAATTTTATTTATTTTTCCCGCGGACGGGAATCGAACCTACACTTGTTAGAATCGGTCAATGATGGAGAAAGAAGAATCTTAAGAACTTTTATTTTTAATGATTCTAAATCCAAGTTATAAATACAAGAAGAAAAAACAACCGCCTAGTCCGGGATTTGAAACCGGGACCTTCCGCTTGCCGGGCGACTGCTCTTACCACTGAGCTAACGAGACAGATGATTTTCCTTCTTGCACTTATCAAATTTGTAACTAGCCTACTAAGCCACATTTGCTTTCAGCTGGCATTAACCAGTAACGATGAAAGCGCACAAATAAATTGTAAATTCAATTTAATTTATTTTTCCCGCGGACGGGAATCGAACCTACACTTGTTAGAATCGGTCAATGATGGAGAAAGAAGAATTTTAAGAACTTTTATTTTTAATGATTCTAAATCAAATTTATAAACACAAGGAGAAAAAACAACCGCCTCGTCCGGGATTTGAAACCGAGACCTTCCGCTTGCCGGGCGACTGCACTTACCACTGAGCTAACGAGACAGATGATTTTCCTTCTTGCACTTATCAAATTTGTAACTATCCTACTAAGCCACATTTGCTTTCAGCTGGCATTAACCAGTAACAGTGAAAGCGCACAAATAAATTGTAAATTCAATTTTATTTATTTTTCCCGCGGACGGGAATCGAACCTACACTTGTTAGAATCGGTCAATGATGGAGAAAGAAGAATTTTAAGAACATTTATTTTTGATGATTCTAAATCTAATTTATAAACACAAGAAGAAAAAACAACCGCCTCGTCCCGGATTTGAAACCGGGACCTTCCGCTTGCCGGGCGACTGCTCTTACCACTGAGCTAACGAGACAGATGATTTTCCTTCTTGCACTTATCAAATTTGTAACTAGCATACTAAGCCACATTTGATTTCAGCTGGCAGTAACCAGTAACGATGAAAGCGCACAAAGAAATTGTAAATTCAATTTTATTTATTTTTCCCGCTGACGGGAATCGAAACTACACTTGTTAGAATCGGTCGATGGTGCAGAAAGAAGAATTTTAAGAACTTTTATTTTTAATGATTCTAAATCAAATTTATAAATACAAAAAAAAAAAAACAACCGCCTCGTCCGGGATTTGAAACCGGGACCTTGCCCTTGCCGGGCGACTGCTCTTACCACTGAGCTTACGAGACAGATGATTTTCCTTCTTGCACTTATCAAATTTGTAACTAGCCTACTAAGCCACATTTGCTTTCAGCTGGCATTAACCAGTAACGATGAAAGCGCACAAATAAATTGTAAATTCAATTTTATTTATTTTTCCCGCGGACGGGAATCGAACCTACACTTGTTAGAATCGGTCAATGATCGAGAAAGAAGAATCTTAAGAACTTTTATTTTTAATGATTCTAAATCAAATTTATAAACACAAGAAGAAAAAACAACCGCCTCGTCCGCGATTTGAAACCGAGACCTTCCGCTTGCCGGGCGACTGCACTTACCACTGAGCTAACGAGACAGATGATTTTCCTTCTTGCACTTATCAAATTTGTAACTATCCTACTAAGCCACATTTGCTTGCAGCTGGCCAGTAACGATGAAAGCGCACAATAAATTCAATTTTATTTATTTTTCCCGCGGACGGGAATCGAACCTACACTTGTTAGAATCGGTCAATGATGGAGAAAGAAGAATTTTAAGAACATTTATTTTTGATGATTCTAAATCTAATTTATAAACACAAGAAGAAAAAACAACCGCCTCGTCCCGGATTTGAAACCGGGACTTTCCGCTTGCCGGGCGACTGCTCTTACAACTGAGCTAACGAGACAGATGATTTTCCTTCTTGCACTTATCAAATTTGTAACTAGCATACTAAGCCACATTTGATTTCAGCTGGCAGTAACCAGTAACGATGAAAGTGCACAAAGAAATTGTAAATTAAATTTTATTTATTTTTCCCGCGGACGGGAATCGAACCTACACTTGTTAGAATCCGTCAATGATAGAGAAAGTAGAATTTTCAGAACTTTTATTTTTAATGATTCTAAATCAAATTTATAAACACAAGAAGAAAAAACAACCGCCTCGTCCGCGATTTGAAACCGAGAACTTCCGCTTGCCGGGCGACTGCACTTACCACTGAGCTAACGAGACAGATGATTTTCCTTCTTGCACTTATCAAATTTGTAACTATCCTACTAAGCCACATTTGCTTGCAGCTGGCCAGTAACGATGAAAGCGCACAATAAATTCAATTTTATTTATTTTTCCCGCGGACGGGAATCGAACCTACACTTGTTAGAATCGGTCAATCATGGAGAAAGAAGAATTTTAAGAACTTTTATTTTTAATGATTCTAAATCAAATTTATAAACACAAGAAGAAAAAACAACCGCCTCGTCCGGGATATGAAACCGGGACCTTCCGCTTGCCGGGCGACTGCTCTTACCACTGAGCTAACGAGACAGGTGATTTTCCTTCTTGCACTTATCAAATTTGTAACTAACCTACTAAGCCACATTTGCTTTCAGCTGGCATTAACCAGTAACGATGAAAGCGCACAAATAAATTGTAAATTCAATTTTATTTATTTTTCCCGCGGACGGGAATCGAACCTACACTTGTTAGAATCGGCCAATAATGGAGAAAGAAGAATTTTAAGAACTTTTATTTTTAATGATTCTAAATCAAATTTATAAATACAAGAAGAGAAAAAAAAAGCAACCGCCTGGTCCGGAATTTGAAACCGGGCCCTTCCGCTTGCCGGGCGACTGCTCTTACCACTGAGCTAACGAGACAGATGATTTTCCTTCTTGCACTTATCAAATATGTAACTAGCCTACTAAGCCACATTTGCTTTCAGCTGGCATTAGCCAGTACCGATGAAAGCGCACAAATCAATGGTAAATTCAATTTTATTTATTTTTCCCGCGGACGGGAATCGAACCTACACTTGTTAGAATCGGTCAATGATGGAGAAAGAAGAATCTTAAGAACTTTTATTTTTAATGATTCTAAATCCAAGTTATAAATACAAGAAGAAAAAACAACCGCCTAGTCCGGGATTTGAAACCGGGACCTTCCGCTTGCCGGGCGACTGCTCTTACCACTGAGCTAACGAGACAGATGATTTTCCTTCTTGCACTTATCAAATTTGTAACTAGCCTACTAAGCCACATTTGCTTTCAGCTGGCATTAACCAGTAACGATGAAAGCGCACAAATAAATTGTAAATTCAATTTAATTTATTTTTCCCGCGGACGGGAATCGAACCTACACTTGTTAGAATCGGTCAATGATGGAGAAAGAAGAATTTTAAGAACTTTTATTTTTAATGATTCTAAATCAAATTTATAAACACAAGGAGAAAAAACAACCGCCTCGTCCGGGATTTGAAACCGAGACCTTCCGCTTGCCGGGCGACTGCACTTACCACTGAGCTAACGAGACAGATGATTTTCCTTCTTGCACTTATCAAATTTGTAACTATCCTACTAAGCCACATTTGCTTTCAGCTGGCATTAACCAGTAACAGTGAAAGCGCACAAATAAATTGTAAATTCAATTTTATTTATTTTTCCCGCGGACGGGAATCGAACCTACACTTGTTAGAATCGGTCAATGATGGAGAAAGAAGAATTTTAAGAACATTTATTTTTGATGATTCTAAATCTAATTTATAAACACAAGAAGAAAAAACAACCGCCTCGTCCCGGATTTGAAACCGGGACCTTCCGCTTGCCGGGCGACTGCTCTTACCACTGAGCTAACGAGACAGATGATTTTCCTTCCTGCACTTATCAAATTTGTAACTAGCATACTAAGCCACATTTGATTTCAGCTGGCAGTAACCAGTAACGATGAAAGCGCACAAAGAAATTGTAAATTCAATTTTATTTATTTTTCCCGCTGACGGGAATCGAAACTACACTTGTTAGAATCGGTCGATGGTGCAGAAAGAAGAATTTTAAGAACTTTTATTTTTAATGATTCTAAATCAAATTTATAAATACAAAAAAAAAAAAACAACCGCCTCGTCCGGGATTTGAAACCGGGACCTTGCCCTTGCCGGGCGACTGCTCTTACCACTGAGCTTACGAGACAGATGATTTTCCTTCTTGCACTTATCAAATTTGTAACTAGCCTACTAAGCCACATTTGCTTTCAGCTGGCATTAACCAGTAACGATGAAAGCGCACAAATAAATTGTAAATTCAATTTTATTTATTTTTCCCGCGGACGGGAATCGAACCTACACTTGTTAGAATCGGTCAATGATCGAGAAAGAAGAATCTTAAGAACTTTTATTTTTAATGATTCTAAATCAAATTTATAAACACAAGAAGAAAAAACAACCGCCTCGTCCGCGATTTGAAACCGAGACCTTCCGCTTGCCGGGCGACTGCACTTACCACTGAGCTAACGAGACAGATGATTTTCCTTCTTGCACTTATCAAATTTGTAACTATCCTACTAAGCCACATTTGCTTGCAGCTGGCCAGTAACGATGAAAGCGCACAATAAATTCAATTTTATTTATTTTTCCCGCGGACGGGAATCGAACCTACACTTGTTAGAATCGGTCAATGATGGAGAAAGAAGAATTTTAAGAACATTTATTTTTGATGATTCTAAATCTAATTTATAAACACAAGAAGAAAAAACAACCGCCTCGTCCCGGATTTGAAACCGGGACTTTCCGCTTGCCGGGCGACTGCTCTTACAACTGAGCTAACGAGACAGATGATTTTCCTTCTTGCACTTATCAAATTTGTAACTAGCATACTAAGCCACATTTGATTTCAGCTGGCAGTAACCAGTAACGATGAAAGTGCACAAAGAAATTGTAAATTAAATTTTATTTATTTTTCCCGCGGACGGGAATCGAACCTACACTTGTTAGAATCCGTCAATGATAGAGAAAGTAGAATTTTCAGAACTTTTATTTTTAATGATTCTAAATCAAATTTATAAACACAAGAAGAAAAAACAACCGCCTCGTCCCGGATTTGAAACCGGGACCTTCCGCTTGCCGGGCGACTGCTCTTACCACTGAGCTAACGAGACAGATGATTTTCCTTCTTGCACTTATCAAATTTGTAACTAGCCTACTAAGCCACATTTGCTTTCAGCTGGCATTAACCAGTAACGATGAAAGAGCACAAATAAATTGTAAATTCAATTTAATTTATTTTTCCCGCGGACGGGAATCGAACCTACACTTGTTAGAATCGGTCAATGATGGAGAAAGAACAATTTTAAGAACATTTATTTTTGATGATTCTAAATCTAATTTATAAACACAAGAAGAAAAAACAACCGCCTCGTCCCGGATTTGAAACCGGGACCTTCCGCTTGCCGGGCGACTGCTCTTACCACTGAGCTAACGAGACAGATGATTTTCCTTCTTGCACTTATCAAATTTGTAACTAGCATACTAAGCCACATTTGATTTCAGCTGGCAGTAACCAGTAACGATGAAAGCGCACAAAGAAATTGTAAATTCAATTTTATTTATTTTTCCCGCTGACGGGAATCGAAACTACACTTGTTAGAGTCGGTCGATGGTGCAGAAAGAAGAATTTTAAGAACTTTTATTTTTAATGATTCTAAATCAAATTTATAAATACAAAAAAAAAAAAACAACCGCCTCGTCCGGGATTTGAAACCGGGACCTTGCCCTTGCCGGGCGACTGCTCTTACCACTGAGCTTACGAGACAGATGATTTTCCTTCTTGCACTTATCAAATTTGTAACTAGCCTACTAAGCCACATTTGCTTTCAGCTGGCACTAACCAGTAACGATGAAAGCGCACAAATAAATTGTAAATTCAATTTTATTTATTTTTCCCGCGGACGGGAATCGAACCTACACTCGTTAGAATCGGTCAATGATGGAGAAAGAAGAATCTTAAGAACTTTTATTTTTAATGATTCTAAATCAAATTTATAAACACAAGAAGAAAAAACAACCGCCTCGTCCGCGATTTGAAACCGAGACCTTCCGCTTGCCGGGCGACTGCACTTACCACTGAGCTAACGAGACAGATGATTTTCCTTCTTGCACTTATCAAATTTGTAACTATCCTACTAAGCCACATTTGCTTGCAGCTGGCCAGTAACGATGAAAGCGCACAATAAATTCAATTTTATTTATTTTTCCCGCGGACGGGAATCGAACCTACACTTGTTAGAATCGGTCAATGATGGAGAAAGAAGAATTTTAAGAACATTTATTTTTGATGATTCTAAATCTAATTTATAAACACAAGAAGAAAAAACAACCGCCTCGTCCCGGATTTGAAACCGGGACTTTCCGCTTGCCGGGCGACTGCTCTTACAACTGAGCTAACGAGACAGATGATTTTCCTTCTTGCACTTATCAAATTTGTAACTAGCATACTAACCCACATTTGATTTCAGCTGGCAGTAACCAGTAACGATGAAAGTGCACAAAGAAATTGTAAATTAAATTTTATTTATTTTTCCCGCGGACGGGAATCGAACCTACACTTGTTAGAATCCGTCAATGATAGAGAAAGTAGAATTTTCAGAACTTTTATTTTTAATGATTCTAAATCAAATTTATAAACACAAGAAGAAAAAACAACCGCCTCGTCCCGGATTTGAAACCGGGACCTTCCGCTTGCCGGGCGACTGCTCTTACCACTGAGCTAACGAGACAGATGATTTTCCTTCTTGCACTTATCAAATTTGTAACTAGCCTACTAAGCCACATTTGCTTTCAGCTGGCATTAACCAGTAACGATGAAAGAGCACAAATAAATTGTAAATTCAATTTAATTTATTTTTCCCGCGGACGGGAATCGAACCTACACTTGTTAGAATCGGTCAATGATGGAGAAAGAAGAATTTTAAGAACTTTTATTTTTAATGATTCTAAATCAAATTTATAAACACAAGGAGAAAAAACAACCGCCTCGTCCGGGATTTGAAACCGAGACCTTCCGCTTGCCGGGCGACTGCACTTACCACTGAGCTAACGAGACAGATGATTTTCCTTCTTGCACTTATCAAATTTGTAACTAGCATACTAAGCCACATTTGATTTCAGCTGGCAGTAACCAGTAACGATGAAAGCGCACAAAGAAATTGTAAATTCAATTTTATTTATTTTTCCCGCTGACGGGAATCGAAACTATACTTGTTAGAATCGGTCGATGGTGCAGAAAGAAGAATTTTAAGAACTTTTATTTTTAATGATTCTAAATCAAATTTATAAATACAAAAAAAAAAAAACAACCGCCTCGTCCGGGATTTGAAACCGGGACCTTGCCCTTGCCGGGCGACTGCTCTTACCACTGAGCTTACGAGACAGATGATTTTCCTTCTTGCACTTATCAAATTTGTAACTAGCCTACTAAGCCACATTTGCTTTCAGCTGGCATTAACCAGTAACGATGAAAGCGCACAAATAAATTGTAAATTCAATTTTATTTATTTTTCCCGCGGACGGGAATCGAACCTACACTTGTTAGAATCGGTCAATGATCGAGAAAGAAGAATCTTAAGAACTTTTATTTTTAATGATTCTAAATCAAATTTATAAACACAAGAAGAAAAAACAACCGCCTCGTCCGCGATTTGAAACCGAGACCTTCCGCTTGCCGGGCGACTGCACTTACCACTGAGCTAACGAGACAGATGATTTTCCTTCTTGCACTTATCAAATTTGTAACTATCCTACTAAGCCACATTTGCTTGCAGCTGGCCAGTAACGATGAAAGCGCACAATAAATTCAATTTTATTTATTTTTCCCGCGGACGGGAATCGAACCTACACTTGTTAGAATCGGTCAATGATGGAGAAAGAAGAATTTTAAGAACATTTATTTTTGATGATTCTAAATCTAATTTATAAACACAAGAAGAAAAAACAACCGCCTCGTCCCGGATTTGAAACCGGGACTTTCCGCTTGCCGGGCGACTGCTCTTACAACTGAGCTAACGAGACAGATGATTTTCCTTCTTGCACTTATCAAATTTGTAACTAGCCTACTAAGCCACATTTGCTTTCAGCTGGCATTAACCAGTAACGATGAAAGAGCACAAAAAAATTGTAAATTCAATTTAATTTATTTTTCCCGCGGACGGGAATCGAACCTACACTTGTTAGAATCGGTCAATGATGGAGAAAGAACAATTTTAAGAACATTTATTTTTGATGATTCTAAATCTAATTTATAAACACAAGAAGAAAAAACAACCGCCTCGTCCCGGATTTGAAACCGGGACCTTCCGCTTGCCGGGCGACTGCTCTTACCACTGAGCTAACGAGACAGATGATTTTCCTTCTTGCACTTATCAAATTTGTAACTAGCATACTAAGCCACATTTGATTTCAGCTGGCAGTAACCAGTAACGATGAAAGCGCACAAAGAAATTGTAAATTCAATTTTATTTATTTTTCCCGCTGACGGGAATCGAAACTACACTTGTTAGAATCGGTCGATGGTGCAGAAAGAAGAATTTTAAGAACTTTTATTTTTAATGATTCTAAATCAAATTTATAAATACAAAAAAAAAAAAAACAACCGCCTCGTCCGGGATTTGAAACCGGGACCTTGCCCTTGCCGGGCGACTGCTCTTACCACTGAGCTTACGAGACAGATGATTTTCCTTCTTGCACTTATCAAATTTGTAACTAGCCTACTAAGCCACATTTGCTTTCAGCTGGCACTAACCAGTAACGATGAAAGCGCACAAATAAATTGTAAATTCAATTTTATTTATTTTTCCCGCGGACGGGAATCGAACCTACACTCGTTAGAATCGGTCAATGATGGAGAAAGAAGAATCTTAAGAACTTTTATTTTTAATGATTCTAAATCAAATTTATAAACACAAGAAGAAAAAACAACCGCCTCGTCCGCGATTTGAAACCGAGACCTTCCGCTTGCCGGGCGACTGCACTTACCACTGAGCTAACGAGACAGATGATTTTCCTTCTTGCACTTATCAAATTTGTAACTATCCTACTAAGCCACATTTGCTTGCAGCTGGCCAGTAACGATGAAAGCGCACAATAAATTCAATTTTATTTATTTTTCCCGCGGACGGGAATCGAACCTACACTTGTTAGAATCGGTCAATGATGGAGAAAGAAGAATTTTAAGAACATTTATTTTTGATGATTCTAAATCTAATTTATAAACACAAGAAGAAAAAACAACCGCCTCGTCCCGGATTTGAAACCGGGACTTTCCGCTTGCCGGGCGACTGCTCTTACAACTGAGCTAACGAGACAGATGATTTTCCTTCTTGCACTTATCAAATTTGTAACTAGCATACTAAGCCACATTTGATTTCAGCTGGCAGTAACCAGTAACGATGAAAGTGCACAAAGAAATTGTAAATTAAATTTTATTTATTTTTCCCGCGGACGGGAATCGAACCTACACTTGTTAGAATCCGTCAATGATAGAGAAAGTAGAATTTTCAGAACTTTTATTTTTAATGATTCTAAATCAAATTTATAAACACAAGAAGAAAAAACAACCGCCTCGTCCCGGATTTGAAACCGGGACCTTCCGCTTGCCGGGCGACTGCTCTTACCACTGAGCTAACGAGACAGATGATTTTCCTTCTTGCACTTATCAAATTTGTAACTAGCCTACTAAGCCACATTTGCTTTCAGCTGGCATTAACCAGTAACGATGAAAGAGCACAAATAAATTGTAAATTCAATTTAATTTATTTTTCCCGCGGACGGGAATCGAACCTACACTTGTTAGAATCGGTCAATGATGGAGAAAGAAGAATTTTAAGAACTTTTATTTTTAATGATTCTAAATCAAATTTATAAACACAAGGAGAAAAAACAACCGCCTCGTCCGGGATTTGAAACCGAGACCTTCCGCTTGCCGGGCGACTGCACTTACCACTGAGCTAACGAGACAGATGATTTTCCTTCTTGCACTTATCAAATTTGTAACTATCCTACTAAGCCACATTTGCTTTCAGCTGGCATTAACCAGTAACAGTGAAAGCGCACAAATAAATTGTAAATTCAATTTTATTTATTTTTCCCGCGGACGGGAATCGAACCTACACTTGTTAGAATCGGTCAATGATGGAGAAAGAACAATTTTAAGAACATTTATTTTTGATGATTCTAAATCTAATTTATAAACACAAGAAGAAAAAACAACCGCCTCGTCCCGGATTTGAAACCGGGACCTTCCGCTTGCCGGGCGACTGCTCTTACCACTGAGCTAACGAGACAGATGATTTTCCTTCTTGCACTTATCAAATTTGTAACTAGCATACTAAGCCACATTTGATTTCAGCTGGCAGTAACCAGTAACGATGAAAGCGCACAAAGAAATTGTAAATTCAATTTTATTTATTTTTCCCGCTGACGGGAATCGAAACTACACTTGTTAGAATCGGTCGATGGTGCAGAAAGAAGAATTTTAAGAACTTTTATTTTTAATGATTCTAAATCAAATTTATAAATACAAAAAAAAAAAAAACAACCGCCTCGTCCGGGATTTGAAACCGGGACCTTGCCCTTGCCGGGCGACTGCTCTTACCACTGAGCTTACGAGAAAGATGATTTTCCTTCTTGCACTTATCAAATTTGTAACTAGCCTACTAAGCCACATTTGCTTTCAGCTGGCACTAACCAGTAACGATGAAAGCGCACAAATAAATTGTAAATTCAATTTTATTTATTTTTCCCGCGGACGGGAATCGAACCTACACTTGTTAGAATCGGTCAATGATGGAGAAAGAAGAATCTTAAGAACTTTTATTTTTAATGATTCTAAATCAAATTTATAAACACAAGAAGAAAAAACAACCGCCTCGTCCGCGATTTGAAACCGAGACCTTCCGCTTGCCGGGCGACTGCACTTACCACTGAGCTAACGAGACAGATGATTTTCCTTCTTGCACTTATCAAATTTGTAACTATCCTACTAAGCCACATTTGCTTGCAGCTGGCCAGTAACGATGAAAGCGCACAATAAATTCAATTTTATTTATTTTTCCCGCGGACGGGAATCGAACCTACACTTGTTAGAATCGGTCAATGATGGAGAAAGAAGAATTTTAAGAACATTTATTTTTGATGATTCTAAATCTAATTTATAAACACAAGAAGAAAAAACAACCGCCTCGTCCCGGATTTGAAACCGGGACTTTCCGCTTGCCGGGCGACTGCTCTTACAACTGAGCTAACGAGACAGATGATTTTCCTTCTTGCACTTATCAAATTTGTAACTAGCATACTAAGCCACATTTGATTTCAGCTGGCAGTAACCAGTAACGATGAAAGTGCACAAAGAAATTGTAAATTAAATTTTATTTATTTTTCCCGCGGACGGGAATCGAACCTACACTTGTTAGAATCCGTCAATGATAGAGAAAGTAGAATTTTCAGAACTTTTATTTTTAATGATTCTAAATCAAATTTATAAACACAAGAAGAAAAAACAACCGCCTCGTCCCGGATTTGAAACCGGGACCTTCCGCTTGCCGGGCGACTGCTCTTACCACTGAGCTAACGAGACAGATGATTTTCCTTCTTGCACTTATCAAGTATGTAGCTAGCCCACTAAGCCACATTTGCTTTCAGCTGGCATTAACCAGTAACAGTGAAAGCGCACAAATAAATTGTAAATTCAATTTTATTTATTTTTCCCGCGGACGGGAATCGAACCTACACTTGTTAGAATCGGTTAATGATGGAGAAAGAAGAATTTTAAGAACTTTTATTTTTAATGATTCTAAAACAAATTTATAAACACAAGAAGAAAAAACAACCGCCTCGTCCGGGATTTGAAACCGAGACCTTCCGCTTGCCGGGCGACTGCACTTACCACTGAGCTAACGAGACAGATGATTTTCCTTCTTGCACTTATCAAATTTGTAGCTATCCTACTGAGCCACATTTGCTTGCAGCTGGCCAGTAACGGTGAAAGCGCACAAATAAATTGTAAATTCAATTTTATTTATTTTTCCCGCGGACGGGAATCGAACATACACTTGTTAGAATCGGTCAATGATGGAGAAAGAAAAATTTTAAGAACATTTATTTTTGATGATTCTAAATCTTATTTATAAACACAAGAAGAAAAAACAACCGCCTCGTCCGGGATTTGAAACCGAGACCTTCCGCTTGCCGGGCGACTGCTCTTACCACTGAGCTAACGAGACAGATGATTTTCCTTCTTGCACTTATCAAATTTGTAACTATCCTACTAAGCCACATTTGCTTTCAGCTGGCATTAACCAGTAACAGTGAAAGCGCACAAATAAATTGTAAATTCAATTTTATTTATTTTTCCCGCGGACGGGAATCGAACCTACACTTGTTAGAATCGGTCAATGATGGAGAAAGAAGAATTTTAAGAACATTTATTTTTGATGATTCTAAATCTAATTTATAAACACAAGAAGAAAAAACAACCGCCTCGTCCCGGATTTGAAACCGGGACTTTCCGCTTGCCGGGCGACTGCTCTTACAACTGAGCTAACGAGACAGATGATTTTCCTTCTTGCACTTATCAAATTTGTAACTATCCTACTAAGCCACATTTGCTTGCAGCTGGCCAGTAACGATGAAAGCGCACAAATAAATTGTAAATTCAATTTTATTTATTTTTCCCGCGGACGGGAATCGAACCTACACTTGTTAGAATCGGTCAATGATGGAGAAAGAAGAATTTTAAGAACATTTATTTTTGATGATTCTAAATCTAATTTATAAACACAAGAAGAAAAAACAACCGCCTCGTCCCGGATTTGAAACCGGGACTTTCCGCTTGCCGGGCGACTGCTCTTACCACTGAGCTAACGAGAAGATGATTTTCATTCTTGCACTTATAAAATTTGTAACTAGCATACTAAGCCACATTTGATTTCAGCTGGCAGTAACCAGTAACGATGAAAGCGCACAAATAAATTGTAAATTCAATTTTATTTATTTTTCCCGCGGATGTGAATCGAACCTACACTTGTTAGAATCGGTCAATGATGGAGAAAGAAGAATCTTAAGAACTTTTATTTTTAATGATTCTAAATCAAATTTATAAACACGAGAAGAAAAAACAACCGCCTCGTCCGGGATTTGAAACCGGGACCTTCCGCTTGCCGGGCGACTGCTCTTACCACTGAGCTAACGAGACAGATGATTTTCCTTCTTGCACTTATCACGTATGTAGCTAGCCTACTAAGCCACATCTGCTTTCAGCTGGCATTAACCAGTAACAGTGAAAGCGCACAAATAAATTGTAAATTCAATTTTATTTATTTTTCCCGCGGACGGGAATCGAACCTACACTTGTTAGAATCGGTTAATGATGGAGAAAGAAGAATTTTAAGAACTTTTATTTTTAATGATTCTAAAACAAATTTATAAACACAAGAAGAAAAAACAACCGCCTCGTCCGGGATTTGAAACCGAGACCTTCCGCTTGCCGGGCGACTGCACTTACCACTGAGCTAACGAGACAGAAGATTTTCCTTCTTGCACTTATCAAATTTGTAACTATCCTACTAAGCCACATTTGCTTGCAGCTGGCCAGTAACGGTGAGAGCGCACAAATAAATTGTAAATTCAATTTTATTTATTTTTCCCGCGGACGGGAATCGAACATACACTTGTTAGAATCGGTCAATGATGGAGAAAGAAGAATTTTAAGAACTTTTATTTTTGATGATTCTAAATCTAATTTATAAACACAAGAAGAAAAAACAACCGCCTCGTCCGAGATTTCAAACCGGGACCTTCCGCTTGCCGGGCGACTGCTCTTACCACTGAGCTAACGAGACAGATGATTTTCCTTCTTGCACTTATCAAATTTGTAACTAGCATACTAAGCCACATTTGATTTCAGCTGGCAGTAACCAGTAACGATGAAAGCGCACAAAGAAATTGTAAATTCAATTTTATTTATTTTTCCCGCTGACGGGAATCGAAACTACACTTGTTAGAATCGGTCGATGGTGCAGAAAGAAGAATCTTAAGAACTTTTATTTTTAATGATTCTAAATCAAATTTATAAATACAAGAAGAAAAAAAAAACAACCGCCTCGTCCGGGATTTGAAACCGGGACCTTCCGCTTGCCGGGCGACTGCTCTTACCACTGAGCTAACGAGACAGATGATTTTCCTTCTTGCAGTTATCAAGTATGTAGCTAGCCTACTAAGCCACATTTGCTTTCAGCTGGCATTAACCAGTAACAGTGAAAGCGCACAAATAAATTGTAAATTCAATTTTATTTATTTTTCCCGCGGACGGGAATCGAACCTACACTTGTTAGAATCGGTTAATGATGGAGAAAGAAGAATTTTAAGAACTTTTATTTTTAATGATTCTAAAACAAATTTATAAACACAAGAAGAAAAAACAACCGCCCCGTCCGGGATTTGAAACTGAGACCTTCCGCTTGCCGGGCGACTGCACTTACCCCTGAGCTAACGAGACAGAAGATTTTCCTTCTTGCACTTATCAAATTTGTAACTATCCTACTAAGCCACATTTGCTTGCAGCTGGCCAGTAACGGTGAGAGCGCACAAATAAATTGTAAATTCAATTTTATTTATTTTTCCCGCGGACGGGAATCGAACATACACTTGTTAGAATCGGTCAATGATGGAGAAAGAAGAATTTTAAGAACTTTTATTTTTGATGATTCTAAATCAAATTTATAAACACGAGAAGAAAAAACAACCGCCTCGTCCGGGATTTGAAACCGGGACCTTCCGCTTGCCGGGCGACTGCTCTTACCACTGAGCTAACGAGACAGATGATTTTCCTTCTTGCACTTATCAAGTATGTAGCTAGCCTACTAAGCCACATTTGCTTTCAGCTGGCATTAACCAGTAACAGTGAAAGCGCACAAATAAATTGTAAATTCAATTTTATTTATTTTTCCCGCGGACGGGAATCGAACCTACACTTGTTAGAATCGGTTAATGATGGAGAAAGAAGAATTTTAAGAACTTTTATTTTTAATGATTCTAAAACAAATTTATAAACACAAGAAGAAAAAACAACCGCCTCGTCCGGGATTTGAAACCGAGACCTTCCGCTTGCCGGGCGACTGCACTTACCACTGAGCTAACGAGACAGAAGATTTTCCTTCTTGCACTTATCAAATTTGTAACTATCCTACTAAGCCACATTTGCTTGCAGCTGGCCAGTAACGGTGAGAGCGCACAAATAAATTGTAAATTCAATTTTATTTATTTTTCCCGCGGACGGGAATCGAACATACACTTCTTAGAATCGGTCAATGATGGAGAAAGAAGAATTTTAAGAACTTTTATTTTTGATGATTCTAAATCTAATTTATAAACACAAGAAGAAAAAACAACCGCCTCGTCCGAGAGTTCAAACCGGGACCTTCCGCTTGCCGGGCGACTGCTGTTACCACTGAGCTAACGAGACAGATGATTTTCCTTCTAGCACTTACCAAATTTGTAACTAGCCTACTAAGCCACATTTGCTTTCAGCTGGCATTAACCAGTAACAGTGAAAGCGCACAAATAAATTGTAAATTCAATTTTATTTATTTTTCCCGCGGACGGGAATCGAACCTACACTTGTTAGAATCGGTTAATGATGGAGAAAGAAGAATTTTAAGAACTTTTATTTTTAATGATTCTAAAACAAATGTATAAACACAAGAAGAAAAAACAACCGCCTCGTCCGGGATTTGAAACCGAGACCTTCCGCTTGCCGGGCGACTGCACTTACCACTGAGCTAACGAGACAGAAGATTTTCCTTCTTGCACTTATCAAATTTGTAACTATCCTACTAAGCCACATTTGCTTGCAGCTGGCCAGTAACGGTGAGAGCGCACAAATAAATTGTAAATTCAATTTTATTTATTTTTCCCGCGGACGGGAATCGAACATACACTTCTTAGAATCGGTCAATGATGGAGAAAGAAGAATTTTAAGAACTTTTATTTTTAATGATTCTAAATCAAATTTATAAACACAAGGAGAAAAAACAACCGCCTCGTCCGGGATTTGAAACCGAGACCTTCCGCTTGCCGGGCGACTGCACTTACCACTGAGCTAACGAGACAGATGATTTTCCTTCTTGCACTTATCAAATTTGTAACTATCCTACTAAGCCACATTTGCTTTCAGCTGGCATTAACCAGTAACAGTGAAAGCGCACAAATAAATTGTAAATTCAATTTTATTTATTTTTCCCGCGGACGGGAATCGAACCTACACTTGTTAGAATCGGTCAATGATGGAGAAAGAAGAATTTTAAGAACATTTATTTTTGATGATTCTAAATCTAATTTATAAACACAAGAAGAAAAAACAACCGCCTCGTCCCGGATTTGAAACCGGGACCTTCCGCTTGCCGGGCGACTGCTCTTACCACTGAGCTAACGAGACAGATGATTTTCCTTCTTGCACTTATCAAATTTGTAACTAGCATACTAAGCCACATTTGATTTCAGCTGGCAGTAACAAGTAACGATGAAAGCGCAGAAAGAAATTGTAAATTCAATTTTATTTATTTTTCCCGCTGACGGGAATCGAAACTACACTTGTTAGAATCGGTCGATGGTGCAGAAAGAAGAATTTTAAGAACTTTTATTTTTAATGATTCTAAATCAAATTTATAAATACAAAAAAAAAAAAAAAAAAACCGCCTCGTCCGGGATTTGAAACCGGGACCTTGCCCTTGCCGGGCGACTGCTCTTACCACTGAGCTTACGAGACAGATGATTTTCCTTCTTGCACTTATCAAATTTGTAACTAGCCTACTAAGCCACATTTGCTTTCAGCTGGCATTAACCAGTAACGATGAAAGCGCACAAATAAATTGTAAATTCAATTTTATTTATTTTTCCCGCGGACGGGAATCGAACCTACACTTGTTAGAATCGGTCAATGATGGAGAAAGAAGAATCTTAAGAACTTTTATTTTTAATGATTCTAAATCAAATTTATAAACACAAGAAGAAAAAACAACCGCCTCGTCCGCGATTTGAAACCGAGACCTTCCGCTTGCCGGGCGACTGCACTTACCACTGAGCTAACGAGACAGATGATTTTCCTTCTTGCACTTATCAAATTTGTAACTATCCTACTAAGCCACATTTGCTTGCAGCTGGCCAGTAACGATGAAAGCGCACAATAAATTCAATTTTATTTATTTTTCCCGCGGACGGGAATCGAACCTACACTTGTTAGAATCGGTCAATGATGGAGAAAGAAGAATTTTAAGAACATTTATTTTTGATGATTCTAAATCTAATTTATAAACACAAGAAGAAAAAACAACCGCCTCGTCCCGGATTTGAAACCGGGACTTTCCGCTTGCCGGGCGACTGCTCTTACAACTGAGCTAACGAGACAGATGATTTTCCTTCTTGCACTTATCAAATTTGTAACTAGCATACTAAGCCACATTTGATTTCAGCTGGCAGTAACCAGTAACGATGAAAGTGCACAAAGAAATTGTAAATTAAATTTTATTTATTTTTCCCGCGGACGGGAATCGAACCTACACTTGTTAGAATCCGTCAATGATAGAGAAAGTAGAATTTTCAGAACTTTTATTTTTAATGATTCTAAATCAAATTTATAAACACAAGAAGAAAAAACAACCGCCTCGTCCCGGATTTGAAACCGGGACCTTCCGCTTGCCGGGCGACTGCTCTTACCACTGAGCTAACGAGACAGATGATTTTCCTCCTTGCACTTATCAAGTATGTAGCTAGCCCACTAAGCCACATTTGCTTTCAGCTGGCATTAACCAGTAACAGTGAAAGCGCACAAATAAATTGTAAATTCAATTTTATTTATTTTTCCCGCGGACGGGAATCGAACCTACACTTGTTAGAATCGGTTAATGATGGAGAAAGAAGAATTTTAAGAACTTTTATTTTTAATGATTCTAAAACAAATTTATAAACACAAGAAGAAAAAACAACCGCCTCGTCCGGGATTTGAAACCGAGACCTTCCGCTTGCCGGGCGACTGCACTTACCACTGAGCTAACGAGACAGAAGATTTTCCTTCTTGCACTTATCAAATTTGTAGCTATCCTACTGAGCCACATTTGCTTGCAGCTGGCCAGTAACGGTGAAAGCGCACAAATAAATTGTAAATTCAATTTTATTTATTTTTCCCGCGGACGGGAATCGAACATACACTTGTAAGAATCGGTCAATGATGGAGAAAGAAAAATTTTAAGAACATTTATTTTTGATGATTCTAAATCTTATTTATAAACACAAGAAGAAAAAACAACCGCCTCGTCCGGGATTTAAAACCGGGACCTTCCGCTTGCAGGGCGACTGCTCTTACCACTGAGCTAACGAGACAGATGATTTTCCTTCCTGCACTTACCAAACTTGTAACTAGCATACTAAGCCTCTTTTGCTTGCAGCTGGCATTAACCAGTAACGATGAAAGCGCACAAATAAATTGTAAATTCAATTTTGTTTATTTTTCCCGCGGACGGGAATCGAACCTACACTTGTTAAAATCCGTCAATGATAGAGAAAGAAGAATTTTCAGAACTTTTATTTTTAATGATTCTAAATCAAATTTATAAACACAAGAAGAAAAAACAACCGCCTCGTCCCGGATTTGAAACCGGGACCTTCCGCTTGCCGGGCGACTGCTCTTACCACTCAGCTAACGAGACAGATGATTTTCCTTCTTGCACTTATCAAATTTGTAGCTAGCCTACTAAGCCACATTTGCTTTCAGATGGCATTAACCAGTAACAGTGAATGCTCAGAAATAAATTGTAAATTCAATTTTATTTATTTTTCCCGCTGACGGGAATCGAACCTACACTTGTTAGAATCGGTCAATGATGGAGAAAGAAGAATTTTAAGAACTTTTATTTTTAATGATTCTAAATCAAATTTATAAACACAAGGAGAAAAAACAACCGCCTCGTCCGGGATTTGAAACCGAGACCTTCCTCTTGCCGGGCGACTGCTCTTACCACTGAGCTTACGAGACAGATGATTTTCCTTCTTGCACTTATCAAATTTGTAACTAGCCTACTAAGCCACATTTGCTTTCAGCTGGCATTAACCAGTAACGATGAAAGCGCACAAATAAATTGTAAATTCAATTTTATTTATTTTTCCCGCGGACGGGAATCGAACCTACACTTGTTAGAATCGGTCAATGATGGAGAAAGAAGAATCTTAAGAACTTTTATTTTTAATGATTCTAAATCCAAGTTATAAATACAAGAAGAAAAAACAACCGCCTAGTCCGGGATTTGAAACCGGGACCTTCCGCTTGCCGGGCGACTGCTCTTACCACTGAGCTAACGAGACAGATGATTTTCCTTCTTGCACTTATCAAATTTGTAACTAGCCTACTAAGCCACATTTGCTTTCAGCTGGCATTAACCAGTAACGATGAAAGCGCACAAATAAATTGTAAATTCAATTTAATTTATTTTTCCCGCGGACGGGAATCGAACCTACACTTGTTAGAATCGGTCAATGATGGAGAAAGAAGAATTTTAAGAACTTTTATTTTTAATGATTCTAAATCAAATTTATAAACACAAGGAGAAAAAACAACCGCCTCGTCCGGGATTTGAAACCGAGACCTTCCGCTTGCCGGGCGACTGCTCTTACCACTGAGCTAACGAGACAGATGATTTTCCTTCTTGCACTTATCAAATTTGTAACTATCCTACTAAGCCACATTTGCTTTCAGCTGGCATTAACCAGTAACAGTGAAAGCGCACAAATAAATTGTAAATTCAATTTTATTTATTTTTCCCGCGGACGGGAATCGAACCTACACTTGTTAGAATCGGTCAATGATGGAGAAAGAAGAATTTTAAGAACATTTATTTTTGATGATTCTAAATCTAATTTATAAACACAAGAAGAAAAAACAACCGCCTCGTCCCGGATTTGAAACCGGGACTTTCCGCTTGCCGGGCGACTGCTCTTACAACTGAGCTAACGAGACAGATGATTTTCCTTCTTGCACTTATCAAATTTGTAACTATCCTACTAAGCCACATTTGCTTGCAGCTGGCCAGTAACGATGAAAGCGCACAAATAAATTGTAAATTCAATTTTATTTATTTTTCCCGCGGACGGGAATCGAACCTACACTTGTTAGAATCGGTCAATGATGGAGAAAGAAGAATTTTAAGAACATTTATTTTTGATGATTCTAAATCTAATTTATAAACACAAGAAGAAAAAACAACCGCCCCGTCTCGGATTTGAAACCGGGACTTTCCGCTTGCCGGGCGACTGCTCTTACCACTGAGCTAACGAGAAGATGATTTTCATTCTTGCACTTATAAAATTTGTAACTAGCATACTAAGCCACATTTGATTTCAGCTGGCAGTAACCAGTAACGATGAAAGCGCACAAATAAATTGTAAATTCAATTTTATTTATTTTTCCCGCGGATGTGAATCGAACCTACTCTTGTTAGAATCGGTCAATGATGGAGAAAGAAGAATCTTAAGAACTTTTATTTTTAATGATTCTAAATCAAATTTATAAACACGAGAAGAAAAAACAACCGCCTCGTCCGGGATTTGAAACCGGGACCTTCCGCTTGCCGGGCGACTGCTCTTACCACTGAGCTAACGAGACAGATGATTTTCCTTCTTGCACTTATCACGTATGTAGCTAGCCTACTAAGCCACATCTGCTTTCAGCTGGCATTAACCAGTAACAGTGAAAGCGCACAAATAAATTGTAAATTCAATTTTATTTATTTTTCCCGCTGACGGGAATCGAACCTACACTTGTTAGAATCGGTTAATGATGGAGAAAGAAGAATTTTAAGAACTTTTATTTTTAATGATTCTAAAACAAATTTATAAACACAAGAAGAAAAAACAACCGCCTCGTCCGGGATTTGAAACCGAGACCTTCCGCTTGCCGGGCGACTGCACTTACCACTGAGCTAACGAGACAGAAGATTTTCCTTCTTGCACTTATCAAATTTGTAACTATCCTACTAAGCCACATTTGCTTGCAGCTGGCCAGTAACGGTGAGAGCGCACAAATAAATTGTAAATTCAATTTTATTTATTTTTCCCGCGGACGGGAATCGAACATACACTTGTTAGAATCGGTCAATGATGGAGAAAGAAGAATTTTAAGAACTTTTATTTTTGATGATTCTAAATCTAATTTATAAACACAAGAAGAAAAAACAACCGCCTCGTCCGAGATTTCAAACCGGGACCTTCCGCTTGCCGGGCGACTGCTGTTACCACTGAGCTAACGAGACAGATGATTTTCCTTCTAGCACTTATCAAATTTGTAACTAGCCTACTAAGCCACATTTGCTTGCAGCTGGCATTAACCAGTAACGATGAAAGCGCACAAATAAATTGTTAATTCAATTTTATTTATTTTTCCCGCGGACGGGAATCGAACCTACACTTGTTAAAATCCGTCAATGATAGAGAAAGAAGAATTATCAGAACTTTTATTTTTAATGATTCTAAATCAAATTTATAAACACAAGAAGAAAAAACAACCGCCTCGTCCCGGATTTGAAACCGGGACCTTCCGCTTGCCGGGCGACTGCTCTTACCACTGAGCTAACGAGACAGATGATTTTCCTTCTTGCACTTATCAAATTTGTAACTAGCATACTAAGCCACATTTGATTTCAGCTGGCAGTAACCAGTAACGATGAAAGCGCACAAAGAAATTGTAAATTCAATTTTATTTATTTTTCCCGCTGACGGGAATCGAAACTACACTTGTTAGAATCGGTCGATGGTGCAGAAAGAAGAATCTTAAGAACTTTTATTTCTAGTGATTCTAAATCAAATTTATAAATACAAGAAGAAAAAAAAACAACCGCCTCGTCCGGGATTTGAAACCGGGACCTTCCGCTTGCCGGGCGACTGCTCTTACCACTGAGCTAACGAGACAGATGATTTTCCTTCTTGCACTTATCAAGTATGTAGCTAGCCTACTAAGCCACATTTGCTTTCAGCTGGCATTAACCAGTAACAGTGAAAGCGCACAAATAAATTGTAAATTCAATTTTATTTATTTTTCCCGCGGACGGGAATCGAACCTACACTTGTTAGAATCGGTTAATGATGGAGAAAGAAGAATTTTAAGAACTTTTATTTTTAATGATTCTAAAACAAATTTATAAACACAAGAAGAAAAAACAACCGCCCCGTCCGGGATTTGAAACTGAGACCTTCCGCTTGCCGGGCGACTGCACTTACCCCTGAGCTAACGAGACAGATGATTTTCCTTCTAGCACTTATCAAATTTGTAACTAGCCTACTAAGCCACATTTGCTTGCAGCTGGCCAGTAACGGTGAGAGCGCACAAATAAATTGTAAATTCAATTTTATTTATTTTTCCCGCGGACGGGAATCGAACATACACTTGTTAGAATCGGTCAATGATGGAGAAAGAAGAATTTTAAGAACTTTTATTTTTGATGATTCTAAATCTAATTTATAAACACAAGAAGAAAAAACAACCGCCTCGTCCGAGATTTCAAACCGGGACCTTCCGCTTGCCGGGCGACTGCTGTTACCACTGAGCTAACGAGACAGATGATTTTCCTTCTAGCACTTATCAAATTTGTAACTAGCCTACTAAGCCACATTTGCTTGCAGCTGGCATTAACCAGTAACGATGAAAGCGCACAAATAAATTGTTAATTCAATTTTATTTATTTTTCCCGCGGACGGGAATCGAACCTACACTTGTTAGAATCCGTCAATGATAGAGAAAGAATAATTATCAGAACTTTTATTTTTAATGATTCTAAATCAAATTTATAAACACAAGAAGAAAAAACAACCGCCTCGTCCCGGATTTGAAACCGGGACCTTCCGCTTGCCGGGCGACTGCTCTTACCACTGAGCTAACGAGAAGATGATTTTCATTCTTGCACTTATAAAATTTGTAACTAGCATACAAAGCCACATTTGATTTCAGCTGGCAGTAACCAGTAACGATGAAAGCGCACAAATAAATTGTAAATTCAATTTTATTTATTTTTCCCGCGGATGTGAATCGAACCTACACTTGTTAGAATCGGTCAATGATGGAGAAAGAAGAATCTTAAGAACTTTTATTTTTAATGATTCTAAATCAAATTTATAAACACGAGAAGAAAAAACAACCGCCTCGTCCGGGATTTGAAACCGGGACCTTCCGCTTGCCGGGCGACTGCTCTTACCACTGAGCTAACGAGACAGATGATTTTCCTTCTTGCACTTATCAAGTATGTAGCTAGCCTACTAAGCCACATTTGCTTTCAGCTGGCATTAACCAGTAACAGTGAAAGCGCACAAATAAATTGTAAATTCAATTTTATTTATTTTTCCCGCGGACGGGAATCGAACCTACACTTGTTAGAATCGGTTAATGATGGAGAAAGAAGAATTTTAAGAACTTTTATTTTTAATGATTCTAAAACAAATTTATAAACACAAGAAGAAAAAACAACCGCCTCGTCCGGGATTTGAAACCGAGACCTTCCGCTTGCCGGGCGACTGCACTTACCACTGAGCTAACGAGACAGAAGATTTTCCTTCTTGCACTTATCAAATTTGTAACTATCCTACTAAGCCACATTTGCTTGCAGCTGGCCAGTAACGGTGAGAGCGCACAAATAAATTGTAAATTCAATTTTATTTATTTTTCCCGCGGACGGGAATCGAACATACACTTCTTAGAATCGGTCAATGATGGAGAAAGAAGAATTTTAAGAACTTTTATTTTTGATGATTCTAAATCTAATTTATAAACACAAGAAGAAAAAACAACCGCCTCGTCCGAGATTTCAAACCGGGACCTTCCGCTTGCCGGGCGACTGCTGTTACCACTGAGCTAACGAGACAGATGATTTTCCTTCTAGCACTTACCAAATTTGTAACTAGCCTACTAAGCCACATTTGCTTGCAGCTGGCATTAACCAGTAACGATGAAAGCGCACAAATAAATTGTTAATTCAATTTTATTTATTTTTCCCGCGGACGGGAATCGAACCTACACTTGTTAGAATCCGTCAATGATAGAGAAAGAAGAATTATCAGAACTTTTATTTTTAATGATTCTAAATCAAATTTATAAACACAAGAAGAAAAAACAACCGCCTCGTCCCGGATTTGAAACCGGGACCTTCCGCTTGCCGGGTGACTGCTCTTACTTACTGCTCTAACGAGACAGATGATTTTCCTTCTTGCACTTATCAAATTTGTAACTAGCATACTAAGCCACATTTGATTTCAGCTGGCAGTAACCAGTAACGATGAAAGCGCACAAAGAAATTGTAAATTCAATTTTATTTATTTTTCCCGCTGACGGGAATCGAAACTACACTTGTTAGAATCGGTCGATGGTGCAGAAAGAAGAATCTTAAGAACTTTTATTTTTAATGATTCTAAATCAAATTTATAAATACAAGAAGAAAAAAAAACAACCGCCTCGTCCGGGATTTGAAACCGGGACCTTCCGCTTGCCGGGCGACTGCTCTTACCACTGAGCTAACGAGACAGATGATTTTCCTTCTTGCACTTATCAAGTATGTAGCTAGCCTACTAAGCCACATTTGCTTTCAGCTGGCATTAACCAGTAACAGTGAAAGCGCACAAATAAATTGTAAATTCAATTTTATTTATTTTTCCCGCGGACGGGAATCGAACCTACACTTGTTAGAATCGGTTAATGATGGAGAAAGAAGAATTATAAGAACTTTTATTTTTAATGATTCTAAAACAAATTTATAAACACAAGAAGAAAAAACAACCGCCTCGTCCGGGATTTGAAACCGAGACCTTCCGCTTGCCGGGCGACTGCACTTACCACTGAGCTAACGAAACAGAAGATTTTCCTTCTTGCACTTATCAAATTTGTAACTATCCTACTAAGCCACATTTGCTTGCAGCTGGCCAGTAACGGTGAGAGCGCACAAATAAATTGTAAATTCAATTTTATTTATTTTTCCCGCGGACGGGAATCGAACATACACTTGTTAGAATCGGTCAATGATGGAGAAAGAAGAATTTTAAGAACTTTTATTTTTGATGATTCTAAATCTAATTTATAAACACAAGAAGAAAAAACAACCGCCTCGTCCGAGATTTCAAACCGGGACCTTCCGCTTGCCGGGCGACTGCTCTTACCACTGAGCTAACGAGACAGATGATTTTCCTTCTAGCACTTATCAAATTTGTAACTAGCCTACTAAGCCACATTTGCTTGCAGCTGGCATTAACCAGTAACGATGAAAGCGCACAAATAAATTGTTAATTCAATTTTATTTATTTTTCCCGCGGACGGGAATCGAACCTACACTTGTTAGAATCCGTCAATGATAGAGAAAGAAGAATTATCAGAACTTTTATTTTTAATGATTCTAAATCAAATTTATAAACACAAGAAGAAAAAACAACCGCCTCGTTCCGGATTTGAAACCGGGACCTTCCGCTTGCCGGGCGACTGCTCTTACCACTGAGCTAACGAGACAGATGATTTTCCTTCTTGCACATATCAAGTTTGTAACTAGCATACTAAGCCACATTTGATTTCAGCTGGCAGTAACCAGTAACGATGAAAGCGCACAAAGAAATTGTAAATTCAATTTTATTTATTTTTCCCGCTGACGGGAATCGAAACTACACTTGTTAGAATCGGTCGATGGTGCAGAAAGAAGAATTTTAAGAACTTTTATTTTTAATGATTCTAAATCAAATTTATAAATACAAGAAGAAAAAAAAACAACCGCCTCGTCCGGGATTTGAAACCGGGACCTTCCGCTTGCCGGGCGACTGCTCTTACCACTGAGCTAACGAGACAGATGATTTTCCTTCTTGCACTTATCAAGTATGTAGCTAGCCTACTAAGCCACATTTGCTTTCAGCTGGCATTAACCAGTAACAGTGAAAGCGCACAAATAAATTGTAAATTCAATTTTATTTATTTTTCCCGCGGACGGGAATCGAACCTACACTTGTTAGAATCGGTTAATGATGGAGAAAGAAGAATTTTAAGAACTTTTATTTTTAATGATTCTAAAACAAATTTATAAACACAAGAAGAAAAAACAACCGCCTCGTCCGGGATTTGAAACCGAGACCTTCCGCTTGCCGGGCGACTGCACTTACCACTGAGCTAACGAGACAGAAGATTTTCCTTCTTGCACTTATCAAATTTGTAACTATCCTACTGAGCCACATTTGCTTGCAGCTGGCCAGTAACGGTGAGAGCGCACAAATAAATTGTAAATTCAATTTTATTTATTTTTCCCGCGGACGGGAATCGAACATACACTTGTTAGAATCGGTCAATGATGGAGAAAGAAGAATTTTAAGAACTTTTATTTTTGATGATTCTAAATCTAATTTATAAACACAAGAAGAAAAAACAACCGCCTCGTCCGAGATTTCAAACCGGGACCTTCCGCTTGCCGGGCGACTGCTCTTACCACTGAGCTAACGAGACAGATGATTTTCCTTCTAGCACTTATCAAATTTGTAACTAACCTACTAAGCCACATTTGCTTGCAGCTGGCATTAACCAGTAACGATGAAAGCGCACAAATAAATTGTTAATTCAATTTTATTTATTTTTCCCGCGGACGGGAATCGAACCTACACTTGTTAGAATCCGTCAATGATAGAGAAAGAAGAATTATCAGAACTTTTATTTTTAATGATTCTAAATCAAATTTATAAACACAAGAAGAAAAAACAACCGCCTCGTCCCGGATTTGAAACCGGGACCTTCCGCTTGCCGGGCGACTGCTCTTACCACTGAGCTAACGAGACAGATGATTTTCCTTCTTGCACATATCAAGTTTGTAACTAGCATACTAAGCCACATTTGATTTCAGCTGGCAGTAACCAGTAACGATGAAAGCGCACAAAGAAATTGTAAATTCAATTTTATTTATTTTTCCCGCTGACGGGAATCGAAACTACACTTGTTAGAATCGGTCGATGGTGCAGAAAGAAGAATTTTAAGAACTTTTATTTTTAATGATTCTAAATCAAATTTATAAATACAAGAAGAAAAAAAAACAACCGCCTCGTCCGGGATTTGAAACCGGGACCTTCCGCTTGCCGGGCGACTGCTCTTACCACTGAGCTAATGAGACAGATGATTTTCCTTCTTGCACTTATCAAATTTGTAGCTAGCCTACTAAGCCACATTTGCTTTCAGTTGGCATTAACCAGTAACAGTGAAAGCGCACAATTAAATTGTAAATTCAATTTTATTTATTTTCCCGCGGACGGGAATCGAACCTACACTTGTTAGAATCGGTCAATGATGGAGAAAGAAGAATTTTAAGAACTTTTATTTTTAATGATTCTAAATCAAATTTATAAACACAAGAAGAAAAAACAACCGCCTCGTCCGGGATTTGAAACCGAGACCTTCCGCTTGCCGGGCGACTGCTCTTACCACTGAGCTAACGAGACAGATGATTTTCCTTCCTGCACTTACCAAACTTGTAACTAGCATACTAAGCCTCTTTTGCTTGCAGCTGGCATTAACCAGTAACGATGAAAGCGCACAAATAAATTGTAAATTCAATTTTATTTATTTTTCCCGCGGACGGGAATCGAACCTACACTTGTTAAAATCCGTCAATGATAGAGAAAGAAGAATTTTCAGAACTTTTATTTTTAATGATTCTAAATCAAATTTATAAACACAAGAAGAAAAAACAACCGCCTCGTCCCGGATTTGAAACCGGGACCTCCGCTTGCCGGGCGACTGCTCTTACCACTCAGCTAACGAGACAGATGATTTTCCTTCTTGCACTTATCAAATTTGTAACTAGCATAATAAGCCACATTTGATTTCAGCTGGCAGTAACCAGTAACGATGAAAGCGCACAAATAAATTGTAAATTCAATTTTATTTATTTTTCCCGCGGACGGGAATCGAACCTACACTTGTTAGAATCGGTCAATGATAGAGAAAGAAGAATTTTCAGAACTTTTATTTTTAATGATTCTAAATCAAATTTATAAATACAAGAAGAAAAAAAAACAACCGCCTCGTCCGGGATTTGAAACCGGGACCTTCCCCCTGCCGGGCGACTGCTCTTACCACTGAGCTAACGAGACAGATGATTTTCCTTCTTACACTTATCAAATTTGTAACTAGCCTACTAAGCCACATTTGCTTTCAGCTGGCATTAACCAGTAACGATGAAAGCGCACAAATAAATGGTAAATTTAATTTTATTTATTTTTCCCGCGGACGGGAATCGAACCAACACTTGTTAGAATCGGTCAATGATGGAGAAAGAAGAATCTTAAGAACTTTTATTTTTAATAATCCAAATTATAAATACAAGAATAAAAAACAACCGCCTAGTCCGGAATTTGAAACCGGTACCATCCGCTTGCGGGCGACTGCTCTTAGGACTAAGCTAACGAGACAGATGATTTTCCTTCTTGCACTTATCAAATTTGTAACTAGCCTAATAAGCCACATTTGCTTTCAGCTGGCATTAACCAGTAACGATGAAGCGCACAAATAAATGGTAAATTCAATTTTATTTATTTTTCCCGCGGACGGGAATCGAACCTACACTTGTTAGAATCGGTCAATGATGGAGAAAGAAGAATTTTAAGAACTTTTATTATTAATGATTCTAAATCAAATTTATAAACACAAGAAGAAAAAACAACCGCCTCGTCCGGGATTTGAAACCGGGACCTTCCGCTTGCCGGGCGACTGCTCTTACCACTGAGCTAACGAGACAGGTGATTTTCCTTCTTGCACTTATCAAATTTGTAGCTAGCCTACTAAGCCACATTTGCTTTCAGATGGCATTAACCAGTAACAGTGAATGCTCAGAAATAAATTGTAAATTCAATTTTATTTATTTTTCCCGCTGACGGGAATCGAACCTACACTTGTTAGAATCGGTCAATGATGGAGAAAGAAGAATTTTAAGAACTTTTATTTTTAATGATTCTAAATCAAATTTATAAACACAAGGAGAAAAAACAACCGCCTCGTCCGGGATTTGAAACCGAGACCTTCCTCTTGCCGGGCGACTGCTCTTACCACTGAGCTAACGAGACAGATGATTTTCCTTCTTGCACTTATCAAATTTGTAATTATCCAACTAAGCCACATTTGCTTGCAGCTGGCCAGTAACGGTGAGAGCGCACAAACAAATTGTAAATTCAATTTTATTTATTTTCCCGCGGACGGGAATCGAACCTACACTTGTTAGAATCGGCCAATGATGGAGACAGAAGAATTTTATGAACTTTTATTTTTAATGATTGTAAATCAAATTTATAAATACACGAAGAAAAATAAAAACAACCGCCTGGTCCGGGATTTGAAACCGGGCCCTTTCGCTTGCCGGGCTACTGCTCTTACCACTGAGCTAACGAGACAGATGATTTTCCTTCTTGCACTTATCAAATTTGTAACTAGCCTACTAAGCCACATTTGCTTTCAGCTGGCATTAATCAGTAACGTTGAAAGCGCACAAATAAATTATAAATTCAATTTTATTTATTTTTCCCGCGGACGGGAATCGAACCTACACTTGTTAGAATCGGTCAATCATGGAGAAAGAAGAATTTTAAGAACTTTTATTTTTAATGATTCTAAATCAAATTTATAAACACAAGGAGAAAAAACAACCGCCTCGTCCGGGATTTGAAACCGAGACCTTCCTCTTGCCGGGCGACTGCTCTTACCACTGAGCTAACGATACGGATGATTTTCCTTCTTGCACTTATCAAATTTGTTACTATCCTACTAAGCCACATTTGCTTTCAGTTGGCCAGTAACGGTGAAAGTGCGCAAATCTATTGTAAATTCAATTTTATTTATTTTTCCCGCGGACGGGAATCGAGCCTACACTTGTTAAAATCGGTCAATGATGGAGAAAGAAGAATTTTAACAACTTTTATTTTTAATGATACTAAATCAAATTTATAAACACAAGAAGAAAAAACAACCGCCTCGTCCGGGATTTCAAACCGGGACCTTCCGCTTGCCGGGCGACTGCTCTTACCATTGAGCTAACGAGACAGATGATTTTCCTTCCTGCACTTATCAAATTTATAACTAGCATACTAAGCCACATTTGCTTGCAGCTGACATTATCCAGTAACGATGAAAGTGCACAAATAAATTGTAAATTCAATTTTATTTATTTTTCCCGCGGACGGGAATCGAACCTACACTTGTTAGAGTCGGTCAATGATGGAGAAAGAAGAATTTTAAGAACTTTTATTTTTAATGATTCTAAATCAAATTTATAAATACAAGAAGAAAAAACAACCGCCTCGTCCGGGATTTGAAACCGAGACATTCCGCTTGAAGGGCGACTGCTCTTACCACTGAGCTAAGGAGACAGATGATTTTCCTTCTTGCACTTATCAAATTTGTGACTATCCTACTAAGCCACATTTATTTTCAACTGGCATACCAGTAACGATGAAAGCGCACAAATAAATTGTAAATTCAATTTTATTTATTTTTCCCGCGGACGGGTATCGAACCTAAACTTGTGAGAATAGGCCAATGATGGAGAAAGAAGAATTTTAAGAACTTTTATTTTTAATGATTCTAAATAAAATTTATAAACACAAGAAGAAAAAACAACCGCCTCGTCCGGGATTTCAAACCGGCACCTTCCGCTTGCCGGGCGACTGCTCTTACCACTGAGCGAACGAGACAGATGATTTTCCTTCTTGCACTTATCAAATTTGTAACTAGCCTACTAAGCCACATTTGCTTTCAGTTGGCATTAACCAGTAACGATGAAAGCGCACAAAGAAATTGTAAATTCAATTTTATTTATTTTTCCCGCTGACGGGAATCGAAACTACACTTGTTAGAATCGGTCGATGGTGCAGAAAGAAGAATTTTAAGAACTTTTATTTTTAATGATTCTAAATCAAATTTATAAATACAAGAAGAAAAAAAAACAACCGCCTCGTCCGGGATTTGAAACCGGGACCTTCCGCTTGCCGGGCGACTGCTCTTACCACTGAGCTAACGAGACAGATGATTTTCCTTCTTGCACTTATCAAATTTGTAGCTAGCCTACTAAGCCACATTTGCTTTCAGCTGGCATTAACCAGTAACAGTGAAAGCGCACAATTAAATTGTAAATTCAATTTTATTTATTTTCCCGCGGACGGGAATCGAACCTACACTTGTTAGAATCGGTCAATGATGGAGAAAGAAGAATTTTAAGAACTTTTATTTTTAATGATTCTAAATCAAATTTATAAACACAAGAAGAGAAAAAAAAAACAACCGCCTCGTCCGGGATTTGAAACCGAGACCTTCCGCTTGCCGGGCGACTGCACTTACCCCTGAGCTAACGAGACAGATGATTTTCCTTCTTGCACTTATCAAATTTGTAACTATCCTACTAAGCCACATTTGCTTGCAGTTGGCCAGTAACGGTGAAAGCGCACAAACAAATTGTAAACTCAATTTTATTTATTTTTTCCGCGGACGGGAATCGAACCTACACTTGTTAGAATCGGTCAATAATGGAGAAAGAAAAATTTTAAGAACATTTATTTTTGATGATTCTAAATCTAATTTATAAACACAAGAAGAAAAAACAACCGCCTCGTCCGGGATTTAAAACCGGGACCTTCCGCTTGCAGGGCGACTGCTCTTACCACTGAGCTAACGAGACAGATGATTTTCCTTCCTGCACTTACCAAACTTGTAACTAGCATACTAAGCCTCTTTTGCTTGCAGCTGGCATTAACCAGTAACGATGAAAGCGCACAAATAAATTGTAAATTCAATTTTATTTATTTTTCCCGCGGACGGGAATCGAACCTACACTTGTTAAAATCCGTCAATGATAGAGAAAGAAGAATTTTCAGAACTTTTATTTTTAATGATTCTAAATCAAATTTATAAACACAAGAAGAAAAAACAACCGCCTCGTCCCGGATTTGAAACCGGGACCTTCCGCTTGGCGGGCGACTGCTCTTACCACTCAGCTAACGAGACAGATGATTTTCCTTCTTGCACTTATCAAATTTGTAACTAGCATAATAAGCCACATTTGATTTCAGCTGGCAGTAACCAGTAACGATGAAAGCGCACAAATAAATTGTAAATTCAATTTTATTTATTTTTCCCGCGGACGGGAATCGAACCTACACTTGTTGGAATCGGTCAATGATAGAGAAAGAAGAATTTTCAGAACTTTTATTTTTAATGATTCTAAATCAAATTTAGAAATACAAGAAGAAAAAAAAACAACCGCCTCGTCCGGGATTTGAAACCGGGACCTTCCCCCTGCCGGGCGACTGCTCTTACCACTGAGCTAACGAGACAGATGATTTTCCTTCTTACACTTATCAAATTTGTAACTAGCCTACTAAGCCACATTTGCTTTCAGCTGGCATTAACCAGTAACGATGAAAGCGCACAAATAAATGGTAAATTCAATTTTATTTATTTTTCCCGCGGACGGGAATCGAACCAACACTTGTTAGAATCGGTCAATGATGGAGAAAGAAGAATCTTAAGAACTTTTATTTTTAATAATCCAAATTATAAATACAAGAAGAAAAAACAACCGCCTAGTCCGGAATTTGAAACCGGTACCTTCCGCTTGCGGGCGACTGCTCTTAGGACTAAGCTAACGAGACAGATGATTTTCCTTCTTGCACTTATCAAATTTGTAACTAGCCTAATAAGCCACATTTGCTTTCAGCTGGAATTAACCAGTAACGATGAAGCGCACAAATAAATGGTAAATTCAATTTTATTTATTTTTCCCGCGGACGGGAATCGAACCTACACTTGTTAGAATCGGTCAATGATGGAGAAAGAAGAATTTTAAGAACTTTTATTATTAATGATTCTAAATCAAATTTATAGACACAAGAAGAAAAAACAACCGCCTCGTCCGGGATTTGAAACCGGGACCTTCCGCTTGCCGGGCGACTGCTCTTACCACTGAGCTAACGAGACAGATGATTTTCCTTCTTGCACTTATCAAATTTGTAGCTAGCCTACTAAGCCACATTTGCTTTCAGATGGCATTAACCAGTAACAGTGAATGCTCAGAAATAAATTGTAAATTCAATTTTATTTATTTTTCCCGCTGACGGGAATCGAACCTACACTTGTTAGAATCGGTCAATGATGGAGAAAGAAGAATTTTAAGAACTTTTATTTTTAATGATTCTAAATCAAATTTATAAACACAAGGAGAAAAAACAACCGCCTCGTCCGGGATTTGAAACCGAGACCTTCCTCTTGCCGGGCGACTGCTCTTACCACTGAGCTAACGAGACAGATGATTTTCCTTCTTGCACTTATCAAATTTGTGACTATCCTACTAAGCCACATTTGCTTGCAGCTGACATTATCCAGTAACGATGAAAGTGCACAAATAAATTGTAAATTCAATTTTATTTATTTTTCCCGCGGACGGGAATCGAACCTACACTTGTTAGAGTCGGTCAATGATGGAGAAAGAAGAATTTTAAGAACTTTTATTTTTAATGATTCTAAATCAAATTTATAAATACAAGAAGAAAAAACAACCGCCTCGTCCGGGATTTGAAACCGAGACATTCCGCTTGAAGGGCGACTGCTCTTACCACTGAGCTAAGGAGACAGATGATTTTCCTTCTTGCACTTATCAAATTTGTGACTATCCTACTAAGCCACATTTACTTTCAACTGGCATACCAGTAACGATGAAAGCGCACAAATAAATTGTAAATTCAATTTTATTTATTTTTCCCGCGGACGGGAATCGAACCTACACTTTGTTAGAATCGGTCAATGATGGAGAAGGAAGAATTTTAAGAACTTTTATTTTTAATGATTCTAAATCAAATTTATAAACACAAGGAGAAAAAACAACCGCCTCGTCCGGGATTTTAAACCGGGACCTTCCGCTTGCCGGGCGACTGCTCTTACCACTGAGCTAACGATACGGATGATTTTCCTTCTTGCACTTATCAAATTTGCTACTATCCTACTAAGCCACATTTGCTTTCAGCTGGACAGTAACGGTGAAAGCGCACAAATAAATTGTAAATTCAATTTTATTTATTTTTCCCGCGGACGGGAATCGAACGTATATTTGTTAGAATCGGCCAATGATGGAGAAAAAAGAATTTTATGAACTTTTATTTTTAATGATTCTAAATCAAATATATAAATACAAAAAGAGAAAAAAAAACAACCGCCTGGTCCGGGATTTGAAACCGGGCCCTTCCGCTTGTCGGGCGACTGCTCTTACCACTGAGCTAACGAGACAGATGATTTTCCTTCTTGCACTTATCAAATTTGTAACTAGCCTACTAAGCCACATTTGTTTTCAGCTGGCATTAACCAGTGACGGTAAAAGCGCACAAATAAATTGTAAATTCAATTTTATTTATTTTTCCCGCGGACGGGAATCGAACCTACACTTGTTAGAATTGGTCAATGATGGAGAAAGAAGAATTTTAAGAACTTTTATTTTTAATGATTCTAAATCAAATTTATAAACACAAGGAGAAAAAACAGCCGCCTCGTCGGGGATTTGAAACCGGGACCTTCCGCTTGCCGGGAGACTGCTCTTACCACTGAGCTAACAAGACAGATGATTTTCCTTCTTGCACTTATCAAATTTGTAACTAGCCTACTAAGCCACATTTGCTTTCAGCTGGCCAGTAACGATGAAAGCGCACAAATAAAATGTAAATTCAATTTTAATTATTTTTCCCGCGGGCGGGAATCGAACCTACACCTGTTAGAATCGGCCAATGATGGAGAAAGAAGAATTTTAAGAACTTTTATTTTTAATGATTCTTAATCAAATTTATAAATAGAAGAAGAGAAAAAAAAACAACCGCCTGGTCCGGAATTTGAAACCGGGCCCTTCCGCTTGCCGGGGCGACTGCTCTTACCACTGAGCTAACGAGACAGATGATTTTCCTTCTTGCACTTATCAAATTTGTAACTAGCCTACTAAGCCACATTTGCTTTCAGCTGGTATTAACCAGTGACGGTAAAAGCGCACAAATAAATTGTAAATTCAATTTTACTTATTTTTCCTTCCGCGGACGGGAATCGAACCTACACTTGTTAGAATCGGTCAATGATGGAGAAAGAAGAATTTTAAGAACTTTTATTTTTAATGATTCTAAATAAAATTTATAAACACAAGAAGAAAAAATAACCGCTCCGTCCGGGATTTCAAACCGGGACCTTCCGCTTGCCGGGCGACTGCTCTTACCACTGAGCTAACGAGACAGATGATTTTCCTTCCTGCACTTACCAAACTTGTAACTAGCATACTAAGCCACATTTGCTTGCAGCTGGCATTAACCAGTAACGATGAAAGCGCACAAATAAATGGTAAATTCAATTTTATTTATTTTTCCCGCGGACGGGAATCGAACCTACACTTGTTAGAATCGGTCAATGATGGAGAAAGAAGAATTTTAAGAACTTTTATTTTTAATGATTCTAAACCAAATTTATAAACACAAGAAGAAAAAACAACCACCTCGTCCGGGATTTGAAACCGAGACCTTCCGCTTGCCGGGCGACTGCTCTTACCACTGAGCTAACGAGACAGATGATTTTCCTTCTTGCACTTATCAAATTTGTAACTATCCTACTAAGCCACATTTGCTTTCAGATGGCCAGTAACGGTGAAAGCGCACAAATAAATTGTAAATTCAATTTTATTTATTTTTCCCGCGGACGGGAATCGAACCTACACTTGTTAGAATCGGCCAGTGATGGAGAAAGAAGAATCTTAAGAACTTTTATTTTTAATGATTCTAAATCCAAGTTATAAATACAAGAAGAAAAAACAACCGCCTAGTCCAGGATTTGAAACCGGGACCATCCGCTTGCCGGGCGACTGCTCTTACCACTGAGCTAACGAGACAGATGATTTCCCTTCTTGCACTTATCAAATTTGTAACTAGCCTACTAAGCCACATTTGCTTTCTGCTGGCATTAACCAGTAACGATGAAAGCTCACAAATAAATTGTAAATTCAATTTTATTTATTTTTCCCGCGGACGGGAATCGAACCTACACTTGTTGGAATCGGTCAATGATGGAGAAAGAAGAATTTTATGAACTGTTATTTTTAATGATTCTAAATCAAATTTATAAATACAAGAAGAAAAAAAAACAACCGCCTGGTCCGGGATTTGAAACCGGGCCTTTCCGCTTGCCGGGCGACTGCTCTTACCACTGCGCTAACGAGACAGATGATTTTCCTTCATGCACTTATCAAATTTGTAACTAGCCTACTAAACCACATTTGCTTTCAGCTGGCATCAACCAGTAACGATGAAAGCGCACAAATAAATTGAAAATTCAATTCTATTTATTTTTCCATCGGACGGGAATCGAACCAACACTTGTTAGAATCGGTCAATGATGGAGAAAGATGAATTTTAAGAACTTTTATTTTTAATGATTCTAAATAAAATTTATAAACACAAGAAGAAAAAACAACCGCCTCGTCCGGGATTTCAAACCGGGACCTTCAGCTTGCCGGGCAACTGCTCTTACCACTGAGCTAACGAGACAGATGATTTTCCTTCTAGCACTTATCAAATTTGTAACTAGCCTACTAAGCCACATTTGCTTTCAGCTGGCATTAACCAGTAACGATGAAAGCGCACAAATAAATTGTAAATTCAATTTTATTTATTTTTCCCGCGGACGGGTTTCGAACCTACACTTGTTAGAATCGGTCAATGATGGAGAAAAAAGAATTTTAAGAACATTTATTTTTGATGATTCTAAATCTAATTTATAAACACAAGAAGAAAAAAAACCGCCTCGTCTGGGATTTCAAACCGGGACCTTCCGCTTGCCGGGCGACTGCTCTTACCACTCAGCTAACGAGACAGATGATTTTCCTTCCTGCACTTACCAGACTTGTAACTAGCATACTAAGCCACATTTGCCTGCAGCTGGCATTAACCAGTAACGATGAAAGCGCACAAATAAATTGTAAATTCAATTTTATTTACTTTTCCCGCGGACGGGAATCGAACCTGAACTTGTTAGAATCGGTCAATGATAGAGAAAGAAGAATTTTCAGAACTTTTATTTTTAATGATTCTAAACCAAATTTATAAACACAAGAAGAAAAACAACCGCCTCGTCCCGGATTTGAAACCGGGACCTTCCGCTTGCCGGGTGACTGCTCTTACCACTGAGCTAACGATACGGATGATTTTCCTTCTTGCACTTATCAAATTTGTAACTAGCATACTAAGCCACATTTGATTTCAACTGGCAGTAACCAGTAACGATGAAAGCGCACAAACAAATTGCAAATTCAATTTTATTTATTTTTCCCGCGGACGGAATCGAAACTACACTTGTTAGAATCGGTCGAAGATGCAGAAAGAAGAATTTTAAGAACTTTTATTATTAATGATTCTAAATCAAATTTATAAATACAAGAAGAAAAGACAACCGCCTCGTCCGGGATTTGAAACCGGGACCTTCCCCTTGCCGGCCGACTGCTCTTACCACTGAGCTAACGAGACAGATGATTTTCCTTCTAGCACTTATCAAATTTGTAACTAGCCGAATATGCCACATTTGCTTTCAGCTGGCATTAACCAGTAACGATGAAAGCGCACAAATAAATGGTAATTTCAATTTTATTTATTATTCCCGCGGACGGGAATCGAACCTACACTTGTTAGAATCGGTCAATGATGGAGAAAGAAGAATCTTAAGAACTTTTATTTTTAATGATTCTAAATCCAAATTATAAATACAAGAAGAAAAAACAACCGCCTAGCCCGGGATTTGAAACCGGGATCTTCCGCTTAGCACTAAGCTAACGAGACAGATGATTTTCCTTCTTGCACTTATCAAATTTGTAACTAGCCTACTAAACCACATTTGCTTTCAGCTGGCATTAACCAGTAACAATGAAAGCGCACAAATAAATGGTAAATTAAATTTTATTTATTTTTCCCGCGGACGGGAATCGAACCTTCACTTGTAAGAATCGGTCAATGATGGAGAAAGAAGAATTTTATGAACTTTTATTTTTAATGATTCTAAATCAAATTTATAAATAGAAGAAGAAAAAACAACCGCCTCGTCCGGGATTTGAAACCGGGACCTTCCGCTTCCTGGGCGGATGCTCTTACCACTGAGCTAACGAGACAGATGATCTTCCTTCTTGCACTTAACAAATTTGTAACTAGCCTACTAAGCCACATTTGCTTTCAGCTGGCATTAACCAGTAACGATGAAAGCTCACAAATAAATTGTAAATTCAATTTTATTTATTTTTCCCGCGGACGGGAATCGAACCTACACTTGCTAGCTAGAATCGATCAATGATGGAGAAACAAGAATTTTAAGAACTTTTATTTTTAATGATTCTAAATCAAATTTATAAATACAAGAAGAGAAAAAAAAACAACCGCCTGGTCCGGGATTAAACCGGGACCTTCCGCTTGCCGGGCGACTGCTCGTACCACTGAGCTAACGAGACAGATGATTTTCCTTCTTGCATTTATCAAATTTGTAACTAGTCTACTAAGCCACATTTGCTTTCAGCTGGCATTAACCAGTAACAAAGAAAGCGCACAAATAAATTGTAAATTCAATTTTACTTATTTTTCCCGCGGACGGGAATCGAACCTACACTTGTTAGAATCTGTCAATGATGGAGAAAGAAGAATTTTAAGAACTTTTATTTTTAATGCACCTAAATCAAATTTATAAACACAAGAAGAAAAAACTACCGCCTCATCCGGGATTTGAAACCGGGACTTTCCCCTTGCCGGGCGACTGCTCTTACCACTGAGCTAACGAGACAGATGATTTTCCTTCTTGCACTTATCAAATTTGTAACTAACCTACTAAGCCACATTTGCTTTCAGCTGGCATTAACCAGTAACGATGAAAGCACACAAATAAAATGTAAATTCAATTTTATTTATTTTTCCCGCGGACGGGAATCGAACCTACACTTGTTAGAATAGGTCAATGATGGAGAAAGAAGAATTTTAAGAACTTTTATTTTTAATGATTCTAAATCTAATTTATAAACACAAGAAGAAAAACAACCGCCTCGTCCGGGATTTGAAACCGGGACCTTCCGCTTGCCGGGCGACTGCTCTTACCACTGAGCTAACGAGACAGAAGATTTTCCTTCTAGCACTTATCAAATTTGTAACTAGCCTACTAAGCCACATTTGCTTTCAGCTGGCATTAACCAGTAACGATGAAAGCGCACAAATAAATTGTAAATTCAATTTTATTTATTTTTCCCGCGGACGGGAATGTAACCTACACTTGTTAGAATCGGTCAATGATGGAGAAAGAAGAATTTTAAGAACTTTTATTTTTAATGATTCTAAATCAGATTTATAAACACAAGAAGAAAAAACAACCGCCTCGTCCGGGATTTGAAACCGGGACCTTCCTCTTGCCGGGCGACTGCTCTTACCACTGAGCTAATGAGACAGATGATTTTCGTTCTTGCACTTATCTTATCAAGTTTGTAACTATCCTGCTAAGCAACATTTGCTTTCAGCTGGCCAGTAACGGTGAAAGCGCACAAACAAATTGTAAATTCAATTTTATTTATTTTTCCCGCGGACGGGAATCGAACCTACACTTGCTAGAATCGGTCAATGATGGAGAAACAAGAATTTTAAGAACTTTTATTTTTAATGATTCTAAATCAAATTTATAAACACAAGAAGAAAAAACTACCGCCTCATCCGGGATTTGAAACCGGGACTTTCCCCTTGCCGGGCGACTGCTCTTACCACTGAACTAACGAGACAGATGATTTTCGTTCTTGCACTTATCAAATTTGTAACTAACCTACTAAGCCACATTTGCTTTCAGTTGGCATTAACCAGTAACGATGAAAGCGCACAAATAAAATGTAAATTCAATTTTATTTATTTTTTCCGCGGACGGGAATCGAACCTACACTTGTTAGAATCGGTCAATGATGGAGAAAGAAGAATTTTAAGAACTTTTATTTTTAATGATTCTATATCAAAATTATAAATACAAGTAGAAAAAACAACTGCCTCGTCCGGGATTTGAAACCGGGACCTTCCGCTTGCCGGGCGACTGCTCTTACCACTGAGCTAACGAGACAGAAGATTTTCCTTCTAGCACTTATCAAATTTGTAACTAGCCTACTAAGCCACATTTGCTTTCAGCTGGCATTAACCAGTAACGATGAAAGCACACATATAAATTGTAAATTCAATTTTATTTATTTTTCCCGCGGACGGGAACGAACCTACACTTATTAAAATCGGTCAATGATGGAGAAAGAAGAATTTTAAGAACTTTTATTTTTAATGATTCTAAACCAAATTTATAAACACAAGAAGAAAAAACAACCACCTCGTCCGGGATTTGAAACCGAGACCTTCCGCTTGCCGGGCGACTGCTCTTACCACTGAGCTAACGAGACAGATGATTTTCCTTCTTGCACTTATCAAATTTGTAACTATCCTACTAAGCCACATTTGCTTTCAGATGGCCAGTAACGGTGAAAGCGCACAAATAAATTGTAAATTCAATTTTATTTATTTTTCCCGCGGACGGGAATCGAACCTACACTTGTTAGAATCGGCCAGTGATGGAGAAAGAAGAATCTTAAGAACTTTTATTTTTAATGATTCTAAATCCAAGTTATAAATACAAGAAGAAAAAACAACCGCCTAGTCCAGGATTTGAAACCGGGACCATCCGCTTGCCGGGCGACTGCTCTTACCACTGAGCTAACGAGACAGATGATTTCCCTTCTTGCACTTATCAAATTTGTAACTAGCCTACTAAGCCACATTTGCTTTCTGCTGGCATTAACCAGTAACGATGAAAGCTCACAAATAAATTGTAAATTCAATTTTATTTATTTTTCCCGCGGACGGGAATCGAACCTACACTTGTTGGAATCGGTCAATGATGGAGAAAGAAGAATTTTATGAACTGTTATTTTTAATGATTCTAAATCAAATTTATAAATACAAGAAGAAAAAAAAACAACCGCCTGGTCCGGGATTTGAAACCGGGCCTTTCCGCTTGCCGGGCGACTGCTCTTACCACTGCGCTAACGAGACAGATGATTTTCCTTCATGCACTTATCAAATTTGTAACTAGCCTACTAAACCACATTTGCTTTCAGCTGGCATCAACCAGTAACGATGAAAGCGCACAAATAAATTGAAAATTCAATTTTATTTATTTTTCCATCGGACGGGAATCGAACCAACACTTGTTAGAATCGGTCAATGATGGAGAAAGATGAATTTTAAGAACTTTTATTTTTAATGATTCTAAATAAAATTTATAAACACAAGAAGAAAAAACAACCGCCTCGTCCGGGATTTCAAACCGGGACCTTCAGCTTGCCGGGCAACTGCTCTTACCACTGAGCTAACGAGACAGATGATTTTCCTTCTAGCACTTATCAAATTTGTAACTAGCCTACTAAGCCACATTTGCTTTCAGCTGGCATTAACCAGTAACGATGAAAGCGCACAAATAAATTGTAAATTCAATTTTATTTATTTTTCCCGCGGACGGGTTTCGAACCTACACTTGTTAGAATCGGTCAATGATGGAGAAAAAAGAATTTTAAGAACATTTATTTTTGATGATTCTAAATCTAATTTATAAACACAAGAAGAAAAAAAACCGCCTCGTCTGGGATTTCAAACCGGGACCTTCCGCTTGCCGGGCGACTGCTCTTACCACTCAGCTAACGAGACAGATGATTTTCCTTCCTGCACTTACCAGACTTGTAACTAGCATACTAAGCCACATTTGCCTGCAGCTGGCATTAACCAGTAACGATGAAAGCGCACAAATAAATTGTAAATTCAATTTTATTTACTTTTCCCGCGGACGGGAATCGAACCTACACTTGTTAGAATCGGTCAATGATAGAGAAAGAAGAATTTTCAGAACTTTTATTTTTAATGATTCTAAACCAAATTTATAAACACAAGAAGAAAAACAACCGCCTCGTCCCGGATTTGAAACCGGGACCTTCCGCTTGCCGGGCGACTGCTCTTACCACTGAGCTAACGATACGGATGATTTTCCTTCTTGCACTTATCAAATTTGTAACTAGCATACTAAGCCACATTTGATTTCAACTGGCAGTAACCAGTAACGATGAAAGCGCACAAACAAACTGCAAATTCAATTTTATTTATTTTTCCCGCGGACGGGAATCGAAACTACACTTGTTAGAATCGGTCGAAGATGCAGAAAGAAGAATTTTAAGAACTTTTATTATTAATGATTCTAAATCAAATTTATAAATACAAGAAGAAAAGACAACCGCCTCGTCCGGGATTTGAAACCGGGACCTTCCGCTTCCTGGGCGGATGCTCTTACCACTGAGCTAACGAGACAGATGATTTTCCTTCTTGCACTTAACAAATTTGTAACTAGCCTACTAAGCCACATTTGCTTTCAGCTGGCATTAACCAGTAACGATGAAAGCGCACAAACAAATTGCAAATTCAATTTTATTTATTTTTCCCGCGGACGGGAATCGAAACTACACTTGTTAGAATCGGTCAATGATGGAGAAAGAAGAATCTTAAGAACTTTTATTTTTGATGATTCTAAATCCAAATTATAAATACAAGAAGAAAAAACAACCGCCTAGCCCGGGATTTGAAACCGGGATCTTCCGCTTAGCACTAAGCTAACGAGACAGATGATTTTCCTTCTTGCACTTATCAAATTTGTAACTAGCCTACTAAACCACATTTGCTTTCAGCTGGCATTAACCAGTAACAATGAAAGCGCACAAATAAATGGTAAATTCAATTTTATTTATTTTTCCCGCGGACGGGAATCGAACCTTCACTTGTAAGAATCGGTCAATGATGGAGAAAGAAGAATTTTATGAACTTTTATTTTTAATGATTCTAAATCAAATTTATAAATAGAAGAAGAAAAAACAACCGCCTCGTCCGGGATTTGAAACCGGGACCTTCCGCTTCCTGGGCGGATGCTCTTACCACTGAGCTAACGAGACAGATGATTTTCCTTCTTGCACTTAACAAATTTGTAACTAGCCTACTAAGCCACATTTGCTTTCAGCTGGCATTAACCAGTAACGATGAAAGCTCACAAATAAATTGTAAATTCAATTTTATTTATTTTTCCCGCGGACGGGAATCGAACATACACTTGCTAGCTAGAATCGATCAATGATGGAGAAACAAGAATTTTAAGAACTTTTATTTTTAATGATTCTAAATCAAATTTATAAATACAAGAAGAGAAAAAAAAACAACCGCCTGGTCCGGGATTAAACCGGGACCTTCCGCTTGCCGGGCGACTGCTCGTACCACTGAGCTAACGAGACAGATGATTTTCCTTCTTGCATTTATCAAATTTGTAACTAGTCTACTAAGCCACATTTGCTTTCAGCTGGCATTAACCAGTAACAAAGAAAGCGCACAAATAAATTGTAAATTCAATTTTACTTATTTTTCCCGCGGACGGGAATCGAACCTACACTTGTTAGAATCTGTCAATGATGGAGAAAGAAGAATTTTAAGAACTTTTATTTTTAATGCACCTAAATCAAATTTATAAACACAAGAAGAAAAAACTACCGCCTCATCCGGGATTTGAAACCGGGACTTTCCCCTTGCCGGGCGACTGCTCTTACCACTGAGCTAACGAGACAGATGATTTTCCTTCTTGCACTTATCAAATTTGTAACTAACCTACTAAGCCACATTTGCTTTCAGCTGGCATTAACCAGTAACGATGAAAGCACACAAATAAAATGTAAATTCAATTTTATTTATTTTTCCCGCGGACGGGAATCGAACCTACACTTGTTAGAATAGGTCAATGATGGAGAAAGAAGAATTTTAAGAACTTTTATTTTTAATGATTCTAAATCTAATTTATAAACACAAGAAGAAAAACAACCGCCTCGTCCGGGATTTGAAACCGGGACCTTCCGCTTGCCGGGCGACTGCTCTTACCACTGAGCTAACGAGACAGAAGATTTTCCTTCTAGCACTTATCAAATTTGTAACTAGCCTACTAAGCCACATTTGCTTGCAGCTGGCATTAACCAGTAACGATGAAAGCGCACAAATAAATTGTAAATTCAATTTTATTTATTTTTCCCGCGGACGGGAATGTAACCTACACTTGTTAGAATCGGTCAATGATGGAGAAAGAAGAATTTTAAGAACTTTTATTTTTAATGATTCTAAATCAGATTTATAAACACAAGAAGAAAAAACAACCGCCTCGTCCGGGATTTGAAACCGGGACCTTCCTCTTGCCGGGCGACTGCTCTTACCACTGAGCTAATGAGACAGATGATTTTCGTTCTTGCACTTATCTTATCAAGTTTGTAACTATCCTGCTAAGCAACATTTGCTTTCAGCTGGCCAGTAACGGTGAAAGCGCACAAACAAATTGTAAATTCAATTTTATTTATTTTTCCCGCGGACGGGAATCGAACCTACACTTGCTAGAATCGGTCAATGATGGAGAAACAAGAATTTTAAGAACTTCTATTTTTAATGATTCTAAATCAAATTTATAAATACAAGAAGAGAAAAAAAGCAACCGTCTGGTCCGGGATTAAACCGGGACCTTCCGCTTGCCGGGCGACTGCTCGTACCACTGAGCTAACGAGACAGATTATTTTCCTTCTTGCATTTATCAAATTTGTAACTAGCCTACTAAGCCACATTTGCTTTCCGCTGGCATTAACCAGTAACAAAGAAAGCGCACAAATAAATTGTAAATCCAATTTTACTTATTTTTCCCGCGGGTGGGAATCGAACCTACACTTGTTAGAATCTGTCAATGATGGAGAAAGAAGAATTTTAAGAACTTTTATTTTTAATGATTCTAAATCAAATTTATAAACACAAGAAGAAAAAACTACCGCCTCATCCGGGATTTGAAACCGGGACTTTCCCCTTGCCGGGCGACTGCTCTTACCACTGAACTAACGAGACAGATGATTTTCGTTCTCGCACTTATCAAATTTGTAACTAACCTACTAAGCCACATTTGCTTTCAGTTGGCATTAACCAGTAACGATGAAAGCGCACAAATAAAATGTAAATTCAATTTTATTTATTTTTCCCGCGGACGGGAATCGAACCTACACTTGTTAGAATCGGTCAATGATGGAGAAAGAAGAATTTTAAGAACTTTTATTTTTAATGATTCTATATCAAAGTTATAAATACAAGTAGAAAAAACAACTGCCTCGTCCGGGATTTGAAACCGGGACCTTCCGCTTGCCGGGCGACTGCTCTTACCACTGAGCTAACGAGACAGAAGATTTTCCTTCTAGCACTTATCAAATTTGTAACTAGCCTACTAAGCCACATTTGCTTTCAGCTGGCATTAACCAGTAACGATGAAAGCACACATATAAATTGTAAATTCAATTTTATTTATTTTTCCCGCGGACGGGAACGAACCTACACTTATTAAAATCGGTCAATGATGCAGAAAGAAGAATTTTAAAAACTTTTATTTTTAATGATTCTAAATCAAATTTATAAATACAAGAAGAGAAAAAAAAACAACCACCTGGTCCGGGATTAAACCGGGACCTTCCGTTTGCCGGGCGACTGCTCGTACCACTGAGCTAACGAGACAGATGATTTTCCTTCTTGCATTTATCAAATTTGTAACTAGCCTACTAAGCCACATTTGCTTTCCGCTGGCATTAACCAGTAACAAAAAAGCGCACAAATAAATTGTAAATTCAATTTTACTTATTTTTCCCGCGGACGGGAATCGAACCTACACTTGTTAGAATCTATCAATGATGGAGAAAGAAGAATTTTAAGAACTTTTATTTTTAATGATTCTAAATCAAATTTATAAACACAAGAAGAAAAACTACCGCCTCATCCGGGATTTGAAACCGGGACTTTCCCCTTGCCGGGCGACTGCTCTTACCGCTGAACTAACGAGACAGATGATTTTCCTTCTTGCACTTATCAAATTTGTAACTAACCTACTAAGCCACATTTGCTTTCAGCTGGCATTAACCAGTAACGATGAAAGCGCACAAATAAAATGTAAATTCAATTTTATTTATTTTTCCCGCGGACGGGAATCGAACCTACACTTTTTAGAATCGGTCAATGATGGAGAAAGAAGAATTTTAAGAACTTTTATTTTTAATGATTCTAAATCTAATTTATAAACACAAGAAGAAAAAACAACCGCCTCGTCCGGGATTTGAAACCGAGACCTTCCGCTTGCCGGGCGACTGCTCTTACCACTGAGCTAACGAGACAGATGATTTTCCTTCTTGCACTTATCAAATTTGTAACTAGCCTACTAAGCCACATTTGCTTTCAGCTGGCATTAACCAGAAACGATGAAAGCGCACAAATAAATTGTAAATTCAATTTTATTTATTTTTCCCGCGGACGGGAATGTAACCTACACTTGTTAGAATCGGTCAATGATGGAGAAAGAAGAATTTTAAGAACTTTTATTTTTAATGATTCTAAATCAGATTTATAAACACAAGAAGAAAAAACAACCGCCTCGTCCGGGATTTGAAACCGGGACCTTCCGCTTGCCGGGCGACTGCTCTTACCACTGAGCTAACGAGACAGATGATTTTCCTTCTTGCACTTATCAAATTTGTAGCTAGCCTACTAAGCCACATTTGCTTTCAGGTGGCATTAACCAGTAACAGTGAAAGCGCACAAATAAATTGTAAATTCAATTTTATTTATTTTTCCCGTGGACGGGAATCGAACCTACACTTTTTAGAATCGGTCAATGATGGAGAAAGAAGAATTGTAAGAACTTTTATTTTTAATGATTCTAAATCAAATTTATAAACACAAGAAGAAAAAACAACCGCCTCGTCCGGGATTTGAAACCGAGACCTTCCGCTTGCCGGGCGACTGCTCTTACCACTGAGCTAACGAGACAAAAGATTTTCCTTCTTGCACTTATCAAATTTGTAACTATCCTACTAAGCCACATTTGCTGCAGCTGGCCAGTAACGGTGAAAGCGCACAAATAAATTGTAAATTCAATTTTATTTATTTTTCCCGCGGACGGGATTCGAACCTACACTTGTTAGAATCGGCCAATGATGGAGAAAGAAGAATTTTATGAACTTTTATTTTTAATGACTCTAAATCAAATTTATAAATACAAGAAGAAAAAAAAACAACCGCCTGGTCCGGGATTTGAAACGGGGCCCTTCCGCTTGCCGGGCGAGTGCTCTTACCACTGAGCTAACGAGACAGATGATTTTCCTTCTTGCACTTATCAAATTTGTAACTAGCCTACTAAGCCACATTTGCTTTCAACTGGCATTAACCAGTAACGAAGGAAGCGCACAAATAAATTGTAAATTCAATTTTGTTAATTTTTTCAGCGGACGGGAATCGAACCTACACTTGTTAGAATCGGTCAATGATGGAGAAAGAAGAATTTTAAGAACTTTTATTTTTAATGATTCTAAATAAAATTTATAAACACAAGAAGAAAAAACAACCGCCTCGTCCGGGATTTCAAACCGGGACCTTTCGCTTGCCGGGCGACTGCTCTTACCACTGAGCTAATAAGACAGATGATTTTCCTTCTAGCACTTATCAAATTTGTAACTAGCCTACTAAGCCACATTTGCTTTCAGCTGGCATTAACCAGTAACGATGAGAGCGCACAAGTAAATTGTAAATTCAATTTTATTTATTTTTCCCGCGGACGGGAATCGAACCTACACTTGTTAGAATCGGTCAATGATGGAGAAAAAAGTGTTTTAACAACATTTGTTTTTGATGATTCTAAATCTAATTTATAAACACAAGAAGAAAAAACAACCGCCTCGTCCGGGATTTCAAACTGGGACCTTCCGCTTGCCGGGCGACTGCTCTTACCACTGAGCTAACGAGACAGATGATTTTCCTTCCTGCACTTACCAAACTTGTAACTAGCATACTAAGCCACATTTGCTTGCAGCTGGCATTAACCTGTAACGATGAAAGCGCACAAATAAATTGTAAATTCAATTTTATTTATTTTTCCCGCGGGCGGGAATCGAACCTGCACTTGCTAGAATCGGTCAATGATAGAGAAAGAAGAATTTTCAGAACTTTTATTTTTAATGATTCTAAATCAAATTTATAAACACAAGAAGAAAAAACAACCACCTCGTCCCGGATTTGAAACCGGGACCTTCCCCTTGCCGGGCGACTGCTCTTACGACTGAGCTAACGAGACAGATGATTTTCCTTCTTGCACCTATCAAATTTGTAACTAGCATACTAAGCCACTTTTGATTTCAGCTGGCAGTAACCAGTAACGATGAAAGCGCACAAATAAATTGTAAATTCAATTTTATTTATTTTTCCCGCGGACGGGAATCGAATCTACACTTGTTAGGATCGGTCGATGATGCAGAAAGAAGAATTTCAAGAACTTTTATTTTTAATGATTCTAAATCAAATTTATAAATACAAGAAGAAAAAACAACCGCCTCGTCCTGGATTTGAAACCGGGACCTTCCGCTTGCCGGGCGACTGCTCTTAGCGCTAAGCTAACGAGACAGATGATTTTCCTTCTTGCACTTATCAAATTTGTAACTAGCCTACTAAGCCTCATTTGCTTTCAGCTGGCATTAACCAGTAACGATGAAAGCGCACAAATAAATTGTAAATTCAATTTTATTTATTTTTCCCGCGGACGGGAATCGAACTTACACTTGTTAGAATCGGTCAATGATGGAGAAAGAAGAATCTTAAGAACTTTTATTTTTAATGATTCTAAATCCAAATTATAAATACAAGAAGAAAAAACAACCGCCTCGTCCGGGATTTGAAACCGAGACTTGCCTGCCGACTGCTCTTACCACTGAGCTAACGAGACAGATGATTTTCCTTCTTGCACTTATCAAATTTGTAACTAGCCTACTAAGCCTCATTTGCTTTCAGCTGGCATTAACCAGTAACGATGAAAGCGCACAAATAAATTGTTAATTCAATTTTATTTATTTTTCCCGCGGACGGGAATCGAACCTACACTTGTTAAAATCCGTCAATGATGGAGAAGGAAGAATTTTAAGAACTTTTTTTTAATGATTCTAAATCAAATTTATAAAGCAAGGAGAAAAAACAACCGCCTCGTCCGGAATTTGAAACTGAGACCTTCCTCTTGCCGGGCGACTGCTCTTACCACTGAGATAACGAGACAGATGATTTTCGTTCTTGCACTTATCAAATTTGTAACTATCCTGCTAAGCCACATTTGCTTTCAGTGGCCAGTAACGGTGAAAGCCCACAAATAAATTGTAAATTCAATTTTATTTATTTTTCCCGCGGACGGGAATCGAACCTACACTTGTTAGAATCGGTCAATGATGGAGAAAGAAGAATCTTAAGAACTTTTATTTTTAATGATTCTAAATCCAAATTATAAATACAAGAAGAAAAAACAACCGCCTCGTCCTGGATTTGAAACCGGGACCTTCCGCTTGCCGGGCGACTGCTCTTAGCGCTAAGCTAACGAGACAGATGATTTTCCTTCTTGCACTTATCAAACTGTAACTAGCCTACTAAGCCACATTTGCTTTCAGCTGGCATTAACCAGTAACGATGAGAGCGCACAAGTAAATTGTAAATTCAATTTTATTTATTTTTCCCGCGGACGGGAATCGAACCTACACTTGTTAGAATCGGTCAATGATGGAGAAAAAAGTGTTTTAACAACATTTGTTTTTGATGATTCTAAATCTAATTTATAAACACAAGAAGAAAAAACAACCGCCTCGTCCGGGATTTCAAACTGGGACCTTCCGCTTGCCGGGCGACTGCTCTTACCACTGAGCTAACGAGACAGATGATTTTCCTTCCTGCACTTACCAAACTTGTAACTAGCATACTAAGCCACATTTGCTTGCAGCTGGCATTAACCTGTAACGATGAAAGCGCACAAATAAATTGTAAATTCAATTTTATTTATTTTTCCCGCGGGCGGGAATCGAACCTGCACTTGCTAGAATCGGTCAATGATAGAGAAAGAAGAATTTTCAGAACTTTTATTTTTAATGATTCTAAATCAAATTTATAAACACAAGAAGAAAAAACAACCACCTCGTCCCGGATTTGAAACCGGGACCTTCCGCTTGCCGGGCGACTGCTCTTACGACTGAGCTAACGAGACAGATGATTTTCCTTCTTGCACCTATCAAATTTGTAACTAGCATACTAAGCCACTTTTGATTTCAGCTGGCAGTAACCAGTAACGATGAAAGCGCACAAATAAATTGTAAATTCAATTTTATTTATTTTTCCCGCGGACGGGAATCGAAACTACACTTGTTAGAATCGGTCGATGATGCAGAAAGAAGAATTTCAAGAACTTTTATTTTTAATGATTCTAAAACAAATTTATAAATACAAGAAGAAAAAACAACCGCCTCGTCCGGGATTTGAAACCGGGACCTTCCCCTTGCCGGGCGACTGCTCTTACCACTGAGCTAACGAGACAGATGATTTTCCTTCTTGCACTTATCAAATTTTTAACTAGCCTACTAAGCCACATTTGCTTTCAGCTGGCATTAACCAGTAACGATGAAAGAACACAAATAAATGTTAAATTCAATTTTACTTATTTTTCCCGCGAACGGGAGTCGAACCTACACTTGTTAGAATCGGTCAATGATGGAGAAAGAAGAATTTTAAGAACTTTTATTTTCAATGATTCTAAATCTAATTTATAAACACAAGAAGAAAAAACAACCGCCTCGTCCGGGATTTGAAACCGGGACTTTGTAGCGAAGAGCGCGCCCCTTGTCGGCTCTACCAACATCCATCTTGCCATGAATGCAGATAAGCGCCGCAATTGACACCTCTTGCTGCAAAATTCACCTTAGGGACACATGTGGGTGGCCGCACAGCATATTGCCGCTAGCGGTCAGCCGGCTTGGGGTGGTTCTTGCCACACACGTCCCCTCAGTGCTTGAAAGCTGTGCGTAGACGACAAAAGCATAAGCAAAAAAAAATAACTGACTCGTCTTTACTAGAATTCAGACGGACGGAAACAGATCAAAATTTCCATGCCTCAATATGCTTCGCCTCCACTGGTACAAAAACCTGAAAGGAAAATTTATGTTGAATACCATACCAGCGTTGCAGTGCTGAAATAATAATAATAAAAAAAAAAGTCAACGCCGTACAAGTGGCTACCACCCGGAGAAGTTCGACGTCGAGAGAGAGAAAACGTGGACTTCAGATGATGTTTAAGTTCAGACTGGACATGACTTGGGCCCATCGCCCCCATCCACCCTGGCTAAGATGTCACAGTCCGAAGAAAATTCTTAGCCCCATAGTGTGGTTGTGCGAGGGTGCTCAGGCGTCTCACCCCACGACACCCCCACCACTCATGGGATGCCCACGCTAGCATGTCGATATTATGGACTGTGTTTGCGAGAAACTCCGATGTCATCAGTATCGGTAAAGCGAGCTGCAAAAAAAAAAATCCAAAACACAACAAAAGAAGCAAAGGGAGAAGAAATAATTACGAGAGACAGCGAAGTGAAGTTATATAATTCTTTATTCAGTGCTCTATTCACTGATTTGACCACGTCCTTTGCTGTTAATACACAATTAGCACATCATATCTTCATGGGCTAACTAGCTCGTTCACAAAGTCTTAACAATTAGCAAACAAAACATTGATTGTGGGACCTACCTAATCGCTCGAGCCCTACTCTATAGAGGCTTAATACTAAATTATATGTTTTACAAAGAGTTCAGATCAGAATTGGAAAATCGTATTAAAATAGGACCAGAAGGGTCTCAGCATGCAAATTAACTTAACTGACTTTACCTTACATCTGCGGCAGCGCCAGGCGGCGGTCAAACCCTGATCTGCACTCCTTTCACCACTTTTTGTCACCTCTTTTCTTCCTTCTTCCTTTTTTTTCTTCCTTTGATTTAGGAACCTTTTCTACAGACGTATTCCAGGTAAAATTGCTCAAATATCTCCTTATTACACCATATGACACTCTATCGATTTTCCGTTTAATTTTCAGGAAAGTCGGATGACGAAATCGTTGTTAATTTAGCGCATAAGGCGATTTTACGTAAGCATACTGCCGACTTTAGAAATGTTGCACCAATAAAATTAAGACCTTTTGTTTTTACTTCGTAGCTCGCAGGCCAATGCAGGGAAAATTCCGAAGATCCACGTAGGCTTTCCTCTAACGATCGAAATTTTGCACAAAAGGAATCAGAATCCTATATGTTTAATTCGCAGGTCGCGCATCGTTTACTAGAGAATGCAGGAAATTCAGATGAAGAAATCGCTATCACTTGTCGCGTAATGAGGTTTTAACGTAAGCTTTTCTCTGTTTTATCGAAAGGTTTGCCAAAATGGAATTAAATTCTTCCGGCCTTAGCTCGCAGTTCTCACATTATTTACTGAGGAATTCAGAAGGTTTGAATGAAGGAAAAAGTTATTGCTTATCGCATAATGGAACTTTCACGAAAACTTTTCTTAAATAAATGAAAACTTTTGCACAAATAGAATTAAAATTGTTTATCTTTATCTCACCGATGGCACATCGTTTGATGGAAAGTTACAGGAATTCATGTGAAATATCAAAAGAAATCACTAATGCTTATCCCGTAATGGAATCTTCGCGTAAATTTTCTTTTTTTTCGAATAAGTCAAAATTTGCACAAATAGACCTAGCATCGGTTACCTTTATTTCACAGATCGCACGTCGTTTTATCATTTATAGGGAAAATCAGGTAATTCAAGTGCGATTTCCACGTAAGGTCTTTTCTCAAGTAATTCAATATTTCACATAAATAGAATTAAAATCTGTTATCCCTATTTCACAGATCGCACATCAATTAATCATTTACAAGGAAACTCCGATAATCCAAATGAGATTTCCACGTAAGTTTTTCACAAATATTTGTAAACTTTTGCACAAAAAGAACTAAAATCTAATATCTTTATTTCACAGGTTGCATATCATTCGATGGAAAGTTCGGGAAATGCATATGACATACAAAAAAAAATTGCTAATGCTTATCTCGTAATGAAATTTTCGCGTAAGCTTTTCTCAATTAATTGAAACTTTTGCACAAATATAATTTTCAATCGTTTTTCTTTATTTCACAGGTCGCACATCCATTAATTATTTACCGGGAAACTCAGGTAATTCAAATGAGATTTCCACGTGAGTTTTTCACAAATAAATGAAAATTTGTTTTTTTCACAAATAATGGTAAATTTCTTTCGAACTTTTACTAACTTCGATTCCCGAGAACAAGACAACTTAACCGACTAAGAAACTAACAACCAAAAAAAAACCACAATCTGAACTGCGCGCCCTGCTTGTAGTTTACTGCTCGAGTTTTAAAAGTCGACTGCCTCCTCCAGCTTACCAACATCGTAGCCGCCTTGCCTTCAGCCACCGACAGACGCACACTTTTTCGTTCGTTTCAGCTGAAATCGAAATTTCTGCTCGCTGTATGTACGGGTGTGTGTGTATCGTTTTGCTTGTCGTTTGGTAGCAGCAAAATGTGTGGTCTGCCGAAATTTTCTGTGAATTTCGGGCGGGCTTGCTGTAATGCATTGTATGGTGGCATCGTCCGATGCATTACAGCTAGGCGAACTACCGTTTTCGTCGTTTGGATGTTGTTGACTAGCGGTAAGTTTTATCCGAAAAATTATATTTTGTGCTCATTTTGCGCATTTTAGAATTTTTCGACTGAAGTTATTCTGCAGCTGTTGTTATTTTCTTTTAGATCTGTACTTGTATGCGGGTGTGTATTAATATGGTTTTATCTTTGTAGGAATTTTCTAATATGAAGAAGTAGCATAGGGCTACTTCTTGCAAATAAATAAATTTTTTACTTTTCAGGAATTTTCTAATATGAAGAAGTCGCATAGGGCTACTTCTTGCAAATAAATAAATTTTGAGTTTGTAGAGAAGCCAATCAAAAGTAGCGTAAGGGGGGTATACGCTACAGCGTGGGGACGACCCACCAGAAAAAAGAGTCTCAAGCCGGGCATGCGCTAAACTAAACGTCCCATCTGCGCCATAATCCTAGCTCGCCTTGAACGAGGGAGGACCTATCAACAGATAGACTTCGTCTATCAACTCGCCTCGCCCAATGAGCTGACCAGGAAGAAGTGCAGCGATCGGGTTATTACGTATGGAAATGTTCGCCTCGAAACTACGACTTCGTCGGTGAAACGCCGCTACTTATCGTTCTGTGATCTGCTGAATCCGGTCGCAGCACCCCGGAAATTCCCCCAATCCCAAGAGAGGAAATTGTTTCGTGACAGATAGAATTCATCTATCAACTCACTCAGGACGATGGAAATCCCACGAAATGCAGCAAGCGGGTTCAAGCTCTAAGGAAATTGAAGAAAGGACAGGAAAGTAAAACCCTTCAGATGAAGGCTAACCCAGAAGGGGTTGGTAGCAAAGGCTGAGACCATCTAAACTTGATAGTTTAGAGATAATACACTAATAAAAAAAACCTACGCTCCACAGAGACTTCAGCCACACCAGAGACCACTCGGAAACCTTTTGCTTGGAAGCAAATAATGAAGAAGAGACAGAAAAGAATAAAATCTTCATATCGAGGCTAATCCAGACGGGATTAGAGGTGAAACATCTACTCATTAAAGGTAGAGATGGGTTCTACTAGGATCACTGTCCTATAAAAATTTTCGCTCGCCACCGCGGATTAGGAAATTATGAAGAAGAGACAGGAAAGAATAAAATTCTCATATCAAGGCTAATCCAGACGGGATTAGAGGTGAAACATCTACTCATTACAGGTAGAGATGGGTTCTACTAGGATCACTGTCCTATAAAAATTTTCGCTCGCCACCGCGGATTAGGAAATAATGAGGAAGAGACAGGAAAGAATAAAATCCTCATATCGAGGCTAATCCAGAAGGGATTAGAGGTGAAACATCTACTCATTAAAGGTAGAGATGGGTTCTACTAGGATCACTGTCCTATACAAATTTTCGCTCGCCACCGCGGATTAGGAAATAATGAAGAAGAGACAGGAAAGAATAAAATCCTCATATCTAATAGGCTAATCCAGAAGGGCTATGCAAGCGGAATTCCTACCGTAGTTTCCTACGCGTAGGGTACCGTGTGGGTTGAGTTTGAAACATTTTCGGACAGGGGAGGGGATAACTGGTTGGACTACAAAAGGTGTATCACCCACCACTGATGGGACCGTAGGAGGGCTATGTGATACCCTATAGTTTGCAAGTGAAGCTTGCCGGATGCCTTATTAGGGCTACCGAGACTGACCCTTATTTGTTCACGATTGGCCCGAATGGACCAGGGATATAATGAAGAAGGCCGTTAGAATTTTAAGTCTTGTGCATGTAGATTTCGCGTATGAGGGAAAGCTGCAACGTTTGGAAATTGGTAAAATTTTCTTACATGGACAAACAAGGAGACGGAAGGTGTTACAACGCATTGTTCCAAGCTACAGTATGCGAATAGAACTAATTAAATTACGCGGCGTTTGTAGCGTTGACTATCTTGCAAGTCAGAACTGCCTGCTGAACTTACGCTAACTCATGAGTCGCGGATTAACTAAAATTGTCGCGTAAAAATAATTCTGTCGTTTCGCTTAAGATCGCTAACACCGAAGAGAGGAGGAAATAGCCACGCTCCGAAAGCAACTGAAAGCTTGACAGAGCAAGAAGATTGTCAACCTAGCAAAATTAATGGGACTTATACATGAAGGCACAACCAAAATATGAAAAAAAAATATACAGGTAGGACGATGAGAATAAATAATTAGATAAATTAACGGACTAGTAATGACAATGACAGAACAAGACTTTTTCTTTCCTACCAATTATGTATGCGTCCAGGGTGGTTAAAAATAGTATTTGAATATATCCCAGAGGTTTTCTAATGACAAAAAAAACATATAACAGATAATGCCATAGTGCGTATGTAAATTCAAAGCATACCAAAAAAAACTTTAAACCAATGAGATCACCTGAGCGTAAGGAAAACATAAAAAAAATGTCTGTGCCTATGCGCACGTATTCCGCGTAAATGAACTCGAAAGGGCTTCGATAGTCCAAGAAAAGATACTTCATAGATTGTGCGTGTAAACATAAAATATATAAATGTTCAAAGGAAAATTCAAAATAATAATGTAATTATAAATCCAAAGACGAAATACCTATAGTTTGTGCGTGTATGATTTCTGTGCGTATATAAATATATTCAGAAAAGGAATTTAGAACAATACCTTTATCACAAATCCAAAAGCAAGATCTATGAATTGTGCATGTTAACTTTATCCGTGGATAAATAATAATTTAAGAAAAAAAAATCCAGAATATTACTGTATGGTGCCTCCAGAGAGTATATAAGTATATATATTCAAACGAAAATTAAAAATTATAACATTAAAATAGATGTAAAGAGGAAGATCTACGAATTTGTGCCTGCTAAATTGGTGCGCATGTAAATATACATAAATTCAAACGAAATTCCGAATTACTATCTTTATAATACTATATAAAAAAAGGAAGTTCTGTCAATTTGTGCGTACATACGCATGTAAATAAAACAAACCCAGAATAATAAACTTACTAGAGATCTAAAGAGGAAGATCCGTAAAACTTGCGTATATTAGTTTTATGCGTATATAGATATTCAGATTCAACACAAAAAAAGATTTCAAAATAATGACTCTATTGAAAATCCACAAGGGATGATCTATAAATTTACGCGTACTAAATTTGTGCGTATAGAATTATATAAACTCAAACGAAAACTGATGACATTAACCCTAAAATAGATCTAAAATGGAAGATCTAGAAATTATTCGTACTAATATTCAAAATTCCAAATCAAACGAAGGAGGTGGCTTGGCCATGTAGCGGTCCACCCGAACACACACCCACAACAACATCTCAACAATCCAGTTCTGTGAACTGGAACGAAACAAATCGTTCTCAATCTCTCCCCAACTCTCTACAGCTATGCAAACTTTCAAAGGGTCTGACGCAGCATGAACTGAGTAATGGAACGTTAGAGCAAAAAAAAAAAAGAATTTAGGGAGTGTACGGGATCGGAACCTGAAGGATTCCGTCCCACACTAAGGACATTATGACAAACAACTCTGTTGTCAAGGACAAGTCAAAGAAATGAACATCGTTCACCAACCTGACAACGGACTGAGGTCATAATCAGAAGACAGTGCGAGGGATCAGCGATTCAATGGCCGCCGGTACTCAGGAAAGAAGCCGTAGCGATAATATGTAACGAAATCAATAATAGAATACACAAAAAAAAAAACCCCAATGCCTACGATATAATGATTGTAGCTAGCTATTCGACCTTCAGGTAACGATAACCATAATAGGGGTAAGACTACAACAATCATGACTAAATCTATGCGTATGATGTAATGATCAAACTAAATATTCGGTCTCAAATGTCGATCACTAACGTAGAGAAACCGTTGATAAGATAAACTAAACTATAAACTATAGTATATATTTAACTAAGACTATAAGAAGCCAGGTAATATCGAGATACACACGAGATCTTGATAGCAACCTATAAAGAAAAGGTAATACCGGGCTAACTAAGATAGGCTATGCATACCGGAAGAATCACAAAAGGGCCTAAGGTAATCTTACCATAACTGCTATAAAACTATGATGAACTTATACGAACTGGATTGAGACATGATACCAAAATAATCCAAAGGTATGTAAATAATCCATACTCAACCTATAAGAACTAAAGTAAAGGATGACATCTAAACTAACTAAAACCTATTTGAGGTATAGGCTATGACAAAACTATAATACCTATAAAGAACTACGCTAGACTCTAAATAACTATACCATAATGATAACCAGACTCTAACAGGCTGTACCTACTTAAAGAAATATCAATAACTAAAATACGATATATAACCATACTATCAATACAACTAAGGTCGTAAAAGCTAACTACAAGATAACGATAGTCGAAATAATAACTAGAATATGATACGGTACTTTCCCAAAATACGCCAAAACCAAAATCTCAAAACAAAACTCAAAATATACAAAATACTGACTTCTTTACTGGAACCAGCGGATGTGAACGGAACCTTTAGGCTCGTAGTAGTATGCTTCGCATACGACGTTCACCCTCCACTGATCAGCTGAACACGCCGACACTTCAAACTAGGGAACGTCCATGGGGAATAAATAATCAAAAGAAAAAAGGAAATTCACCTGTCTTCACCTCACGTGGGACTCCGCTCCAAGGTCTCCGCCCCGATATTGTATCAATCACTCCAAATCGGATACCAATCTAGAGGATGCTAACCAGCCATCCTCCCGTCAGAGTGATTGAGACACCTCCGAAAGGAGTCATGGGAGCAGAGCGCCACGCAAGCGCGAAGCATAATATGTGAACCCATTTTGAGACTACTGATCCGCTTCGAATCACAAGGCTGTCCTGATCTCTCCCACAAGGAATAAATCAAACAGGTGGCTATTATCGCTCACCGACTTGTAGGTGAGAACAGGGCATTTGCGTGGTTCTTCTGGACCTAAGGTCGAGTGGTCGGCCACTCAGTTGGCGCGAACCGAAGCAACGCTTCCCAGTGGTACCCGCAAGCCCAAAGCCCGCCTGCCACTGAGTGGATGACCACTCCGACGCATGGAACTATGGAACTCTAAAGAAGAGCGAAAGAGGAAGAAAAAGAAAAAAAAATATGAATGATTGAAGGAGATTTTACGAAGTCACACCAATGAAGACAAATCACGAGCCATCTTGCCAGCTACCAAAGCCAGATCTAACGAGAGCAAAAAGGAACTACCACGAAAGCAACGAGCTTTACGGGAGGAAAAGGTAGCTCTGCGTAGACCAAGCCATTGGCAGCATAGCAAGACAACCCGTTCCAGCAAAGCTACAGTTGTCTGTTTCAATTGACGAAAAGACCCTCATTTGAAATGAATTGAATTACGCAATATAGAACTTATTTAATAAAAAAAGAAAAATCGAAATTGAGCAGAAAGTACTGAATAACTTGAAGACGAGGCAAAACGATATGAAACTAGCGACATAATTTTTAAAGTATAGTGTCGATAGATCTACAAAAAGAAATTGGCTAGGTGTGAATATCAAAGTTAGAATTTTACCTTAACTTAAAGCCGAGAAAACGAAAGACAGAAAAATTTGCCTCTTAGTCAAGAGAAGCGTGAATATGGATCAAAACAAAAACCTAATTTGGGCTCCATTGTAGCGAAGCACAAATGAGCGACCAGAAAATCAAAAATAAAACTTGAAATAGTAGTTCAGCTTTAGTCAAGAGAAGCTTGACTAAAGATAAAAAAAAACCGAAATTGGGCGCCATTTATAGCGAAGCACAAATGAGCGACCAGAAAATCAAAAATAAAACTTGAAATAATAGTTCAGCTTTAGTCAAGAGAAGCTTGAATAACGATCAAAAGAAAACCGAACTTGGGCGCCATTGTAGCGAAGCACAAATGAGCGACCAGAAAATCAAAAATAAAACTTGAAATAGTAGTTCAGCCTTAGTCAAGAGAAGCTTGACTAAAGATAAAAAAAAACCGAACTTGGGCGCCATTGTAGCGAACAGCGCGCCCCTTGTCGGCTCTACCTACATCCATCTTGCCATGAATGCAGATAAGCGCCGCAATTGACACCTCTTGCTGCAAAATTCACCTTAGGGACACATGTGGGTGACCGCACAGCATATTGCCGCTAGCGGTCAGCCGGCTTGGGGTGGTTCTTCCCACCCACGTCCTCTCAGTGCTTGAAAGCTGTGCGTAGACGACAAAAGCAAAAGCAAAAAAAATAACTGACTCGTCTTTACTAGAATTCAGACGGACGGAAACAGAACAAAATTTCCATGCCTCAATATGCTTCGCCTCCACTGGTACAACCTAAAAACAAAAACCTGAAAGGAAAATTTATGTTGAATACCATACCAGCGTTGCAGTGCTGAAATAATAATAATAAAAAAAAAAGTCAACGCCGTACAAGTGGCTACCACCCGGAGAAGTTCGACGCCGAGAGAGAGAAAACGTGGACTTCAGATGATGTTTAAGTCCAGACTGGACATGACTTGGGCCCATCGCCCCCATCCACCCTGGCTAAGATGTCACAGTCCGAAGAAAATTCTTAGCCCCATAGTGTGGTTGTGCGTGCGTGCTCAGGCGTCTCACCCCACGACACCCCCACCACTCATGGGATGCCTAGGCTAGCATGTCGATATTATGGACTGTGGAAAGTTTGCGAGAAACTCCGATGTTATCAGTATCGGTAAAGCGAGCTGCAAAAAAAAAACCCAAAACACAACAAAAGAAGCAAAGGGAGAAGAAATAATTACGAGAGACAGCGAAGTGAAGTTATATAATTCTTTATTCAGTGCTCTATTCACTGATTTGACCACGTCCTTTGCTGTTAATACACAATTAGCACATCATATCTTCATGGGCTAACTAGCTCGTTCACAAAGTCTTAACAATTAGCAAACAAAACATTGATTGTGTGACCTACCTAATCGCTCGAGCCCTACTCTATAGAGGCTTAATACTAAATTATATGTTTTACAAAGAGTTCAGATCAAAATTGGAAAATCGTATTAAAATAGGACCAGAAGGGTCTCAGCATGCAAATTAACTTAACTGACTTTACCTTACATCTGCGGCAGCGCCAGGCGGCGGTCAAACCCTGATCTGCACTCCTTTCACCACTTTTTGTCACCTCTTTTCTTCCTTCTTCCTTATTTTTTCTTCCTTTGATTTAGGAACCTTTTCTACAGACGTATTCCAGGTAAAATTGCTCAAATATCTCCTTATTACACCATATGACACTCTATCGATTTTCCGTTTAATTTTCAGGAAAGTCGGATGACGAAATCGTTGTTAATTTAGCGCATAAGGCGATTTTACGTAAGCATACTGCCGACTTTAGAAATGTTGCACCAATAAAATTAAGACCTTTTGTTTTTACTTCGTAGCTCGCAGGCCAATGCAGGGAAAATTCCGAAGATCCACGTAGGCTTTCCTCTAACGATCGAAATTTTGCACAAAAGGAATCAGAATCCTATATGTTTAATTCGCAGGTCGCGCATCGTTTACTAGAGAATGCAGGAAATTCAGATGAAGAAATCGCTATCACTTGTCGCGTAATGAGGTTTTAACGTAAGCTTTTCTCTGTTTTATCGAAAGGTTTGCCAAAATGGAATTAAATTCTTCCGGCCTTAGCTCGCAGTTCTCACATTATTTACTGAGGAATTCAGAAGGTTTGAATGAAGGAAAAAGTTATTGCTTATCGCATAATGGAACTTTCACGAAAACTTTTCTTAAATAAATGAAAACTTTTGCACAAATAGAATTAAAATTGTTTATCTTTATCTCACCGATGGCACATCGTTTGATGGAAAGTTACAGGAATTCATGTGAAATACCAAAGAAATCACTAATGCTTCTCGTGTAATAGAATCTTCGCGTAAGTTTTCTTTTTTTTTCGAATAAGTCAAAATTTGCACAAATAGACCTAGCATCGGTTACCTTTATTTCACAGATCGCACGTCGTTTTATCATTTATAGGGAAAATCAGGTAATCCAAGTGCGATTTCCACGTAAGGTCTTATCTCAAGTAATTGAATATTTCACATAAATAGAATTAAAATCTGTTATCCCTATTTCACAGATCGCACATCAATTAATCATTTACAAGGAAACTCCGATAATCCAAATGAGATTTCCACGTAAGTTTTTCACAAATATTTGTAAACTTTTGCATAAAAAGAACTAAAATCTAATATCTTTACTTCACAGGTTGCACATCATTCGATGGAAAGTTCGGGAAATGCATATGACATACAAAAAAAATTGCTAATGCTTATCTCGTAATGAAATTTTCGCGTACGCTTTTCTCAATTAATTGAAACTTTTGCACAAATATAATTTTCAATCGTTTTTCTTTATTTCACAGGTCGCACATCCATTAATCATTTACCGGGAAACTCAGGTAATTCAAATGAGATTTCCACGTGAGTTTTTCACAAATAAATGAAAATTTGTTTTTTTCACAAATCATGGTAAATTTCTTTCGAACTTTTACTAACTTCGATTCCCGAGAACAAGACAACTTAACCGACTAAGAAACTAACAACCAAAAAAAACCACAATCTGAACTGCGCGCCCTGCTTGTAGTTTACTGCTCGAGTTTTAAAAGTCGACTACCTCCTCCAGCTTACCAACATCGCAGCCGCCTTGCCTTCAGCCACCGACAGACGCACACTTTTTCGTTCGTTTCAGCTGAAATCGAAATTTCTGCTCGCTGTATGTACGGGTGTGTGTGTATCGTTTTGCTTGTCGTTTGGTAGCAGCAAAATGTGTGGTCTGCCGAAATTTTCTGTGAATTTCGGGCGGGCTTGCTGTAATGCATTGTATGGTGGCATCGTCCGATGCATTACAGCTAGGCGAACTACCGTTTTCGTCGTTTGGATGTTGTTGACTAGCGGTAAGTTTTATCCGAAAAATTATATTTTGTGCTCATTTTGCGCATTTTAGAATTTTTCGACTGAAGTTATTCTGCAGCTGTTGTTATTTTCTTTTAGATCTGTACTTGTATGCGGGTGTGTATTAATATGGTTTTATCTTTGTAGGAATTTTCTAATATGAAGAAGTAGCATAGGGCTACTTCTTGCAAATAAATAAATTTTTTACTTTTCAGGAATTTTCTAATATGAAGAGTCGCATAGGGCTACTTCTTGCCAATAAATAAATTTTGAGTTTGTAGGAATTTTCTGATATGAAGAAGTAGCATAGGACTACTTCTTAAAAATAAATAAATTTTGACTTTGTAGGAATTTTCTGATATGAAGAAGTAGCATAGGGCTACTTCTTAAAAATAAATAAATTTGACTAAATTACATACTCGGGGAAATCAGGAGGTTTGTCCATACAGACGTAGAGAAGCCAATCAAAAGTAGCGTAAGGGGGGTATACGCTACAACTTTCCCCTTGCCGGGCGACTGCTCTTACCACTGAGCTAACGAGACAGATGATTTTCCTTCTTGCACTTATCAAATTTGTAACTAGCCAACTAAGCCACATTTGCATTCAGCTGACATTAACCAGTAACGGTGAAAGCGCACAAATAAATTGTAAATTCAATTTTATTTATTTTTCCCGCGGACGGGAATCGAACCTACACTTGTTAGAATCGGTCAATGATGGAGAAAGAAGAATTTTAAGAACTTTTATTTTTAATGATTCTAAATCAAATTTATAAACACAAGAAGAAAAAACAACCGCCTCGTTCGGGATTTGAAACCGGGACCTTCCGCTTGCCGGGTGACTGCTCTTACCACTGAGCTAACGAGACAGATGATTTTCCCCCTTGCACTTATCAAATTTGTAACTAGCCTACTAAGCCACATTTGCTTTCAGCTGGCATTAACCAGTAATGATGAAAGCGCACAAATAAATTGTAAATTCAATTTTATGTATTTTTCCCGCGGACGGGAATCGAACCTACACTTGCTAGAATCGGCCAATGATGGAGAAAGAAGAATTTTAAGAACTTTTATTTTTAATGATTCTAAATCAAATTTATAAATACAAGAAGAGAAAAAAAAACCGCCTGGTCCGGGATTTGAAACCGGGCCCTTCCGCTTGCCGGGCGACTGCTCTTAGCACTGAGCTAACGAGACAGATGATTTTCCTTCTTGCACTTATCAAATTTGTAACTAGCCTACTAAGCCACATTTGCTTTCAGCTGGCATTAACCAGTAACGATGAAAGCGCACAAATAAATTGTAAATTCAATTTTATTTATTTTTCCCGCGGACGGGAATCGAACGTACACTTGTTAGAATCGGTCAATGATGGAGACAGAAGAATTTTAAGTACTTTTATTTTTAATGATTCTATATCAAATTTATAAATACAAGAAGAAAAAAAAACACAACCGCCTGGTCCGGGATTTGAAACCGGGACCTTCCGCTTGCCGCGCGACTGCTCTTACCACTGAGCCAACGAGACAGATGATTTTCCTTCTTGCACTTATCAACTTTGTGGCTAGCCTACTAAGCCACATTTGCTTTCAGCTGACATTAACCAGTAACGGTGAAAGCGCACAAATAAAATGTATATTCAATTTTATTTATTTTTCCCGCGGACGGGAATCGAACCTACACTTGTTAGAATCGGTCAATGATAGAGAAAGAAGAATTTTAAGATTTTTTATTTTTAATGATTCTAAATCAAATTTAAAAAATACAAGAAGAAAAACCAACCGCCTCGTCCGGGATTTGAAACCGGGACCTTCCGCTTGCCGGGCGACTGCTCTTACCACTGAGCTAACGAGACAGTTGATTTTCCTTCTTGCACTTATCAACTTTGTAGCTAGCCTACTAAGCCACATTTGCTTTCAGCTGACATTAACCAGTAACGATGAAAGCGCACAAATAAATTGTAAATTCAATTTTATTTATTTTTCCCGCGGACGGGAATCGAACCTACACTTGTTAGAATCGGTCAATGATGGAGAAAGAAGAATTTTAAGTACTTTTATTTTTAATGATTCTATATCAAATTTATAAATACAAGAAGAAAAAAAAACACAACCGCCTGGTCCGGGATTTGAAACCGGGACCTTCCGCTTGCCGCGCGACTGCTCGTACCACTGAGCTAACGAGACAGATGATTTTCCTTCTTGCACTTATCAACTTTGTGGCTAGCCTACTAAGCCACATTTGCTTTCAGCTGACATTAACCAGTAACGGTGAAAGCGCACAAATAAAATGTATATTCAATTTTATTTATTTTTCCCGCGGACGGGAATCGTACCTACACTTGTTAGAATCGGTCAATGATTGAGAAAGAAGAATTTTAAGAACTTTTATTTTTAATGATTCTAAATCAAATTTATAAACACAAGAAGAAAAAACAACCGCCTCGTCCGGGATTTGAAACCGGGACTTTCCCTTGCCGGGCGACTGCTCTTACCACTGAGTTAACGAGACAGATGATTTTCCTTCTTGCACTTATCAACTTCGTAGCTAGCCTACTAAGCCGCATTTGCTTTCAGCTGACATTAACCAGTAACGGTGAAAGCGCACAAATAAATTGTAAATTCAATTTTATTTATTTTTCCCGCGGACGGGAATCGAACCTACACTTGTTAGAATCGGTCAATGATGGAGAAAGAAGAATTTTAAGTACTTTTATTTTTAATGATTCTATATCAAATTTATAAATACAAGAAGAGAAAAAAAAAACACAACCGCCTGGTCCGGGATTTGAAACCGGGACCTTCCGCTTGCCACGCGACTGCTCGTACCACTGAGCTAACGAGACAGATGATTTTCCTTCTTGCACTTATCAACTTTGTAGCTAGCCTACTAAGCCACATTTGCTTTCAGCTGACATTAACCAGTAACGGTGAAAGCGCACAAATAAAATGTACATTCAATTTTATTTATTTTTCCCGCGGACGGGAATCGAACCTACACTTGTTAGAATCGGTCAATGATAGAGAAAGAAGAATTTTAAGATTTTTTATTTTTAATGATTCTAAATCAAATTTAAAAACTACAAGAAGAAAAAACAACCGCCTCGTCCGGGATTTGAAACCGGGATCTTCCGCTTGCCGGGCGACTGCTCTTACCACTGAGCTAACGAGACAGATGATTTTCCTTCTTGCACTTATCAAATTTGTAACTAGCCTACTAAGCCACATTTGCTTTCAGCTGGCATTAACCAGTAACGATGAAAGCGCACAAATAAATTGTAAATTCAATTTTATTTATTTTTCCCGCGGACGGGAATCGAACCTACACTTGTTAGAATCGGTCAATGATGGAGAAAGAAGAATTTTAAGTACTTTTATTTTTTGTGATATACATTTAATACCATAAATACAAACAACACTAAAAAGCTGTAAACACAAATTTCACAACAAATGTAAAACGCTAAAATTAATCAGCACAAATTTATTACAACACCATTCATAATCGAAAATAATTGATGATAATAATGACATACATTTATTTGCAACAAGCAAGCGATTGCACCACTGACCCAAACGATTCATCGTCAAGGGGTTTCACGCGTAAATGCATGTCATCATAATTTTATGCACATTGCTTACTCGCCCAGCGTCAGCATTTAGAATAGTAAGAATAGGGTACCATAGGTTACTAATTATGTATATATAGGCTAAGAACGATCAATAAAAAGAATTCATTCAGTTCTCTTGATTTATCGAGAAAGTTACAAACCGTCGTGTATTATTCCACATAGGAGTACTAAGCTGTACAGCTGCTCCTACTATTCATACCCCCATTTTATCTCGGAGTCTGCGCTGTTAATAGCCGCTCCAGTGGAGTCAAAGTCACACGACTGCTCCCAGGTTTTTCTTTAAAAATTATAAAAGATACTACATGGCGACCGTGACATCGTAGAAACTGCGAAATTTGTAACTTTGCGAATCTGCAGACCATAATATCATCATCAAAAGTGCAGCTGGGAATTTTCATAAATAATAGAAACTTATACGGTGACATAGTAACAACCACCAAAAAACTGCGAAGACGACTACATCCACTACCAGTACCAATCAGAAGAAATTTTAGTATGAACGAGATAGATGCCATCTTCAATCACATTTTCAAGACTATTGAAGAAACTAAGAAGATACCAGAGAGGAATATAGAAGGCATAACACTGTATCCAGTAAATAAGAAGCCGACGCCGTACATCCCCAAATCAAGGCTGGACAACGAAAATCCTCCACCATACGAAGCGGGTCCAAAAAGAATCACCATCGAGGAGTATAGAAGCAGAAACACAAGCAGTGTAAAAACTCAGGAGACAAAACCACGAAAAAGAGGAGGCAAGAGACAAAAAATTGCACAGGAACTTCAAAATTACAAGGTACTTGTCGAGTTAGCAGCAACTGAGGAGGAACGGGAAAAATACAACAAACTAATAATATTGACAAAAAAACAACTGAACGTCATCAAAAGGAAGAGATAAGGGTTTAATGATCTAATTTAAAATTTATTTTTTTTTAAAATATAAAGTAGAAGTAGCGTAGTATAAAGGTATAATAATAATTAAATAATTAATATGTAAAAAAAAAAAAAAAAAAAAAAAAAAAAAAAAAAAAAAAAAAAAAAAAAAAAAAAATTTTTCTTTTGCTGTTTGCTTGACGTTGTTGGAAATAAGCGAATAAGCGAAACATTTTCAGTAATGGGTAAAACGCAATCCAAAACTTCAGATAACAACGGGGAAATTGTTAATAATCTAATTATAGAGGATACAGTTTCGGTCGAGAATAATCAGATAATAATAATTTTATGCATATTGGTTGCAATTAAAATCATTGAATTTGTATACATACTGTACAAAGATCATAGGAGGGGTTTAAGGAAAAGATACCTCAGTACCCCAGCAAAATTAAACATATCAACCGTCTGATAAATGGAAGCACTTATAAAGATTAAGGACGAACTAGAAAATATTCTGGACAATTTTAAGAAAAGTAAAAACCGTCCATATTCTGAGAAAACTCTGCAAGAGAAAGAAAAGTTAACAAATCAACTCTGTGCCAAGGCAAAAGAAAACGCACTTAAACAAGCGGACGTCGAAACAATATTGAAGATAAAAGTTATCTACGAAGAAATTGAAAGTATAGCAAACAAAATCTTAGAAAACATAAATACACAAAAACAAACAAAGATGGGTTTTGACATAAAAACAGCTACATCGCTCATACAACCCTACGATGGAAAGCTGGATGAAACTGATTCTTTTATCGAGTCTATGGAACTACTAGACGAGTTAACAGCAAACGAACATAAAACCATCATGATCAAATTCATCAAGACACGTATAACTGGAAAAGCCAAGTACGTAATATCGGAGGGCACAAATACAGTATCAACGATCAAAGCCAAATTAAAAGAAAAATTTTCGGCAAAATTATCGTCAGATGCTATTCTGGCACAACTGCGATTATGCCAGCAAGGTAACAGAAAACTTGCAGACTTTTCCAATCAGATAGAAAATCTATCAGGCCAGCTGACTAGAGCCTTTATAACAGAGAAAGTAGCAGCTGGAGAAGCAGCTGAAAAATTGGCCGAAAAATTTTCAATACAGTCATTTATGAACAATGTTGCCAATACAGAAACAGCGATTATACTAAAAGCTAGTAGCCTAGGAACACTTTCAGAATTAGCAGCGAAGGCAATAGCAGTAGATAAGCCGCAGCCAAGCAGTGTCCTGCATTATAATACCAACCCATCAAGAAAGTTTCATTATAATAATACGCAAGGGTTCAACAATCAAAATAATTTTAACAGGAACAGGGAGCGCTGGCCCAAACAACAGTACAATAGAAATATGGCAGCCAATAATAGACAAAACCACCCACGAAATCAATATAACCACCGCGATAAAAGATATTTCGGTGATGCTGCACCAAATAACAGTAGTCGCTACCAGAATAATCTGCGAGCAAATAATAATAATACCTATAATCAAAGAAGAAATGTAAACTACTTCGAATCGGGGGAATATCAAGCCCCCCAACCAGAGGAAGAAACAACACGGTTGGGGGCTGCGACGAATTCAAGCCAAGAATACATTGCCTAAACCTATCCTTAACAAACTTTATTAAAGCGTATGTCGACATGTGCGGGTCAGTATGTACTCTGATTGTAGACACAGGGGCAGAAATATCCATATTCAAGAGGGGAAAAATTAATAAAGACCAACTTTACTATCCTAAAAACACTTGTATTATCCAAGGGGTTACGGATACTAAGAGGCAGTCGATTGGGGCAACATACACAAAATTACATTTTAACGACCAGTTTGCGGTCGAACATTTATTCCAGATAGTAGAAGATGATTTCTCCCTCGGGGCTGATGCAATTTTAGGACTAGATTTCCTAACAAAATTCAAGACCACTATCGATTATGATACGTGGACCCTTACATTAAACACACCTGAAAGTTCGGCAGAGATCCCAATACTGAATGGTCCATCCGAAAATTCTATTATCATACCACCCCGATGTGAAATAATAAGAAAGTTCAAGGTTAAAAAACAAGAAGGTGCCAATGATATGGTAATCATTGGACAAGAAATCCACCCAGGCATATTCATTGCAGGATCAGTAACTTCACAAAATTACCCACTAGTCAGGATACTAAACACTACAAACAAAACCACCACACTACAACATTCCGACATAATAACACAACACCTCTCAGACTTTAACGTCATTAATACAGACACAATAAAATCAAAAAGAACAGAACAAGTTATCTCCAAATTAAACTTAAACAGCATTCCAAACTACGCCAAACTTCAATTCGAAGAATTATGCCGAGAATATGAAGACATATTTGCGTTAGAAAGTGAACCTCTAACAACCAATAACTTCTACAAACAAAATATAGAACTAACTGATAATAGAGCAGTATACACAAAAAACTACCGAATACCAGAAGCACACAAAACCGAGATTAATAGGCAGGTAGACAAAATGCTAGTAGACGGAATAATAGAGAACTCTGTTTCTCACTTTAATTCTCCAATACTACTAGTACCCAAAAAATCCAACAACCAAAATAAAAAATGGCGTTTAGTAGTTGATTTTAGGAATCTTAATAAAAAAGTTCTGGCAGATAAATTTCCCTTACCGCGTATAGAAGAGATACTCGACCAAATGGGCCGAGCCAAATACTTCTCTACACTTGACCTTATGTCCGGATTCCACCAAATACCATTAGAGGAATCTTCTAGAAAGTTCACAGCTTTTTCAACTAACCAAGGTCACTACCAGTATACACGACTTCCTTTCGGACTTAATATAAGTCCAAATAGTTTCCAAAGGATGATGACCATCGCCATGACGGGTCTACCACCGGAAATAGCCTTTCTGTACATTGACGACATCATAGTCGTCGGATGTTCACAGTCACACCATATAAAAAACTTGCAAACAGTATTTAACAGATTACGAGAGCGTAATCTCAAATTAAATCCTGAAAAATGCAAATTTTTCCAAACCGAAGTCACCTATCTTGGACATCGAATATCAGCACAAGGCATAAGCCCAGACAGTTCAAAATACGAGGTAGTTAAAAATTATCCTATCCCAAAAAACGCCGACGAAGTCAGACGATTCGTAGCATTCTGTAATTATTACCGCCGTTTCATCCCCAACTTTGCAGAAATAGCACTACCGTTAAACAAACTACTCCGGAAAAACACAAAATTCGAATGGGCAGAAATCCAACAAAAATCTTTCGATGCTCTCAAATCAAGTTTGATATCCCCAATAATACTGCAGCACCCTGATTTCAAAACCCAATTCACCATTTCCACAGACGCCTCGAATGCTGCATGTGGAGCAATCTTATCACAAAGTGTCGACGGAACAGAACACCCAATCGCATACGCTAGTAAAACATTTACTGCCGGAGAAAAAAATAAGTCAGTAATTGAAAAGGAACTCGCAGCAATACATTGGGCAATTATACATTTTAAGCCTTATGTTTATGGCAGAAAATTCACAATAAGAACAGACCATCGACCCTTAACATATCTTTTTGGCATGAAAAACCCATCATCTAAACTAACACGAATGAGGTTAGATTTAGAGGAATTCGATTTCGAAGTCAAATACATTAAAGGAAAAGGAAATAACGGACCCGACGCGTTATCAAGAATACAACTTGACATTAATGATTTGAAGGAAATAAATGTCCGACGCGTCCAAACCCGAGCAATGAAAAAACAAAAAGAACAAAACATAATGTCCGATGAAATGAAAAATACTCCTATAGTCCCGCAGCCTGATCAACTGCGCGTTTGGGAGATACCATCTCCAACAAAGATAGCCAAATTACCTGAACTAAAAGTAAAAATTGAGAACTGCAGTAATAAAGAAACACAAATAGAAATAAATATAGTGCACAAGTATGAAATAAAATATAAGCGGTATATAAATATAAAAAACAACCAACCAGTAGAGCCCGCACTAGAGCAGGTACTCGAAGTATTGGATAATGATATATATAAACAATTTCAGACCAAGACTCTGAAACTTTCTGCAGAAAGCGAGATATTTAAAATAATTAATTTAACCGCATTTAAAATCCTAGGAAACAAAGTATTAAAAAATATAAACGTTAAAATTTTCAAACCGCAACGGTACATATCAGAAACAACGAAAATAAACGAAATCCTACATAACTATCACTCCACACCTACAGGAGGACATCTGGGTCAATCAAGACTGTATAAAAAGCTGAAGGAAATGTACAAATGGAAGAAAATGAGGAAAACAATAGCGAAATATATAAACAGATGCGAGCTTTGTGCGAAAAATAAGCACCAAAAGCATAATAAAGAGCATATGGAAATAACTACAACACCAACAAAAGTTTTCGACATTGTATCCATTGACACAGTCGGCCCATTTACAAAAACCACCAACGATAACAGATACGCAGTAACAATGCAATGCGATCTAAGCAAGTATATAGTAATAATACCCACAAAGGACAAGGAAGCAAATTCCATAGCAAGAGCCATAGTGAATGGGTTCATACTAACATACGGACCTATGAGCAAAATTAAAACTGATCTAGGAACGGAATACAAAAACCAGGTCTTTGCGGAAGTATGTAATATACTGAAAATAAAACAACTGTTCGCGACCGCCGCACATCCCGAAACGATCGGAGCACTAGAAAGAAACCACAAGTGCCTAAATGAATATCTCAGATGTTTTGTTAATGACAATAGAGACGATTGGGATACATGGATTCCATATTACGCATTCTGCTACAACACCACACCAAACACCGTACATGGCTACACACCATTCGAACTCATATTTGCCAAAAATATAGACCTACCTTCAGAACTCACAATTGATAGACCAGATCCCGTGTATAATTATGACCTGTATAGTAAAGAGATGAAATACAGACTTCAACAAGCCATAGGTAAGGCAAAACAATACCTCCAGGCATCTAAAGTGCGAAGAAAGCAAGTCAAGGATGCTAATTGCAAACCAATATCAATCAAAGTAGGCGACAAAGTACTAATGACAGTACAAAATAGACGAAAACTAGATCCTCTATACAACGGACCTTATATAATTAAATCAATAGACAACGTAAATTGCATTATCGAAGATATAAATAAGAACAAAATCAAAATACATAAGAATAGGCTAAGAAAGATAGAAAATTAAAAATTATGTACTATTATTCTAACTATCTCTAGCATGTTAAATTAGATTACACACCGGTGTAGACAAATAAGAATTATTGTAATCAACTAGATAAGTAAACGTAAACAATAAAGATCCCAATTACTAATGCCATTGAGCAATTAAGAGCTATAATAATAAACTATATATAAGTAGGTATATGTAAATACGACTAGGAATTAAGACTCATTATAATCAGCTACATACAAAAACATACCATATGAACTATTAGTATACATAAGCGATAAAATGCTTCATTGCGGCGAGCAAACAATTAAGGTTTAACGTAAACAAACTAAAAAAAAAAAAAAAAAAAAAAAAAAAAAAAAAAAAAAAAAAAAAAAAAAAAAAAAAAAAAAAAAAAAAATTTATGTAAACACAAATTTTTTTTTTCCCTAAGGGGGAAAGGTGTGATATACATTTAATACCATAAATACAAACAACACTAAAAAGCTGTAAACACAAATTTCACAACAAATGTAAAACGCTAAAATTAATCAGCACAAATTTATTACAACACCATTCATAATCGAAAATAATTGATGATAATAATGACATACATTTATTTGCAACAAGCAAGCGATTGCACCACTGACCCAAACGATTCATCGTCAAGGGGTTTCACGCGTAAATGCATGTCATCATAATTTTATGCACATTGCTTACTCGCCCAGCGTCAGCATTTAGAATAGTAAGAATAGGGTACCATAGGTTACTAATTATGTATATATAGGCTAAGAACGATCAATAAAAAGAATTCATTCAGTTCTCTTGATTTATCGAGAAAGTTACAAACCGTCGTGTATTATTCCACATAGGAGTACTAAGCTGTACAGCTGCTCCTACTATTCATACCCCCATTTTATCTCGGAGTCTGCGCTGTTAATAGCCGCTCCAGTGGAGTCAAAGTCACACGACTGCTCCCAGGTTTTTCTTTAAAAATTATAAAAGATACTACATTTTAATGATTCTATATCAAATTTATAAATACAAGAAGAAAAAAAAACACAACCGCCTGGTCCGGGATTTGAAACCGGGACCTTCCGCTTGCCGCGCGACTGCTCGTACCACTGAGCTAACGAGACAGATGATTTTCCTTCTTGCACTTATCAACTTTGTGGCTAGCCTACTAAGCCACATTTGCTTTCAGCTGACATTAACCAGTAACGGTGAAAGCGCACAAATAAAATGTATATTCAATTTTATTTATTTTTCCCGCGGACGGGAATCGAACCTACACTTGTTAGAATCGGTCAATGATGGAGAAAGAAGAATTTTAAGTACTTTTATTTTTAATGATTCTATATCAAATTTATAAATACAAGAAGAGAAAAAAAACACAACCGCCTGGTCCGGGATTTGAAACCGGGACCTTCCGCTTGCCACGGGACTGCTCGTACCACTGAGGTAACGAGACAGATGATTTTCCTTCTTGCACTTATCAACTTTGTAGCTAGCCTACTAAGCCACATTTGCTTTCAGCTGACATTAACCAGTAACGGTGAAAGCGCACAAATAAAATGTACATACATTCAATTTTATTTATTTTTCCCGCGGACGGGAATCGAACCTACACTTGCTAGAATCGGCCAATAATGGAGAAAGAAGAATTTTAAGAACTTTTATTTTTAATGATTCTAAATCAAATTTATAAACAAAAGAAGAAAAAACAACCGCCTCGTCCGGGATTTGAAACCGGGACTTTCCCTTGCCGGGCGACTGCTCTTACCACTGAGTTAACGAGACAGATGATTTTCCTTCTTGCACTTATCAACTTTGTAGCTAGCCAACTAAGTAACATTTGCTTTCAGCTGACATTAACCAGTAACGGTGAAAGCGCACAAATAAATTGTAAATTCAATTTTATTTATTTTTCCCGCGGACGGGAATCGAACCTACACTTGTTAGAATCGGTCAATGATGGAGAAAGAAGAGTTTTAAGAACTTTTATTTTTAATGATTCTAAATCAAATTTATAAACACAAGAAGAAAAAACAACCGCCTCGTCCGGGATTTGAAACCGGGACTTTCCCTTGCCGGGCGACTGCTCTTACCACTGAGTTAACGAGACAGATGATTTTCCTTCTTGCACTTATCAAATTTGTAACTAGCCTACTAAGCCACATTTTCTTTCAGATGGCATTAACCAGTGACGGTGAAAGCGCACAAATAAATTGTAAATTCAATTTAATTTATTTTTCCAGCGGACGGGCATCGAACCTACATTTGTTAGAATCGGTCAATGATGGAGAAAGAAGAATTTTAAGAACTTTTATTTTTAATGATTCTAAATCAAATTAATAAACACAAGAACAGAAAACAACCGCCTCGTCCGGGATTTCAAACCGGGACCTTCCGCTTGCCGGGCGACTGCTCTTACCACTGAGCTAACGAGACAGATGATTTTCCCTCTTGCACTTATCAAATTTGTAACTAGCCTACTAAGCCACATTTGCTTTCAGCTGGCATTAACCAGTAACGATGAAAGCGCACAAATAAATTGTTAATTCAATTTTATGTATTTTTCCCGCGGACGGGAATCGAACCAACACTTGCTAGAATCGGCCAATAATGGAGAAAGAAGAATTTTAAGAACTTTTATTTTTAATGATTCTAAATCAAATTTATAAACACAAGAAGAAAAAACAACCGCCTCGTCCGGGATTTGAAACCGGGACTTTCCCTTGCCGGGCGACTGCTCTTACCACTGAGTTAACGAGACAGATGATTTTCCTTCTTGCACTTATCAACTTTGTAGCTAGCCAACTATGCAACATTTGCTTTCAGCTGACATTAACCAGTAACGGTGAAAGCGCACAAATAAATTGTAAATTCAATTTTATTTATTTTTCCCGCGGACGGGAATCGAACCTACACTTGTTAGAATCGGTCAATGATTGAGAAAGAAGAATTTTAAGAACTTTTATTTTTAATGATTCTAAATCAAATTTATAAACACAAGAAGAAAAAACAACCGCCTCGTCCGGGATTTGAAACCGGGACTTTCCCTTGCCGGGCGACTGCTCTTACCACTGAGTTAACGAGACAGATGATTTTCCTTCTTGCACTTATCAACTTCGTAGCTAGCCTACTAAGCCGCATTTGCTTTCAGCTGACATTAACCAGTAACGGTGAAAGCGCACAAATAAATTGTAAATTCAATTTTATTTATTTTTCCCGCGGACGGGAATCGAACCTACACTTGTTAGAATCGGTCAATGATGGAGAAAGAAGAATTTTAAGTACTTTTATTTTTAATGATTCTATATCAAATTTATAAATACAAGAAGAGAAAAAAAAAAACACAACCGCCTGGTCCGGGATTTGAAACCGGGACCTTCCGCTTGCCACGCGACTGCTCGTACCACTGAGCTAACGAGACAGATGATTTTCCTTCTTGCACTTATCAACTTTGTAGCTAGCCTACTAAGCCACATTTGCTTTCAGCTGACATTAACCAGTAACGGTGAAAGCGCACAAATAAAATGTACATTCAATTTTATTTATTTTTCCCGCGGACGGGAATCGAACCTACACTTGTTAGAATCGGTCAATGATAGAGAAAGAAGAATTTTAAGATTTTTTATTTTTAATGATTCTAAATCAAATTTAAAAACTACAAGAAGAAAAAACAACCACCTCGTCCGGGATTTGAAACCGGGATCTTCCGCTTGCCGGGCGACTGCTCTTACCACTGAGCTAACGAGACAGATGATTTTCCTTCTTGCACTTATCAAATTTGTAACTAGCCTACTAAGCCACATTTGCTTTCAGCTGGCATTAACCAGTAACGATGAAAGCGCACAAATAAATTGTAAATTCAATTTTATTTATTTTTCCCGCGGACGGGAATCGAACCTACACTTGTTAGAATCGGTCAATGATGGAGAAAGAAGAATTTTAAGTACTTTTATTTTTAATGATTCTATATCAAATTTATAAATACAAGAAGAAAAAAAAACACAACCGCCTGGTCCGGGATTTGAAACCGGGACCTTCCGCTTGCCGCGCGACTGCTCGTACCACTGAGCTAACGAGACAGATGATTTTCCTTCTTGCACTTATCAACTTTGTGGCTAGCCTACTAAGCCACATTTGCTTTCAGCTGACATTAACCAGTAACGGTGAAAGCGCACAAATAAAATGTATATTCAATTTTATTTATTTTTCCCGCGGACGGGAATCGAACCTACACTTGTTAGAATCGGTCAATGATAGAGAAAAAGAATTTTAAGATTTTTTATTTTTAATGATTCTAAATCAAATTTAAAAAATACAAGAAGAAAAACCAACCGCCTCGTCCGGGATTTGAAACCGGGACCTTCCGCTTGCCGGGCGACTGCTCTTACCACTGAGCTAACGAGACAGTTGATTTTCCTTCTTGCACTTATCAAATTTGTAGCTAGCCTACTAAGCCACATTTTCTTTCAGCTGACATTAACCAGTGACGGTGAAAGCGCACAAATAAATTGTAAATTCAATTTAATTTATTTTTCCAGCGGACGGGCATCGAGCCTACATTTGTTAGAATCGGTCAATGATGGAGAAAGAAGAATTTTAAGAACTTTTATTTTTAATGATTCTAAATCAAATTAATAAACACAAGAACAAAAAACAACCGCCTCGTCCGGGATTTCAAACCGGGACCTTCCGCTTGCCGGGCGACTGCTCTTACCACTGAGCTAACGAGACAGATGATTTTTCTTCTTGCACTTATCAAATTTGTAACTAGCCTACTAAGCCACATTTTCTTTCAGCTGGCATTAACCAGTGACTGTGAAAGCGCACAAATAAATTGTAAATTCAATTTAATTTATTTTTCCAGCGGACGAGCATCGAACCTATATTTGTTAGAATCGGTCAATGATGGAGAAAGAAGAATATTAAGAACTTTTATTTTTAATGATTCTAAATCAAATTTATAAACACAAGAAGAAAAAACAACCGCCTCGTCCGGGATTTGAAACCGGGACTTTCCCTTGCCGGGCGACTGCTCTTACCACTGAGTTAACGAGACAGATGATTTTCCTTCTTGCACTTATCAACTTTGTAGCTAGCCAACTAAGCAACATTTGCTTTCAGCTGACATTAACCAGTAACGGTGAAAGCGCACAAATAAATTGTACATTCAATTTTATTTATTTTTCCCGCGGACGGGAATCGAACCTACACTTGCTAGAATCGGCCAATAATGGAGAAAGAAGAATTTTAAGAACTTTTATTTTTAATGATTCTAAATCAAATTTATAAACAAAAGAAGAAAAAACAACCGCCTCGTCCGGGATTTGAAACCGGGACTTTCCCTTGCCGGCGACTGCTCTTACCACTGAGCTAACGAGACAGATGATTTTCCCTCTTGCACTTATCAAATTTGTAACTAGCCTACTAAGCCACATTTGCTCTCAGCTGGCATTAACCAGTAACGACGAAAGCGCACAAATAAATTGTAAACTCAATTTTATGTATTTTTCCCGCGTATGGGAATCGAACGTACACTTGTTAGAATCGGCCAATAATGGAGAAAGAAGAATTTTAAGAACTTTTATTTTTAATGATTCTAAATCAAATTTATAAACAAAAGAAGAAAAAACAACCGCCTCGTCCGGGATTTGAAACCGGGACTTTCCCTTGCCGGCGACTGCTCTTACCACTGAGCTAACGAGACAGATGATTTTCCCTCTTGCACTTATCAAATTTGTAACTAGCCTACTAAGCCACATTTGCTCTCAGCTGGCATTAACCAGTAACGACGAAAGCGCACAAATAAATTGTAAACTCAATTTTATGTATTTTTCCCGCGTATGGGAATCGAACTTTCATTTGTTAGAATCGGTCAATGATGGAGAAAGAAGAATTTTAAGAACTTTTATTTTTAATGATTCTAAATCAAATTAATAAACACAAGAACAGAAAACAACCGCCTCGTCCGGGATTTCAAACCGGGACCTTCCGCTCGCCGGGCGACTGCTCTTACCACTGAGCTAACGAGACAGATGATTTTCCCTCTTGCACTTATCAAATTTGTAACTAGCCTACTAAGCCACATTTGCTTTCAGCTGGCATTAAGCAGTAACGATGAAAGCGCACAAATAAATTGTTAATGCAATTTTATGTATTTTTCCAACGGACGGGAATCGAACCTACACTTGCTAGAATCGGCCAATAATGGAGAAAGAAGAATTTTAAGAACTTTTATTTTTAATGATTCTAAATCAAATTTATTAACACAAGAAGAAAAAACAACCGCCTCGTCCGGGATTTGAAACCGGGACTTTCCCTTGCCGGGCGACTGCTCTTACCACTGAGTTAACGAGACAGATGATTTTCCTTCTTGCACTTATCAACTTTGTAGCTAGCCAACTAAGCAACATTTGCTTTCATTTGACATTAACCAGTAACGGTGAAAGCGCACAAATAAATTGTAAATTCAATTTTATTTATTTTTCCCGCGGACGGGAATCGAACCTACACTTGTTAGAATCGGTCAATGATGGAGAAAGAAGAATTTTAAGAACTTTTATTTTTAATGATTCTAAATCAAATTTATAAACACAAGAAGAAAAAACAACCGCCTCGTCCGGGATTTCAAACCGGGACTTTCCCTTGCCGGGCGACTGCTCTTACCACTGAGTTCACGAGACAGATGGTTTTCCTTCTTGCATTTATCAACTTCGTAGCTAGCCTACTAAGCCGCATTTCCTTTCAGCTGACATTAACCAGTAACGGTGAAAGCGCACAAATAAATTGTAAATTCAATTTTATTTATTTTTCCCGCAGACGGGAATCGAACCTACACTTGTTAGAATCGGTCAATGATGGAGAAAGAAGAATTTTAAGTACTTTTATTTTTAATGATACTATATCAAATTTATAAATACAAGAAGAGAGAAAAAAACACAACCGCCTGGTCCGGGATTTGAAACCGGGACCTTCCGCTTGCCACGCGACTGCTCGTACTACTGAGCTAACGAGACAGATGATTTTGCTTCTTGCACTTATCAACTTTGTAGCTAGCCTACTAAGCCACATTTGCTTTCAGCTGACATTATATGATAGAGAAAGAAGAATTTTAAGATTTTTTATTTTTAATGATTCTAAATCAAATTTAAAAAATACGAGAAGAAAAAACAACCGCCTCGTCCGGGATTTGAAACCGGGATCTTCCGCTTACCGGGCGACTGCTCTTACCACTGAGCTAGCGAGACAGATGATTTTCCTTCTTGCACTTATCAAATTTGTAACTAGCCTAATAAGCCACATTTTCTTTCAGCTGGCATTAACCAGTGACGGTGAAAGCGCACAAATAAATTGTAAATTCAATTTAATTTATTTTTCCAGCGGACGGGCATCGAACCTACATTTGTTAGAATCGGTCAATGATGGAGAAAGAAGAATTTTAAGAACTTTTATTTTTAATGATTCTAAATCAAATTAATAAACACAAGAACAGAAAACAACTGCCTCGTCCGGGATTTCAAACCGGGACCTTCCGCTTGCCGGGCGACTGCTCTTACCACTGAGCTAACGGGACAGATGATTTTCCCTCTTGCACTTATCAAATTTGTAACTAGCCTACTAAGCCACATTTGCTTTCAGCTGGCATTAACCAGTAACGATGAAAGCGCACAAATAAATTGTTAACTCAATTTTATGTATTTTTCCCGCGGACGGGAATCGAACCTACACTTGCTAGAATCGGCCAATAATGGAGAAAGAAGAATTTTAAGAACTTTTATTTTTAATGATTCTAAATCAAATTTATAAATATAACAAGAGAAAAAAAACAACCGCCTGGGACGGGATTTGAAACCGGGCCCTTCCGCTTGCCGGGCGACTGCTCTTACCACTGAGCTAACGAGACAGATGATTTTCCTTCTAGCACTTATCAAATTTGTAACTAGCCTACTAAGCCACATTTGCTTTCAGCTGGTATTAACCAGTAACGATGAAAGCGCACAAATAAATTGTAAATTCAATTTTATTTATTTTTCCCGCGGACGGGAATCGAACCTACACTTGATAGAATCGGTCAATGATGGAGAAAGAAGAATTTTAAGAACTTTTATTTTTAATGATTCTAAATCAAATTTATAAACACAAGAAGAAAAAACATCCGTTACGTCCGGGATTTGACACCGAGACCCTCCGCTTGCCGGGCGACTGCTCTTACCACTGAGCTAACGAGAGAGATGATTTTCCTTCTTGCACTTATCAAATTTGTAAATATCCTGCTAAGCCACATTTGCTTTCAACTGACATTAACCAGTAACGGTGAAAGCGCACAAATAAAATGTACATTCAATTTTATTTATTTTTCCCGCGGACGGGAATCGAACCTACACTTGTTAGAATCGGTCAATGATAGAGAAAGAAGAATTTTAAGATTTTTTATTTTTAATGATTCTAAATCAAATTTAAAAAATACAAGAAGAAAAAACAACCGCCTCGTCCGGGATTTGAAACCGGGACCTTCCGAGACAGATGATTTTCCTTCCTGCACTTATCAAATTTGTAACTAACCTACTAAGCCACATTTTCTTTCAGCTGGCATTAACCAGTGACGGTGAAAGCGCACAAATAAATTGTAAATTCAATTTAATTTATTTTTCCAGCGGACGGGCATCGAACCTACATTTGTTAGAATCGGTCAATGATGGAGAAAGAAGAATTTTAAGAACTTTTATTTGATTACAGATGATTTTACTTTTTGCACTTATCAAAATTGTAGATATCCTGCTAAGCCAGCTGGCCAGTAACGATGAAAGCGCACAAATAAATTGTAAATGCAATTTTATTTATTTTTCCTGCGGACGGGAATCGAACCTACACTTGTTAGAATCGGCGAATGATGGAGAAAGAAGAATTTTAAGAACTTTTATTTTTAATGATTCTAAATCAAATTTATAAACACAAGAAGAAAAAACAACCGTCTCGTCCGGGATTTCAAACCGGCTCGTCCGGGATTTCAAACCGGCTCGTCAGGGATTTCAAACCGGCTCGTCCGGGATTTCAAACCGGGACCTTCCGCTTGCCGGGCGAATGCTATTACCACTGAGCTAACGAGACAGATGACTTTCCTTCCTGCACTTATCAAACTTGTAACTAGCATACTAAGCCACATTTGCTTGCAGCTGGCATTAACCAGTAACGATGAAAGCCCACAAATAAGTGGTAAATTCAATTTTACGAGACAGATGATTTTCCTTCTTGCACTTATCAAATTTGTAAATATCCTAATATGCCAGCTGGCCAGTAACGATGAAAGCGCACAAATAAATTGTAAATGCAATTTTATTTATTTTTCCCGCGGACGGGAATCGAACCTACACTTGTTAGAATCGGCGAATGATGGAGAAAGAAGAATTTTAAGAACTTTTATTTTTAATGATTCTAAATCAAATTTATAAACACAAGAAGAAAAAACAACCGGCTCGTCCGGGATTTCAAACCGGGACCTTCCGCTTGCCGGGCGACTGCTATTACCACTGAGCTAGCGAGACAGATGACTTTCCTTCCTGCACTTATCAAACTTGTAACTAGCATAGTAAGCCACATTTGCTTGCAGCTGGCATTAACCAGTAACGATGAAAGCGCACAAATAAATGGTAAATTCGATTTTATTTATTTTTCCCGCGGACGGGAATCGAACTTACACTTGTTAGAATCGGTCAATGATAGAGAAAGAAGAATTTTAAGAACTTTGTGTTCTAATGATTATAAATCGTTATGAATACAAGAAGAAAAAACAACCGCCTCGTCCGGGATTTGAAACTGGGACCTTCCACTTGGCGGGCGACTGCTCTTACCACTGAGCTAACGAGACAGATGATTTTCCTTCTTGCAATTATCAAATTTGTAACTAGCCTACTAAGCCACATTTGCTTTGAGATGGCATTAACCAGTAGCGATGAAAGCTCACAAATAAATTGTAAATTCAATTTTATTTATTTTTACCGCGGACGGGAACCGAACCTACATTTGTTAGAATCGGTCAATGATGGAGAAAGAACAATTTTAAGAACTTTTATTTTTAATGATTCTAAATCAAATTTATAAACACAAGAAGAAAAAACAACCGCCTCGTTCGAGATTTGAAACCGGGACCTTCCGCTTGCCGGGCGACTGCTCTTACCACTGAGCTAACGAGACAGATGATTTTCCTTCTTGCACTTATCAAATTTGTAGCTAGCCTCCTAAGCCACATTTGCTTTCAGCTGGCATTAACCAGTAACGGTGAAAGCGCACAAATAAATTGTAAATTCAATTTTATTTATTTTTTCCGCGGACGGTAATCGAACCTACACTTGTTAGAATCGGTCAATGATGGAGAAAGAAGAATTTTAAGAACTTTTATTTTTAATGATTCTAAATCAAATTTATAAACACAAGAAGAAAAAACAACCGCTACGTCCGGGATTTGACACCGAGACCCTCCGCTTGCCGGGCGACTGCTCTTACCACTGAGCTAACGAGACAGATGATTTTCCTTCTTGAACTTATCAAATTTGTAACTAGCCTACTAAGCCACATTTGCTTTCAGATGGCATTAACCAGTAGCGATGAAAGCTCACAAATAAATTGTAAATTCAATTTTATTTATTTTTCCCGCGGACGGGAATCGAACCTACATTTGTTAGAATCGGTCAATGATGGAAAAAGGAGAATTTTAAGAACTTTTATTTTTAATGATTCTAAATCAAATTTATAAACACAAGAAGAAAAAACAACCGCCTCGTTCGGGATTTGAAACTGGGACCTTCCGCTTGCCGGGCGACTGCACTTACCACTGAGCTAACGAGACAGATGATTTTCCTTCTTGCACTTATCAAATTTGTAGCTAGCCTCCTAAGCCACATTTGCTTTCAGCTGGCATTAACCAGTAACGGTGAAAGGGCACAAATAAATTGCAAATTCAATTATATTTATTTTTCCCGCGGACGGGAATCGAACCTACACTTGTTAAAATCGGTCAATGATGGAGAAAGAAGAATTTTAAGAACTTTTATTTTTAATGATTCTAAATAAAATTTATAAATACAAGAAGAGAGAAAAAAAACAACCGCCTGGTCCGGGATTTGAAACCGGGACCTTCCGCTTGCCGGGCGACTGCTCGTACCACTGAGCTAACGAGACACATGATTTTACTTCTTGCACTTATCAAATTTGTAAATATCCTACTAAGCCACATTTGCTTTCAGCTGGCATTAACCAGTAAGGATGAAAGCGCACAAATAAATTGTAAATTCAATTTTATTTATTTTTCCCGCGGACGGGAATCGAACCTACACTTGTTAGAATCGGTCAATGATGGAGAAAGAAGAATTTTAAGAACTTTTATTTTTAATGATTCTAAATCAAATTTATAAACACAAGAAGAAAAAAACAACCGCTACGTCCGGGATTTGAAACCGAGACGCTTCGCTTGCTGGGCGACTGCTCTTACCACTGAGCTAAGGAGACAGATGATTTTCCTTCTTGCACTTATCAAATTTGTAAATATCCTACTAAGCCACATTTGCTTTTAGCTGGCCAGTAACGATGAAAGCGCACAAATAAAGTGTAAATTCAATTTTATTTATTTTTCCCGCGGACGGGAATCGAACCTACACTTGTTATAATCGGCCAATGATGGGAAAAAAGAATTTTAAGAACTTTTATTTTTAATGATTCTAAATCAAATGTATAAACACAAGAAGAAAAAACAACCGGCTCGTCCGGGATTTGAAACCGGGACCTTCCACTTGCCGGGCGACTGCTCTTACCACTGAGCTAACGAGACAGATGATTTTCCTTCTTCCACTTATCAAATTTGTAACTAGCCTACTAAGCCACATTTGCTTTCAGTTGGCATTAACCAGTAAGGATGAAAGCGCACAAATAAATGGTAAATTCGATTTTATTTATTTTTCCCGCGGACGGGAATCGAACTTACACTTGTTAGAATCGGTCAAAGATGGAGAAAGAAGAATTTTAAGAACTTTGTGTTTTAATGATTCTAAATCGTTATAAATACAAGAAGAAAAAACAACCGCCTCGTCCGGGATTTGAAACTGGGACCTTCCGCTTGGCGGGCGACTGCTCTTACCACTGAGCTAACGAGACAGATGATTTTCCTTCTTGCAATTATCAAATTTGTAACTAGCCTACTAAGCCACATTTGCTTTCAGATGGCATTAACCAGTAGCGATGAAAGCGCACAAATAAATTGTAAATTCAATTTTATTTATTTTTCCCGCGGACGGGAATCGAACCTACACTTGTTAGAATCGGTCACTGATGGAGAAAGAAGATTTTTAAGAACTTTTATTTTTAATGATTCTAAATCAAATTTATAAACACAAGAAGAAAAAACAACCGCTACGTCCGGGATTTGAAACCGAGACGCTTTGCTTGCCGGGCGACTGCTCTTACCACTGTGCTAACGAGACAGATGATTTTCCTTCTTGCACTTATCAAATTTGTAAATATCCTACTAAGCCACATTTGCTTTCAGCTGGCCAGTAACGATGAAAGCGCACAAATAAATTGTAAATTCAATTTTATTTATTTTTCCCGCGGACGGGAATCGAACCTACACTTGTTAAAATCGGCCAATGATGGGAAAAAAGAATTTTAAGAACTTTTATTTTTAATGATTCTAAATCAAATGTATAAACACAAGAATAAAAAACAACCGGCTCGTCCGGGATTTCAAACCGGCTCGTCCGGGCTTTCAAACCGGGACCTTCCGCAAGCCGGGCGACTGCTCTTACCACTGAGCTAACGAGACAGATGACTTTCCTTCCTGCACTTATCAAACTTGTAACTAGCATACTAAGCCACATTTGCTTGCAGCTGGCATTAACCAGTAACGATGAAAGCGCACAAATAAATGGTAAATTCAATTTTATTTATTTTTCCCGCGGACGGGAATCGAACCTACACTTGTTAAAATCGGTCAATGATGGAGAAAGAAGAATTTTAAGAACTTTGTTTTTTAGTGATTCTAAATCCAATTTATAAATACAAGAAGAAAAAACAACTGCCTCGTCCGGGATTTGAAATTGGGACCTTCCACTTGCCGGGCGACTGCTCTTACCACTGAGCTAACGAGACAGATGATTTTCCTTCTTGAAATTATCAATTTTGTAACTAGCCTACTAAGCCACATTTGCTTTCAGCTGGGATTAACCAGTAACGATGAAAGCTCACAAATAAATTGTAAATTCAATTTTATTTATTTTTCCCGCGGACGGGAATCCAACCTACACTTGTTAGAATCGGTCAATGATGGAGAAAGAAGAATTTTAAGAACTTTTAATTTTAATGATTCTAAATCAAATTTATAAACACAAGAAGAAAAAACAACCGCTACGTCCGGGATTTGAAACCGAGACGCTCCGCTTGCCGGGCGACTGCTCTTACCACTGAGCTAACGAGACAGATGATTTTCCTTCTTGCACTTATCAAATTTAAAAATATCCTACTAACCCACATTTGCTTATAGCTGGCCAGTAACGATGAAAGCGCACAAATAAATTGTAAATTCAATTTTATTTATTTTTCCCGCGGACGGGCATCGAACCTACACTTGTTAGAATCGGTCAATGCTGGAGAAAGAAGAATTTTAAGAACTTTTATTTTTAATGATTCTAAATCCAATTTATAAATACAAGAAGAAAAAACAACCGCCTCGTCCGGGATTTGAAACCGGGACCATCCGTTTGCTGGGCGACTGCTCTTACCACTGAGCTAAGGAGACAGATGATTTTCCTTCGTGCACATATCAAATTTGTAGCTAGCCTACTAAGCCACATTTGCTTTCAGCTGGCATTAACCAGTAAGGGTGAAAGCGCACAAATAAATTATAAAATCAATTTTATTTATTTTTCCCGCGGATGGGAATCGAACCTACACTTGTTAGAATCGGTCAATGATGGTGAAAGAAGAATTTTAAGAACTTTTATTTTTAATGATTCTAAATCCAATTTATAAATACAAGAAGAAAAAACAACCGCCTCGTCCGGGATTTGAAACCGGGACCTTCCGTTTGCCGGGCGACTGCTCTTACCACTGAGCTAACGAGACAGATGATTTTCCTTCTTGCAATTATCAAATTTTTAACTAGCTTACTAAGCCACATTTGCTTTCAGATGGCATTAACCAGTAGCGATGAAAGCTCACAAATAAATTGTAAATTCAATTTTATTTATTTTTCCCGCGGACGGGAATCGAACCTACACTTGTTAGAATCGGTCAATGATGGAGAAAGAAGAATTTTAAGAACTTTTATTTTTAATGATTCTAAATCCAATTTATAAATACAAGAAGAAAAAACAACCGCCTCGTCCGGGATTTGAAACTGGGACCTTCCGTTTGCCGGGCGACTGCTCTTACCACTGAGCTAACGAGACAGATGATTTTCCTTCGTGCACATATCAAATTTGTAGCTAGCCTACTAAGCCACATTTGCTTTCAGCTGGCATTAACCAGTAACGGTGAAAGCGCACAAATAAATTATAAATTCAATTTTATTTATTTTTCCCGCGGACGGGAATCGAACCTACACTTGTTAGAATCGGTCAATGATGGAGAAAGAAGAATTTTAAGAACTTTTATTTTTAATGATTCTAAATCAAATTTATAAATACAAGAAGAAAAAACAACCGCTACGTCCGGGATTTGAAACCGAGACGCTTCGCTTGCCGGGCGACTGCTCTTACCACTGAGCTAACGAGACAGATGATTTTCCTTCTTGCACTTATCAAATTTGTAAATATCCTACTAAGCCACATTTGCTTTCAGCTGTCCAGTAACGATGAAAGCGCACAAATAAATTGTAAATTCAATTTTATCTATTTTTCCCGCGGACGGGAATCGAACCTACACTTGTTAGAATCGGCCAATGATGGGAAAAAAGAATTTTAAGAACTTTTATTTTTTATGATTCTAAATCAAATGTATAAACACAAGAAGAAAAACAACCGGCTCGTCCGGGATTTCAAACCGGCTCGTCCGGGATTTCAAACCGGGACCTTCCACAAGCCGGGCGACTGCTCTTACCACTGAGCTAACGAGACAGATGACTTTCCTTCCTGCACTTATCGAACTTGTAACTAGCATACTAAGCCACATTTGCTTTCAGCTGGCATTAACCAGTAACGATGAAAGCGCACAAATAAATTGTAAATTCAATTATATTTATTTTTCCCGCGGACGGGAATCGAACCTACACTTGTTAGAATCGGTCAATGATGGAGAAAGAAAAATTTTCAGAACTTTTATTTTTAATGATTCTAAATCAAATTTGTAAACACAAGAAGAAAAAACAACCGCCTCGTTCGAGATTTGAAACCGGGACCTTCCGCTTGCCGGGCGACTGCTCTTACCACTGAGCTAACGAGACAGATGATTTTCCTTCTTGCAATTATCAAATTTGTAACTAGCCTACTAAGCCACATTTGCTTTGAGATGGCATTAACCAGTAGCGATGAAAGCTCACAAATAAATTGTAAATTCAATTTTATTTATTTTTACCGCGGACGGGAACCGAACCTACATTTGTTAGAATCGGTCAATGATGGAGAAAGAACAATTTTAAGAACTTTTATTTTTAATGATTCTAAATCAAATTTATAAACACAAGAAGAAAAAACAACCGCCTCGTTCGAGATTTGAAACCGGGACCTTCCGCTTGCCGGGCGACTGCTCTTACCACTGAGCTAACGAGACAGATGATTTTCCTTCTTGCACTTATCAAATTTGTAGCTAGCCTCCTAAGCCACATTTGCTTTCAGCTGGCATTAACCAGTAACGGTGAAAGCGCACAAATAAATTGTAAATTCAATTTTATTTATTTTTTCCGCGGACGGTAATCGAACCTACACTTGTTAGAATCGGTCAATGATGGAGAAAGAAGAATTTTAAGAACTTTTATTTTTAATGATTCTAAATCAAATTTATAAACACAAGAAGAAAAAACAACCGCTACGTCCGGGATTTGACACCGAGACCCTCCGCTTGCCGGGCGACTGCTCTTACCACTGAGCTAACGAGACAGATGATTTTCCTTCTTGAACTTATCAAATTTGTAACTAGCCTACTAAGCCACATTTGCTTTCAGATGGCATTAACCAGTAGCGATGAAAGCTCACAAATAAATTGTAAATTCAATTTTATTTATTTTTCCCGCGGACGGGAATCGAACCTACATTTGTTAGAATCGGTCAATGATGGAAAAAGGAGAATTTTAAGAACTTTTATTTTTAATGATTCTAAATCAAATTTATAAACACAAGAAGAAAAAACAACCGCCTCGTTCGGGATTTGAAACTGGGACCTTCCGCTTGCCGGGCGACTGCTCTTACCACTGAGCTAACGAGACAGATGATTTTCCTTCTTGCACTTATCAAATTTGTAGCTAGCCTCCTAAGCCACATTTGCTTTCAGCTGGCATTAACCAGTAACGGTGAAAGGGCACAAATAAATTGCAAATTCAATTATATTTATTTTTCCCGCGGACGGGAATCGAACCTACACTTGTTAAAATCGGTCAATGATGGAGAAAGAAGAATTTTAAGAACTTTTATTTTTAATGATTCTAAATAAAATTTATAAATACAAGAAGAGAGAAAAAAAACAACCGCCTGGTCCGGGATTTGAAACCGGGACCTTCCGCTTGCCGGGCGACTGCTCGTACCACTGAGCTAACGAGACACATGATTTTACTTCTTGCACTTATCAAATTTGTAAATATCCTACTAAGCCACATTTGCTTTCAGCTGGCATTAACCAGTAAGGATGAAAGCGCACAAATAAATTGTAAATTCAATTTTATTTATTTTTCCCGCGGACGGGAATCGAACCTACACTTGTTAGAATCGGTCAATGATGGAGAAAGAAGAATTTTAAGAACTTTTATTTTTAATGATTCTAAATCAAATTTATAAACACAAGAAGAAAAAAACAACCGCTACGTCCGGGATTTGAAACCGAGACGCTTCGCTTGCTGGGCGACTGCTCTTACCACTGAGCTAAGGAGACAGATGATTTTCCTTCTTGCACTTATCAAATTTGTAAATATCCTACTAAGCCACATTTGCTTTTAGCTGGCCAGTAACGATGAAAGCGCACAAATAAAGTGTAAATTCAATTTTATTTATTTTTCCCGCGGACGGGAATCGAACCTACACTTGTTATAATCGGCCAATGATGGGAAAAAAGAATTTTAAGAACTTTTATTTTTAATGATTCTAAATCAAATGTATAAACACAAGAAGAAAAAACAACCGGCTCGTCCGGGATTTGAAACCGGGACCTTCCACTTGCCGGGCGACTGCTCTTACCACTGAGCTAACGAGACAGATGATTTTCCTTCTTCCACTTATCAAATTTGTAACTAGCCTACTAAGCCACATTTGCTTTCAGTTGGCATTAACCAGTAAGGATGAAAGCGCACAAATAAATGGTAAATTCGATTTTATTTATTTTTCCCGCGGACGGGAATCGAACTTACACTTGTTAGAATCGGTCAAAGATGGAGAAAGAAGAATTTTAAGAACTTTGTGTTTTAATGATTCTAAATCGTTATAAATACAAGAAGAAAAAACAACCGCCTCGTCCGGGATTTGAAACTGGGACCTTCCGCTTGGCGGGCGACTGCTCTTACCACTGAGCTAACGAGACAGATGATTTTCCTTCTTGCAATTATCAAATTTGTAACTAGCCTACTAAGCCACATTTGCTTTCAGATGGCATTAACCAGTAGCGATGAAAGCGCACAAATAAATTGTAAATTCAATTTTATTTATTTTTCCCGCGGACGGGAATCGAACCTACACTTGTTAGAATCGGTCACTGATGGAGAAAGAAGATTTTTAAGAACTTTTATTTTTAATGATTCTAAATCAAATTTATAAACACAAGAAGAAAAAACAACCGCTACGTCCGGGATTTGAAACCGAGACGCTTTGCTTGCCGGGCGACTGCTCTTACCACTGTGCTAACGAGACAGATGATTTTCCTTCTTGCACTTATCAAATTTGTAAATATCCTACTAAGCCACATTTGCTTTCAGCTGGCCAGTAACGATGAAAGCGCACAAATAAATTGTAAATTCAATTTTATTTATTTTTCCCGCGGACGGGAATCGAACCTACACTTGTTAAAATCGGCCAATGATGGGAAAAAAGAATTTTAAGAACTTTTATTTTTAATGATTCTAAATCAAATGTATAAACACAAGAATAAAAAACAACCGGCTCGTCCGGGATTTCAAACCGGCTCGTCCGGGCTTTCAAACCGGGACCTTCCGCAAGCCGGGCGACTGCTCTTACCACTGAGCTAACGAGACAGATGACTTTCCTTCCTGCACTTATCAAACTTGTAACTAGCATACTAAGCCACATTTGCTTGCAGCTGGCATTAACCAGTAACGATGAAAGCGCACAAATAAATGGTAAATTCAATTTTATTTATTTTTCCCGCGGACGGGAATCGAACCTACACTTGTTAAAATCGGTCAATGATGGAGAAAGAAGAATTTTAAGAACTTTGTTTTTTAGTGATTCTAAATCCAATTTATAAATACAAGAAGAAAAAACAACTGCCTCGTCCGGGATTTGAAATTGGGACCTTCCACTTGCCGGGCGACTGCTCTTACCACTGAGCTAACGAGACAGATGATTTTCCTTCTTGAAATTATCAATTTTGTAACTAGCCTACTAAGCCACATTTGCTTTCAGCTGGGATTAACCAGTAACGATGAAAGCTCACAAATAAATTGTAAATTCAATTTTATTTATTTTTCCCGCGGACGGGAATCCAACCTACACTTGTTAGAATCGGTCAATGATGGAGAAAGAAGAATTTTAAGAACTTTTAATTTTAATGATTCTAAATCAAATTTATAAACACAAGAAGAAAAAACAACCGCTACGTCCGGGATTTGAAACCGAGACGCTCCGCTTGCCGGGCGACTGCTCTTACCACTGAGCTAACGAGACAGATGATTTTCCTTCTTGCACTTATCAAATTTAAAAATATCCTACTAACCCACATTTGCTTATAGCTGGCCAGTAACGATGAAAGCGCACAAATAAATTGTAAATTCAATTTTATTTATTTTTCCCGCGGACGGGCATCGAACCTACACTTGTTAGAATCGGTCAATGCTGGAGAAAGAAGAATTTTAAGAACTTTTATTTTTAATGATTCTAAATCCAATTTATAAATACAAGAAGAAAAAACAACCGCCTCGTCCGGGATTTGAAACCGGGACCATCCGTTTGCTGGGCGACTGCTCTTACCACTGAGCTAAGGAGACAGATGATTTTCCTTCGTGCACATATCAAATTTGTAGCTAGCCTACTAAGCCACATTTGCTTTCAGCTGGCATTAACCAGTAAGGGTGAAAGCGCACAAATAAATTATAAAATCAATTTTATTTATTTTTCCCGCGGATGGGAATCGAACCTACACTTGTTAGAATCGGTCAATGATGGTGAAAGAAGAATTTTAAGAACTTTTATTTTTAATGATTCTAAATCCAATTTATAAATACAAGAAGAAAAAACAACCGCCTCGTCCGGGATTTGAAACCGGGACCTTCCGTTTGCCGGGCGACTGCTCTTACCACTGAGCTAACGAGACAGATGATTTTCCTTCTTGCAATTATCAAATTTTTAACTAGCTTACTAAGCCACATTTGCTTTCAGATGGCATTAACCAGTAGCGATGAAAGCTCACAAATAAATTGTAAATTCAATTTTATTTATTTTTCCCGCGGACGGGAATCGAACCTACACTTGTTAGAATCGGTCAATGATGGAGAAAGAAGAATTTTAAGAACTTTTATTTTTAATGATTCTAAATCCAATTTATAAATACAAGAAGAAAAAACAACCGCCTCGTCCGGGATTTGAAACTGGGACCTTCCGTTTGCCGGGCGACTGCTCTTACCACTGAGCTAACGAGACAGATGATTTTCCTTCGTGCACATATCAAATTTGTAGCTAGCCTACTAAGCCACATTTGCTTTCAGCTGGCATTAACCAGTAACGGTGAAAGCGCACAAATAAATTATAAATTCAATTTTATTTATTTTTCCCGCGGACGGGAATCGAACCTACACTTGTTAGAATCGGTCAATGATGGAGAAAGAAGAATTTTAAGAACTTTTATTTTTAATGATTCTAAATCAAATTTATAAATACAAGAAGAAAAAACAACCGCTACGTCCGGGATTTGAAACCGAGACGCTTCGCTTGCCGGGCGACTGCTCTTACCACTGAGCTAACGAGACAGATGATTTTCCTTCTTGCACTTATCAAATTTGTAAATATCCTACTAAGCCACATTTGCTTTCAGCTGTCCAGTAACGATGAAAGCGCACAAATAAATTGTAAATTCAATTTTATCTATTTTTCCCGCGGACGGGAATCGAACCTACACTTGTTAGAATCGGCCAATGATGGGAAAAAAGAATTTTAAGAACTTTTATTTTTTATGATTCTAAATCAAATGTATAAACACAAGAAGAAAAACAACCGGCTCGTCCGGGATTTCAAACCGGCTCGTCCGGGATTTCAAACCGGGACCTTCCACAAGCCGGGCGACTGCTCTTACCACTGAGCTAACGAGACAGATGACTTTCCTTCCTGCACTTATCGAACTTGTAACTAGCATACTAAGCCACATTTGCTTTCAGCTGGCATTAACCAGTAACGATGAAAGCGCACAAATAAATTGTAAATTCAATTATATTTATTTTTCCCGCGGACGGGAATCGAACCTACACTTGTTAGAATCGGTCAATGATGGAGAAAGAAAAATTTTCAGAACTTTTATTTTTAATGATTCTAAATCAAATTTGTAAACACAAGAAGAAAAAACAACCGCCTCGTCCGGGATTTGAAACCGTGACCTTCCGTTTGCCGGGCGACTGCCCTTACCACTGAGCTAACGAGACAGATGATTTTCCTTCTTGCACTTATCAAATTTGTAACTAGCCAACTACGCCACATTTGCTTTTAGCTGGCAGTAACCAGTAACGATGAAAGCGCACAAATAAATTGTAAATTCAATTTTATTTATTTCTCCCGCGGACGGGAATCGAACTTACACTTGTTAGAATCGGTCAATGATGGAGAAAGAAGAATTTTAAGAACTTTTATTTTTAATGATTCTAAACCAAATTTATAAATACAAGAAGAAAAAACAACCGCCTCGTCCGGGATTTGAAACCGGGACCTTCCCCTTGCCGCGCGACTGCTCTTACCACTGAGCTAACGAGACAGATGATTTTCCTTCTTGAACTTATCAAATTTGTAACTAGCCTACTAAGCCACATTTGCTTTCAGCTGGCATTAACCAGTAACGATGAAAGCGCACAAATAAATGGTAAATTCAATTTTATTTATTTTTCCCGCGGACGGGAATCGAACCTACACTTGTTAGAATCGGTCAATGATGGAGAAAGAAGAATTTTAAGAACTTTGTTTTTTAGTGCTTCTAAATCCAATTTATAAATACAAGAAGAAAAAACAACTGCCTCGTACGGGATTTGAAATTGGGACCTTCCGCTTGCCGGGCGACTGCTCTTACCACTGAGCTAACGAGACAGATCATTTTCCTTCTTGCAATTATCAAATTTGTAACTAGCCTACTAAGCCACATTTGCTTTCAGCTGGCATTAACCAGTAACGATGAAAGCTCACAAATAAATTGTAAATTCAATTTTATTTATTTTTCCGGCGGACGGGAATCGAACCTACACTTGTTAGAATCGGTCAATGATGGAGAAAGAAGAATTTTAAGATCTTTTATTTTTAATGATTCTAAATCAAATTTATAAACACAAGAAGAAAAAACAACCGCTACGTCCGGGGTTTGAAACTGAGACGCTCCGCTTGCCGGGCGACTGCTCTTACCACTGAGCTAACGAGACAGATGATTTTCCTTCTTGCACTTATCAAATTTGTAAATATCCTACTAAGCCACATTTGCTTTCAGCTGGCATTAACCAGTAACGATGAAAGCTCACAAATAAATTGTAAAATCAATTTTATTTATTTCTCCCGCGGACGGGAATCGAACCTACACTTGTTAGAATCGGTCAATGCTGGAGAAAGAAGAATTTTAAGAACTTTTATTTTTAATGATTCTAAATCAAATTTATAAATACAAGAAGAAAAAACAACCGCCTCGTCCGGGATTTGAAACCGGGACCTTCCCCTTGCCGCGCGACTGCTCTTACCACTGAGCTAACGAGACAGATGATTTTCCTTCTTGAACTTATCAAATTTGTAACTAGCCTACTAAGCCACATTTGCTTTCAGCTGGCATTAACCAGTAACGATGAAAGCGCACAAATAAATGGTAAATTCAATTTTATTTATTTTTCCCGCGGACGGGAATCGAACCTACACTTGTTAGAATCGGTCAATGATGGAGAAAGAAGAATTTTAAGAACTTTGTTTTTTAGTGCTTCTAAATCCAATTTATAAATACAAGAAGAAAAAACAACTGCCTCGTACGGGATTTGAAATTGGGACCTTCCGCTTGCCGGGCGACTGCTCTTACCACTGAGCTAACGAGACAGATCATTTTCCTTCTTGCAATTATCAAATTTGTAACTAGCCTACTAAGCCACATTTGCTTTCAGCTGGCATTAACCAGTAACGATGAAAGCTCACAAATAAATTGTAAATTCAATTTTATTTATTTTTCCGGCGGACGGGAATCGAACCTACACTTGTTAGAATCGGTCAATGATGGAGAAAGAAGAATTTTAAGATCTTTTATTTTTAATGATTCTAAATCAAATTTATAAACACAAGAAGAAAAAACAACCGCTACGTCCGGGGTTTGAAACTGAGACGCTCCGCTTGCCGGGCGGCTGCTCTTACCACTGAGCTAACGAGACAGATGATTTTCCTTCTTGCACTTATCAAATTTGTAAATATCCTACTAAGCCACATTTGCTTTCAGCTGGCATTAACCAGTAACGATGAAAGCTCACAAATAAATTGTAAAATCAATTTTATTTATTTCTCCCGCGGACGGGAATCGAACCTACACTTGTTAGAATCGGTCAATGCTGGAGAAAGAAGAATTTTAAGAACTTTTATTTTTAATGATTCTAAATCAAATTTATAAATACAAGAAGAAAAAACAACCGCCTCGTCCGGGATTTGAAACCGGGACCTTCCCCTTGCCGCGCGACTGCTCTTACCACTGAGCTAACGAGACAGATGATTTTCCTTCTTGAACTTATCAAATTTGTAACTAGCCTACTAAGCCACATTTGCTTTCAGCTGGCATTAACCAGTAACGATGAAAGCGCACAAATAAATGGTAAATTCAATTTTATTTATTTTTCCCGCGGACGGGAATCGAACCTACACTTGTTAGAATCGGTCAATGATGGAGAAAGAAGAATTTTAAGAACTTTGTTTTTTAGTGCTTCTAAATCCAATTTATAAATACAAGAAGAAAAAACAACTGCCTCGTACGGGATTTGAAATTGGGACCTTCCGCTTGCCGGGCGACTGCTCTTACCACTGAGCTAACGAGACAGATCATTTTCCTTCTTGCAATTATCAAATTTGTAACTAGCCTACTAAGCCACATTTGCTTTCAGCTGGCATTAACCAGTAACGATGAAAGCGCACAAATAAATGGTAAATTCAATTTTATTTATTTTTCCCGCGGACGGGAATCGAACCTACACTTGTTAGAATCGGTCAATGATGGAGAAAGAAGAATTTTAAGAACTTTGTTTTTTAGTGCTTCTAAATCCAATTTATAAATACAAGAAGAAAAAACAACTGCCTCGTACGGGATTTGAAATTGGGACCTTCCGCTTGCCGGGCGACTGCTCTTACCACTGAGCTAACGAGACAGATCATTTTCCTTCTTGCAATTATCAAATTTGTAACTAGCCTACTAAGCCACATTTGCTTTCGGCTGGCATTAACCAGTAACGATGAAAGCTCACAAACAAATTGTAAAATCAATTTTATTTATTTCTCCCGCGGACGGGAATCGAACCTACACTTGTTAGAATCGGTCAATGCTGGAGAAAGAAGAATTTTAAGAACTTTTGTTTTTAATGATTCTAAATCCAATTTATAAATACAAGAAGAAAAAACAACCGCCTCGTCCGGGATTTGAAACCGGGACCTTCCGTTTGCCGGGCGACTGTTCTTACCACTGAGCTAACGAGACAGATGATTTTCCTTCGTGCACATATCAAATTTGTAGCTAGCCTACTAAGCCACATTTGCTTTCAGTTGGCATTAACCAGTAACGGTGAAAGCGCACAAATAAATTGTAAATTCAATTTTATTTATTTTTCCCGCGGACGGGAATAGAACCTACACTTGTTAGAATCGGTCAATGATGGAGAAAGAAGAATTTTAAGAACTTTTATTTTTAATGATTCTAAATCAAATTTATAAATACAAGAAGAGAAAAAAAAAACAACCGCCTGGTCCGGGATTTGAAACCGGGACCTTCCGCTTGCCGGGCGACTGCTCGCACCACTGAGCTAACGAGACAGATGATTTTCCTTCTTGCACTTATCAAATTTGTAAATATCCTACTAAGCCACATTTGCTTTCAGCTGGCATTAACCAGTAACGATGAAAGCTCACAAATAAATTGTAAATTCAATTTTATTTATTTTTCCCGCGGACGGGATTCGAACCTACACTTGTTAGAATCGGTCAATGATGGAGAAAGAAGAATTTTAAGAACTTTTATTTTTAATGATTCTAAATCAAATATATAAACACAAGAAGAAAAAACAACCGGCTTGTCCGGGATTTCAAACCGGGACCTTCCGCAAGCCGGGCGACTGCTCTTACCACTGAGCTAACGAGACAGATGACTTTCCTTCCTGCACTTATCAAACTTGTAACTAGCATACTAAGCCACATTTGTTTGCAGCTGGCATTAACCAGTAACGATGAAAGCGCACAAATAAATTGTAAATTCAATTTTATTTATTTTTCCCGCGGACGGGAATCCAACCTACACTTGTTAGAATCGGTCAATGATGGAGAAAGAAGAATTTTCAGAACTTTTATTTTTAATGATTCTAAATCAAATTTATAAACACAAGAAGAAAAAACAATCGCCTCGGCCGGGATTTGAAACCGGGACTTCCGCTTGCCGGGCGCCTGCTCTTACCACTAAGCTAACGAGACAGATGATTTTCCTTCTTGCACTTATCAAATTTGTAACTAGCCTACTAAGCCACATTTGCTTTCAGCTGGCATTAACCAGTAACGATGAAAGCGCACAAATAAATGGTAAATTCAATTTTATTTATTTTTCCCGCGGACGGGAATCGAACCTACACTTGTTAGAATCGGTCAATGATGGAGAAAGACGAATTTTATGAACTTTGTTTTTTAGTGATTCTAAATCCAATTTACAAATACAAGAAGAAAAAACAACTGCCTCGTCCGGGATTTGAAATTGGGACCTTCCGCTTGCCGGGCGACTGCTCTTACCACTGAGCTAACGAGACAGATGATTTTCCTTCTTGCAATTATCAAATTTGTAACTAGCCTACTAAGCCACATTTGCTTTCAGCTGGCATTAACCAGTAACGATGAAAGCTCACAAATAAATTGTAAATTCAATTTTATTTATTTTTCCCGCGGACGGGAATCAAACCTCCATTAGTTAGAATGGGTCAATGATGGAGAAAGAAGAATTTTAAGAACTTTTATTTTTAATGATTCTAAATCAAATTTACAAACACAAGAAGAAAAACAACCGCTACGTCCGGGATTTGAAACCGAGACGCTCCGCCTGCCGGGCGACTGCTCTTACCACTGAGCTAACGAGACAGATGATTTTCCTTCTTGCACTTATCAAATTTGTAAATATCCTACTAAGCCACATTTGCTTTCAGCTGGCCAGTAACGATGAAAGCGCACAAATAAATTGTAAATTCAATTTTATTTATTTTTCCCGCGGACGGGAATCGAACCTACACTTGTTAGAATCGGTCAATGCTGGAGAAAGAAGAATTTTAAGAACTTTTATTTTTAATGATTCTAAATCCAATTTATAAATACAAGAAGAAAAAACAACCGCCTCGTCCGGGATTTGAAACCGGGACCTTCCGTTTGCCGGGCGACTGCTCTTACCACTGAGCTAACGAGACAGATGATTTTCCTTCGTGCACATATCAAATTTGTAGCTAGCCTACTAAGCTACATTTGCTTTCAGCTGGCATTAACCAGTAACGGTGAAAGCGCACAAATAAATTGTAAATTTAATTTTATTTATTTTTCCCGCGGACGGGAATCGAACCTACTGTTATGACCCAGATCATAATTATTAAGTTAAAAATTAAATTAGCATTACTAATTTAAGATAGTCAAAGTCAGTATAATCATGATAAACCAAGAGTTTCATTTAATCTAGCGTAAGCATTTTAAAGGGTTATTATTCTTAAGTTTATTGAACCAGCGATCATAATTCACCACCGTGAGCAGTGCCAATTTCCATTTTTTCTGCTTTACATGCAGTTTTTACAATATTTACGCCTGGGGAATTACTACTGGGTCAGCATTCTCACTGCGGTGAATTATTAATCGCTCAAGTCGATGAACCCTGTTTCTTACCGGTCAATTTGTGAATTGATTTATTAATATTGATTACGCATGTTCAATTTTATTATAAATATATTGAATGAAATAAATAATAAAATCAGTTTTGTTATAATCGACAATCAGTGCGTTTCTACTCATTCAAGTCAGAACGGTCAGCTTTTCAACCATTCCCCATTATTTTGAGTATCGATACAAGCATCGATATTCAATTCTACAGCGGTCTAGATTTTGCATCTAGGCCTATACATCTCAGTTAAAGCAAAAGAGCTTCAACTTAAACATTGGTGACCCCGACGTGATTCAGGTGCATCACTTGAGTCACATACATACATTCATTGTGGTTGTAACTGAAGCGCTTATTTCCGCCAGAAGGAAAACTTATCATCGCCTTTGAAGAAGATTTCATTTGACTTCCCATGACAAAGTGAGATTACAAGTGAGATTGAGTGAAAATCTGATTAACACGAAAACCTCCATAACTTAACAAATGTATGGAAGCACTGTTCAAGGAACAAGATCTGAACGGAGATGAGGTTGAAGCAATAATCTCGAATTATAAGAAAGACTCCGTTGACAGGAAAACCTTACCATATTATGAGGAACGACTTAGGCGTCTCGAAGAACGTTGGTCCTTGTTTGATGCTACAGACACCAAGATACGAGCATTACAGAATGTACCCAGAGATCATGCCTACTTCACGAATGATTACTATAACGCCATCTTAACCATCTTCAACAAGTATAAAAACCATTTCACCAGCCAAATTAAATTATTCAACAAGGCCACCACTAAAGAGGTCATAGCTGGTACAAGTGACAACGCCCATAACCAAGATGCCACAGATCCAAAACAGCAACGGTCTGATGACACCAATGCTCATGAAGAGCGTCGTAGAACTACAGAGATTCAATCAAACCCACAACAGCAAATAATTCGAGCAATAAGACGACAAGGCGAAGTCATCAAGGCACTTCGTCGGCTCATTGCAGGAATGAAAATGGATGAGGATCAACAGAATAAAAATTATTATGACCTGAAGATAAGCAGGTTAAATCAACATTGGTTGCAGATCGAAAATATAAACCAGAATATCTGGGAATTAGCCGAAGATCCAATTCAAATGGGTTACAATGTTGATGAGTACGTGCAATTAGAAGAAGAGGTACAAGATCAACTAGTATATCTATCCGACAAACGGGATAAATTAACAACTTCCAGTACAACAATCAACAATAACACCATGATGAAACTACCAAAAATAGTCCTTCCAAAATTTGATGGAGACTATTTAAAATGGCGTCAGTTTTATGATCTGTTTAACGAAATGATTCACAAACAATCAATGGGCGATTGCCAAAAAATGTGGTATCTTAAAACAAACTTGTCTGGCGAAGCTGAAAGGTTAATACGCCATTTAACCTTGTCAGATGAAAATTACACCGCTGCTTGGGACATGTTAAAGGATCGCTATGAGAACTCCAGATTGTTAGTCACAGCTCTACTCAACAAATTATTATCGCAACCAGTTATTGTGAGCGAAAGTTCTATAGCAATTAAAACGCTCCATGATACAACGCAGGAATGTTTACTGGCTTTGAAGAATCTTAAGGTTTCCACCGCTGATTGGGATCCAATACTAATGCATCTGCTAATTAAGAAATTGGATCAAACTACACATCGTTTATACGAACAATCTCTAAGTCATCCACGAAATCTTCAATCTACGAAGAGCCTCTTATCATTTCTGGAGAATCGATTCCAATCTCTGGAAGGACTCGGAAGCAAGGCAAAAATTCCAGGAAACTACAACAATAAACAAGGCACAACAAAACCTTTCACCTCTGCTGCTACAACTATAGCAAATTGCATATCATGCAAGGGAAACCACGCACTATTCTCGTGTAAGAACTTTCTTCGACTAACACCATCAAACCGGCTAGCTCTCGTCAAAAAACATAATTTGTGTATCAACTGTCTGAGACCAGGCCATGCATCACAGCAGTGCACATTGACAAGCTGTACAAAATGTACTAGAAAACACAACACTCTGTTACATATCGAGACATATTCAGCCTCATCTCAGGCACTTCCAAAAGTATTTCCACAATCACCAACGAAATGTGAAGTTAACGACAGACCAACAACATTAACCGCACAATCAGCCACAGGACAACAAAATTACATTCTATTGAGTACAATTCTCGTGAATTTAGTTGACAGTAAAGGAATGAGCGTCGAATGCAGAGCAGTACTGGACTCCGGATCTCAGATTAATTTCATAACCGAAAGAATGATTAAAAAACTTGGCCTGACTGGTACTTCTCAACAGATGCAGATACAAGGCATTGGACAAACAAAACAGCATACACAACGAAGAGTAAATATGCTCTTACAGTCAAAATTGAATGGGTTTGCTACTAGGGTAGAGGCCTTCGTTCTGCCACAAATCATAGCACCTCAACCTACTCAAGAAATAAGTACAGATTCCTGGGCGATACCAAAAAATATAAAATTAGCCGATCCCAACTTCAACAATCCATCTCGTATAGACGTACTGCTGGGAGCAGAATTCTATCATGACCTGTTGTGTATAGGCCAAATAAAGTTGGGCGAAAACTTACCAACCCTCCAGAATACTCTATTTGGCTGGATAGTAGCAGGAAGGGTCGGTGGAAGACACTTAGACAAGGCCACCTGTGGGGTTTGCAGTGAAGATGAAACGTTTGACATAGAAAGGTTTTGGAGACTGGAGGAAGTTGACACTACGTCTCAAACACTCTCACCAGAGCAAGCACGATGTGAGAATCATTTCAACCAAACTGTGAAAAAAGACCCTACGGGACGATTCATAGTGCGCCTACCATTTAATCAAGCCACTGACAAACTAGGGGAGTCCAAGGATATCGCTCTACGAAGATTCCTGTCGCTAGAACGAAGACTTGCCAGACACAATGATGTTAAATCACAATACGTGGAATTCATGAATGAATATATCAAGCTCGGCCACATGCAAGAAATTAACGAAAGAACTATTCAACATCCATACTACTTTCTTCCTCATCATAGCGTTATCAAATCCGACAGCCTAACGACAAAACTAAGGGTTGTCTTTGATGCATCTGCCAAAACTTCCACGAACGTATCGCTGAATGATGTCTTAGCAACAGGACCGACTATACAGGACGAACTCTTTTCAATCTTGCTGCGATTCAGATTGCCCAAATTCGTCTTCACAGCTAACATCGAGAAGATGTACCGCCAGGTCCTACTCAATGAAGAAGATCGTCGATTTCAGTTAATCATATGGAGAAGTGACTCGAATGCCCCACTGAAATTCTATCAGTTGAACACAGTGACCTATGGAACAACAACAGCTCCATTCCTAGCCACAAGATGTCTAAAAAGGTTGGCACAGGAAGATGGCAAGGATTATCCTACAGCTTCGGAGGTAATTTAGCGCGATTTCTACGTAGATGATGTCATGACAGGGTCCAATTGCCTAGCCACAGCCATTGACACTCAAAGCCAACTGATTTCTTTACTCCAGAAAGGCGGATTCAAGCTTCGAAAGTGGTGTGCTAACCATCCACGCTTACTTCAAAACATTTCACGAGAAGATACTGCTATTCGATTGGACTTCAATGATGAAGTTGAAGAGCATATCAAAACCCTGGGATTAACATGGATACCAAAAAATGATGTCTTCTGCATTAAAACCAATTGGACTAAAACAGATCGAGTGACGAAAAGACTCATATCATCGGACATAGCTCACTTGTTCGACCCGCTCGGAATCATGGGGTCAGTTGTCGTTACCGCCAAAATGTTCCTTCAACAATTATGGAATCTTAAACTTGACTGGGATGCCGCAGTCCCATCAGAGCTTCATACAAGATGGATCAGATTTCGTGAAGGGCTGCAATTATTGAATGACATAAAAATCCCAAGACACGTGTTCAGCCAAGAATGCCCAAGATCCACACAAATACATGCATTTGCAGATGCTTCTGAAAGGGCATACGGAGGAGCCGTTTACATCCGTTCTGTCAATAGTCATAACCGTATCGTAGTGAGGCTACTCTGCGCTAAGTCGAGAGTAGCTCCAACTAAGCAATTGACACTACCTAGACTTGAATTATGTGCCGCGAAGCTTACTGCTGAGCTTACCAAGCGCGCAATGAAAGATCTCAAAATGGAAGATGCCGTCACGTTCTACTGGACAGATTCGGAGATAGTTCTCGCCTGGATAAACTCTAGATCGTCGTCATTTCAAACATTCGTCGCCAATCGAATTGCTTCTATACACGAACTGTCATCACCCCAACAATGGAGGCATGTAAATTCAAAGGAAAATCCTGCCGATATCCTATCCCGTGGTATTGCTCCAGAAAGATTAGAAGGCTGCAATCTCTGGTTTTATGGACCTCCCTTCCTACACGGTGAAGAATCAATATGGCCAAAACCATATAAAACAGACTCAGAGCTTGAAAGGAAACGGACTGCAATCCCAGTAACAATCGAAAACAGCATTCCACATTTCGTATATCGTATAAGTCGCCAAAACTCCTTCAAAAAATTGCAACGGATCACGGCTTACGTTCTACGTTTCATAGATATCACCAGAAATAAAGGCAAAACTAATCTAGATAAGAGCTGTGCATTGACAAGCCTAGAATTAGATAAGGGATTACTCACCATAATTAAGATCATGCAAGAGGAAAATTCCAAAGATGATCGATCTCAGCTACAAAAATTAACGGAGCTAAATAAATCCAGCCCACTTATTAGCCTTGCTCCATTTTTAGACGATCAGGGAGTCATTCGAGTCGGATTCTAAATCCAATTTATAAATACAAGAAGAAAAAACAACCGCCTCGTCCGGGATTTGAAACCGGGACCTTCCGTTTGCCGGGCGACTGTTCTTACCACTGAGCTAACGAGACAGATGATTTTCCTTCGTGCACATATCAAATTTGTAGCTAGCCTACTAAGCCACATTTGCTTTCAGTTGGCATTAACCAGTAACGGTGAAAGCGCACAAATAAATTGTAAATTCAATTTTATTTATTTTTCCCGCGGACGGGAATAGAACCTACACTTGTTAGAATCGGTCAATGATGGAGAAAGAAGAATTTTAAGAACTTTTATTTTTAATGATTCTAAATCAAATTTATAAATACAAGAAGAGAAAAAAAAAACAACCGCCTGGTCCGGGATTTGAAACCGGGACCTTCCGCTTGCCGGGCGACTGCTCGCACCACTGAGCTAACGAGACAGATGATTTTCCTTCTTGCACTTATCAAATTTGTAAATATCCTACTAAGCCACATTTGCTTTCAGCTGGCATTAACCAGTAACGATGAAAGCTCACAAATAAATTGTAAATTCAATTTTATTTATTTTTCCCGCGGACGGGATTCGAACCTACACTTGTTAGAATCGGTCAATGATGGAGAAAGAAGAATTTTAAGAACTTTTATTTTTAATGATTCTAAATCAAATATATAAACACAAGAAGAAAAAACAACCGGCTTGTCCGGGATTTCAAACCGGGACCTTCCGCAAGCCGGGCGACTGCTCTTACCACTGAGCTAACGAGACAGATGACTTTCCTTCCTGCACTTATCAAACTTGTAACTAGCATACTAAGCCACATTTGTTTGCAGCTGGCATTAACCAGTAACGATGAAAGCGCACAAATAAATTGTAAATTCAATTTTATTTATTTTTCCCGCGGACGGGAATCCAACCTACACTTGTTAGAATCGGTCAATGATGGAGAAAGAAGAATTTTCAGAACTTTTATTTTTAATGATTCTAAATCAAATTTATAAACACAAGAAGAAAAAACAATCGCCTCGGCCGGGATTTGAAACCGGGACTTCCGCTTGCCGGGCGCCTGCTCTTACCACTAAGCTAACGAGACAGATGATTTTCCTTCTTGCACTTATCAAATTTGTAACTAGCCTACTAAGCCACATTTGCTTTCAGCTGGCATTAACCAGTAACGATGAAAGCGCACAAATAAATGGTAAATTCAATTTTATTTATTTTTCCCGCGGACGGGAATCGAACCTACACTTGTTAGAATCGGTCAATGATGGAGAAAGACGAATTTTATGAACTTTGTTTTTTAGTGATTCTAAATCCAATTTACAAATACAAGAAGAAAAAACAACTGCCTCGTCCGGGATTTGAAATTGGGACCTTCCGCTTGCCGGGCGACTGCTCTTACCACTGAGCTAACGAGACAGATGATTTTCCTTCTTGCAATTATCAAATTTGTAACTAGCCTACTAAGCCACATTTGCTTTCAGCTGGCATTAACCAGTAACGATGAAAGCTCACAAATAAATTGTAAATTCAATTTTATTTATTTTTCCCGCGGACGGGAATCAAACCTCCATTAGTTAGAATGGGTCAATGATGGAGAAAGAAGAATTTTAAGAACTTTTATTTTTAATGATTCTAAATCAAATTTACAAACACAAGAAGAAAATAACCGCTACGTCCGGGATTTGAAACCGAGACGCTCCGCCTGCCGGGCGACTGCTCTTACCACTGAGCTAACGAGACAGATGATTTTCCTTCTTGCACTTATCAAATTTGTAAATATCCTACTAAGCCACATTTGCTTTCAGCTGGCCAGTAACGATGAAAGCGCACAAATAAATTGTAAATTCAATTTTATTTATTTTTCCCGCGGACGGGAATCGAACCTACACTTGTTAGAATCGGTCAATGCTGGAGAAAGAAGAATTTTAAGAACTTTTATTTTTAATGATTCTAAATCCAATTTATAAATACAAGAAGAAAAAACAACCGCCTCGTCCGGGATTTGAAACCGGGACCTTCCGTTTGCCGGGCGACTGCTCTTACCACTGAGCTAACGAGACAGATGATTTTCCTTCGTGCACATATCAAATTTGTAGCTAGCCTACTAAGCTACATTTGCTTTCAGCTGGCATTAACCAGTAACGGTGAAAGCGCACAAATAAATTGTAAATTTAATTTTATTTATTTTTCCCGCGGACGGGAATCGAACCTACTGTTATGACCCAGATCATAATTATTAAGTTAAAAATTAAATTAGCATTACTAATTTAAGATAGTCAAAGTCAGTATAATCATGATAAACCAAGAGTTTCATTTAATCTAGCGTAAGCATTTTAAAGGGTTATTATTCTTAAGTTTATTGAACCAGCGATCATAATTCACCACCGTGAGCAGTGCCAATTTCCATTTTTTCTGCTTTACATGCAGTTTTTACAATATTTACGCCTGGGGAATTACTACTGGGTCAGCATTCTCACTGCGGTGAATTATTAATCGCTCAAGTCGATGAACCCTGTTTCTTACCGGTCAATTTGTGAATTGATTTATTAATATTGATTACGCATGTTCAATTTTATTATAAATATATTGAATGAAATAAATAATAAAATCAGTTTTGTTATAATCGACAATCAGTGCGTTTCTACTCATTCAAGTCAGAACGGTCAGCTTTTCAACCATTCCCCATTATTTTGAGTATCGATACAAGCATCGATATTCAATTCTACAGCGGTCTAGATTTTGCATCTAGGCCTATACATCTCAGTTAAAGCAAAAGAGCTTCAACTTAAACATTGGTGACCCCGACGTGATTCAGGTGCATCACTTGAGTCACATACATACATTCATTGTGGTTGTAACTGAAGCGCTTATTTCCGCCAGAAGGAAAACTTATCATCGCCTTTGAAGAAGATTTCATTTGACTTCCCATGACAAAGTGAGATTACAAGTGAGATTGAGTGAAAATCTGATTAACACGAAAACCTCCATAACTTAACAAATGTATGGAAGCACTGTTCAAGGAACAAGATCTGAACGGAGATGAGGTTGAAGCAATAATCTCGAATTATAAGAAAGACTCGGTTGACAGGAAAACCTTACCATATTATGAGGAACGACTTAGGCGTCTCGAAGAACGTTGGTCCTTGTTTGATGCTACAGACACCAAGATACGAGCATTACAGAATGAACCCAGAGATCATGCCTACTTCACGAATGATTACTATAACGCCATCTTAACCATCTTCAACAAGTATAAAAACCATTTCACCAGCCAAATTAAATTATTCAACAAGGCCACCACTAAAGAGGTCATAGCTGGTACAAGTGACAACGCCCATAACCAAGATGCCACAGATCCAAAACAGCAACGGTCTGATGACACCAATGCTCATGAAGAGCGTCGTAGAACTACAGAGATTCAATCAAACCCACAACAGCAAATAATTCGAGCAATAAGACGACAAGGCGAAGTCATCAAGGCACTTCGTCGGCTCATTGCAGGAATGAAAATGGATGAGGATCAACAGAATAAAAATTATTATGACCTGAAGATAAGCAGGTTAAATCAACATTGGTTGCAGATCGAAAATATAAACCAGAATATCTGGGAATTAGCCGAAGATCCAATTCAAATGGGTTACAATGTTGATGAGTACGTGCAATTAGAAGAAGAGGTACAAGATCAACTAGTATATCTATCCGACAAACGGGATAAATTAACAACTTCCAGTACAACAATCAACAATAACACCATGATGAAACTACCAAAAATAGTCCTTCCAAAATTTGATGGAGACTATTTAAAATGGCGTCAGTTTTATGATCTGTTTAACGAAATGATTCACAAACAATCAATGGGCGATTGCCAAAAAATGTGGTATCTTAAAACAAACTTGTCTGGCGAAGCTGAAAGGTTAATACGCCATTTAACCTTGTCAGATGAAAATTACACCGCTGCTTGGGACATGTTAAAGGATCGCTATGAGAACTCCAGATTGTTAGTCACAGCTCTACTCAACAAATTATTATCGCAACCAGTTATTGTGAGCGAAAGTTCTATAGCAATTAAAACGCTCCATGATACAACGCAGGAATGTTTACTGGCTTTGAAGAATCTTAAGGTTTCCACCGCTGATTGGGATCCAATACTAATGCATCTGCTAATTAAGAAATTGGATCAAACTACACATCGTTTATACGAACAATCTCTAAGTCATCCACGAAATCTTCAATCTACGAAGAGCCTCTTATCATTTCTGGAGAATCGATTCCAATCTCTGGAAGGACTCGGAAGCAAGGCAAAAATTCCAGGAAACTACAACAATAAACAAGGCACAACAAAACCTTTCACCTCTGCTGCTACAACTATAGCAAATTGCATATCATGCAAGGGAAACCACGCACTATTCTCGTGTAAGAACTTTCTTCGACTAACACCATCAAACCGGCTAGCTCTCGTCAAAAAACATAATTTGTGTATCAACTGTCTGAGACCAGGCCATGCATCACAGCAGTGCACATTGACAAGCTGTACAAAATGTACTAGAAAACACAACACTCTGTTACATATCGAGACATATTCAGCCTCATCTCAGGCACTTCCAAAAGTATTTCCACAATCACCAACGAAATGTGAAGTTAACGACAGACCAACAACATTAACCGCACAATCAGCCACAGGACAACAAAATTACATTCTATTGAGTACAATTCTCGTGAATTTAGTTGACAGTAAAGGAATGAGCGTCGAATGCAGAGCAGTACTGGACTCCGGATCTCAGATTAATTTCATAACCGAAAGAATGATTAAAAAACTTGGCCTGACTGGTACTTCTCAACAGATGCAGATACAAGGCATTGGACAAACAAAACAGCATACACAACGAAGAGTAAATATGCTCTTACAGTCAAAATTGAATGGGTTTGCTACTAGGGTAGAGGCCTTCGTTCTGCCACAAATCATAGCACCTCAACCTACTCAAGAAATAAGTACAGATTCCTGGGCGATACCAAAAAATATAAAATTAGCCGATCCCAACTTCAACAATCCATCTCGTATAGACGTACTGCTGGGAGCAGAATTCTATCATGACCTGTTGTGTATAGGCCAAATAAAGTTGGGCGAAAACTTACCAACCCTCCAGAATACTCTATTTGGCTGGATAGTAGCAGGAAGGGTCGGTGGAAGACACTTAGACAAGGCCACCTGTGGGGTTTGCAGTGAAGATGAAACGTTTGACATAGAAAGGTTTTGGAGACTGGAGGAAGTTGACACTACGTCTCAAACACTCTCACCAGAGCAAGCACGATGTGAGAATCATTTCAACCAAACTGTGAAAAAAGACCCTACGGGACGATTCATAGTGCGCCTACCATTTAATCAAGCCACTGACAAACTAGGGGAGTCCAAGGATATCGCTCTACGAAGATTCCTGTCGCTAGAACGAAGACTTGCCAGACACAATGATGTTAAATCACAATACGTGGAATTCATGAATGAATATATCAAGCTCGGCCACATGCAAGAAATTAACGAAAGAACTATTCAACATCCATACTACTTTCTTCCTCATCATAGCGTTATCAAATCCGACAGCCTAACGACAAAACTAAGGGTTGTCTTTGATGCATCTGCCAAAACTTCCACGAACGTATCGCTGAATGATGTCTTAGCAACAGGACCGACTATACAGGACGAACTCTTTTCAATCTTGCTGCGATTCAGATTGCCCAAATTCGTCTTCACAGCTAACATCGAGAAGATGTACCGCCAGGTCCTACTCAATGAAGAAGATCGTCGATTTCAGTTAATCATATGGAGAAGTGACTCGAATGCCCCACTGAAATTCTATCAGTTGAACACAGTGACCTATGGAACAACAACAGCTCCATTCCTAGCCACAAGATGTCTAAAAAGGTTGGCACAGGAAGATGGCAAGGATTATCCTACAGCTTCGGAGGTAATTTAGCGCGATTTCTACGTAGATGATGTCATGACAGGGTCCAATTGCCTAGCCACAGCCATTGACACTCAAAGCCAACTGATTTCTTTACTCCAGAAAGGCGGATTCAAGCTTCGAAAGTGGTGTGCTAACCATCCACGCTTACTTCAAAACATTTCACGAGAAGATACTGCTATTCGATTGGACTTCAATGATGAAGTTGAAGAGCATATCAAAACCCTGGGATTAACATGGATACCAAAAAATGATGTCTTCTGCATTAAAACCAATTGGACTAAAACAGATCGAGTGACGAAAAGACTCATATCATCGGACATAGCTCACTTGTTCGACCCGCTCGGAATCATGGGGTCAGTTGTCGTTACCGCCAAAATGTTCCTTCAACAATTATGGAATCTTAAACTTGACTGGGATGCCGCAGTCCCATCAGAGCTTCATACAAGATGGATCAGATTTCGTGAAGGGCTGCAATTATTGAATGACATAAAAATCCCAAGACACGTGTTCAGCCAAGAATGCCCAAGATCCACACAAATACATGCATTTGCAGATGCTTCTGAAAGGGCATACGGAGGAGCCGTTTACATCCGTTCTGTCAATAGTCATAACCGTATCGTAGTGAGGCTACTCTGCGCTAAGTCGAGAGTAGCTCCAACTAAGCAATTGACACTACCTAGACTTGAATTATGTGCCGCGAAGCTTACTGCTGAGCTTACCAAGCGCGCAATGAAAGATCTCAAAATGGAAGATGCCGTCACGTTCTACTGGACAGATTCGGAGATAGTTCTCGCCTGGATAAACTCTAGATCGTCGTCATTTCAAACATTCGTCGCCAATCGAATTGCTTCTATACACGAACTGTCATCACCCCAACAATGGAGGCATGTAAATTCAAAGGAAAATCCTGCCGATATCCTATCCCGTGGTATTGCTCCAGAAAGATTAGAAGGCTGCAATCTCTGGTTTTATGGACCTCCCTTCCTACACGGTGAAGAATCAATATGGCCAAAACCATATAAAACAGACTCAGAGCTTGAAAGGAAACGGACTGCAATCCCAGTAACAATCGAAAACAGCATTCCACATTTCGTATATCGTATAAGTCGCCAAAACTCCTTCAAAAAATTGCAACGGATCACGGCTTACGTTCTACGTTTCATAGATATCACCAGAAATAAAGGCAAAACTAATCTAGATAAGAGCTGTGCATTGACAAGCCTAGAATTAGATAAGGGATTACTCACCATAATTAAGATCATGCAAGAGGAAAATTCCAAAGATGATCGATCTCAGCTACAAAAATTAACGGAGCTAAATAAATCCAGCCCACTTATTAGCCTTGCTCCATTTTTAGACGATCAGGGAGTCATTCGAGTCGGAGGAAGATTAGAAGCATCATCCCTGTCATATGATGCCAAGCATCCCATGCTCCTGCCCTATAATCATCCATTTACAAAACTTTTAATGACCGACATCCACAGGAACCATCGTCATGTCGGCCCACAAGCTCTCCTGGCAATAACCAGGCAACAGTTCTGGCCAATAAAAGGGAAAACCATCGCACACTCCATAGTGCAAAACTGTGTCCGATGTTTCAGAAGCAATCCGAAATTGCGAACACAGTTAATGGGGAATCTTCCAGCTACCCGAATACAACCGGCACGACTCTTTACTAATTCTGGTGTGGATTTCTGTGGGCCGATATGGACGCATTTTCATCTCAGAGGGAAGAAACCTCAAAAAAGTTATGTAGCAGTGTTTTGCTGCTTTGCCACCAAAGCAGTGCATTTGGAAGTAGTGAGTGATCTAACAACGAACGCATTTATTGGTGCTCTGAAACGTTTCATGGGCAGAAGGGGGCACTGCCAGAAGTTATATTGCGATAATGCTACGAATTTTGTTGGCGCCAGAAACCAACTACAAGAACTAGTGGATAGCATCTTCGCAGACAAGGCGAGAGAAGAGATCGAAACAAGGTGCAGCGCAAGCGGAATTGACTTCCATTTCATAACTGCACGAGCTCGCCATTTTGGAGGTCTATGGGAGGCAGCCGTTAAGTCAGCCAAATACCTACTCCAACGCAGCTTAGCTTCAGCTTCACTTACGTATGAAGAGCTGGAAACGGTCATGATTGAAATAGAAGCAATACTCAATTCCAGACCAATTACGTCCATGTCCTCTGATCCAAATGATTTCACGGCTTTGACCCCTGGACACTTCTTGATCGGTGAGCCCCTCACGGCCTCCATTGATCCCAGATGTGAAGAAACAAGAATAAGTCTTCTCAAACGATGGAAACTAGTGACTCACATTAACAGGATAACTTTGCCAGCACTCAAATGGCCGCTAGGAAGAATTGTGAAAACATTCAAGGGCAATGATGGTCTTGTCCGAGTAGCCGACGTTCGAACGGCAAATAATACATTACGGCGACCAATACACAGGCTCGCTCCACTGCCTATAGAGGACGATAATGAAGATAGATCGGCTAGTCATGACGATCAGGACAGAGAAGGTCAAACTTCAAAACGACGAAACTCATCCCAATTAGCAGAAGCTTACGACAACTCTACATGCAGTAGCGGCGAGGTTCCAACAAAAAAGACACGTAACACGTATGGTTCCGCACTAACAACACTTCTCTTAACCTGTATGATTCCACCCATTATCAGAGGACAGCCTATTGAAACATCCCCTTTCACACCACAACCTGGGTTATATTTTGAGAATATCGGCACGACTAACATAATATCAAATGAATGGAACCTTGTAGTCTATTATGAAATGGAGACATACTGGAACGATTTTCAAGCAATTATAAATAGCACCAAAACCCTAGATCACCTATGCACTCAGATAAACTTCCTCTTTGTGCTAAAACAGACGAGTTTGTGTGTCAAACTAGTTAACCAATTCAATCGTCTGCAAGAGGAAATTTCTATTGATAATGAACTCCTACACGTCAAAACTAAATCTACTAGAACCAAAAGAGGTGCTGTTAATATCATTGGCAATGTGGCAAATGCCCTGTTCGGCGTACTGGACTCTGAATATGCAGCAGAGATGTCTAACACTATTGATGACATAAAGGAAAATGAAAACCGTCTCCTCACACTACTAAAAAATCAGACGTCTTTGATAGACTCCACAACAAATATAATGAAAACTGATCAAGAAGGTGTTGACAGAAAGTTCCAAGAAATAGATGATCACCTTGACCAGATAAACCTGCGCATAAATAATATCAGTGAAGGACTGTATCAGCAGAAAGCGATGGAACTGTTTTCTTCATTAGCAATGGAACTGACTCTGATGACGTTAAATTTTCAAAAAACACAATCAGCAATAATAGACACTATCACCGACACCCACCATGGAAGGATTAATCACATGCTCCTGTCCCCAAGGCAATTAGCTCAAGAGCTCACTATCATCAAGGCCCATTTACCCACATCTCTTCAATTACCAGCATCCCAGGATTCTATACTACAGTTCTATCGCTTGATGACAATAGATGGCCGAGTCGTTGAAAATTATGTTATCTTTCGATTGAGACTGCCTCTCGTAAACTTAGAGAAATTCCAGTTATTTCGAGTCACTCCCATTCCAGCATTGATCAATGGAACACTTATTGCAATTAACCCAGCATCAGAGTTTCTAGCAATTAATCTGCATCGAGATCAATATTATCCATTGACTAAGCAACAACAATCGTCGTGTCTACAAACTGATGAAACTATCTATTTATGCAAGCAACTGCATCCAATCTATCGAAGAGGAGCAAATGTTAGCCTGTGCGAAATTGAACTGTTTCATCACAGGGAAATCTCACCTACATGCGATCTCAGAAGAACCAACAGTGACCCAGTATGGATACAGTTATTCCACCCAAATCAATGGATCTACGCTTTCAAGGAGAAGACTATAGTCAACGTCGTATGTGGAAATGACGTATCTCAAATGTCAATCGAAGGTTCCGGTCTCTTGAAACTTCAAGCAAACTGTGTTATCAGGCAAGAATTCTTGACGATCCAAGGGCATCATGTATATCCAACTACCAGCAAGTTGTCCTATACACGTGTCGGAAGTATTCCCAAACCCATAAGCCTCGATCATCTTCCAATGATACAACACAATGCCATAGCGTATCACGCTAAATTAGCAGAATTGAGAGCCCTTCAGAAGGAAGTTCAAATGCAGGATATAAGAGAACTCCCAAATAAATTTCACGCACACCACGTCCATCACTACACGGTAGGATATCTAACACTGTCCCTGGTAATCGTTATTACAATTTTTGGAATCATTTGGAGATGCAAAACAACTAAATCATGCTGCAATACATCTAAGCCACCTAAACCCAGCCCGAGACGAGTTACAACCCCGGACTTCAGGGTAAACATTGACAGTTGAACAAGGTATGTTCAACGCGGGGGAGTATGTTATGACCCAGATCATAATTATTAAGTTAAAAATTATATTACCATTACTAATTTAAGATAGACAAAGTCAGTATAATCATGATAAACCAAGAATTTCATTTAATCTAGCGTAAGCATTTTAAAGGGTTATTATTCTTAAGTTTATTGAACCAGCGATCATAATTCACCACCGTGAGCAGTGCCAATTTCCATTTTTTCTGCTTTACATGCAGTTTTTACAATATTTACGCCTGGGGAATTACTACTGGGTCAGCATTCTCACTGCGGTGAATTATTAATCGCTCAAGTCGATGAACCCTGTTTCTTACCGGTCAATTTGTGAATTGATTTATTAATATTGATTACGCATGTTCAATTTTATTATAAATATATTGAATGAAATAAATAATAAAATCAGTTTTGTTATAATCGACAATCAGTGCGTTTCTACTCATTCAAGTCAGAACGGTCAGCTTTTCAACCATTCCCCATTATTTTGAGTATCGATACAAGCATCGATATTCAATTCTACAGCGGTCTAGATTTTGCATCTAGGCCTATACATCTCAGTTAAAGCAAAAGAGCTTCAACTTAAACACCTACACTTGTTAGAATCGGTCAATGATGGTGAAAGAAGAATTTTAAGAACTTTTATTTTTAATGATTCTAAATCATATTTATAAATACAAGAAGAAACAACAACCGCTTCGTCCGGGATTTGAAACCGGAACCTTCCGCTTTGTTATGTGTGAATATGACATTATTTGTAAATGACCGAACGATTTTTATTGTTCTCATGATTTGTAATGTATGATCGATAGTCATAATTGCTAGCTAAAGAATTTGTATATAAATTTAGCGTACGTGATTGCAGAAAATATAGAATAAACTCAAGCTTTATCAAGAGCGTTTTATTCTTCTAAAGTCGGCGTAATAGCCTGAAGCTTAAGTTGGCGTGATAGTCTAGATGTATATATCGGCACGATTGCCCTTTATAAAAATTGTCAGTAATAAAGGTCAATCATTATACATTATACGAATCCAGCATATGCCAACATTATATCTTTAGCATGCTATGAGTGATTTTCTCTGTCATGCAAGAATTAATTGGTTTGAAATAACATATTAAAATGTATTGGGAAAAAGCAATGCTTTTCCGGGTATTAATTCAAGAAATTGTTTCCATTCGATTAGAAACAGCTTTAAATTTTCTCTTAGTGAAAATCAGAACGATAATTGATCGACGCAATTCTATTAAGATGTGCAAGCATTTCAAAAGAGGAAAATTTATTCATAGATGAAATGATGATACCGTTTAAGGAAAAATCATTTCTAAAGCAATACATGCCCAAAAGGCCAATAAAGTGGCTTTTACTCCCATAAATCTAATAATTTAACTAAAAGAGTAGGGAATCTTGGCAACTGGTACGATTAGAGCAAATAGTTCGAGGATCTTACGATTTCCATGTGGAAAGATCTACAAATGAATTTTTACTTCGATGGTATGACAGCCGTCTTGTTCAGATGTCCTCTTCTATTTATGGAGATGAAAATGTGGATGAAGTTGAAAGGTTCTGCCAGGAAAAGAAAAGAAAATTAAAATTACGCGACCTGAAATTGTAAGGATGTACAACCAATATATGGGTCGCGTCGACAAAGTAGACTTTTTAATTTCTTTCTACAGGATAAGCATTAGAACGAATGAGTGGATTTGGCGAGTTTTCGATCATATGATTGATATAGCCATTTGCAACTCCTTGCTGAAATATCGACGCGATTGCAATGCCCTCAACATGATGGCGCTTCAGCTCCACAAAAAAGAAAACGTGGGCGCCCACGACTGGATATAAATGATGTTTAAAGCGATGGCGGAAGCTCAATGTTAACGAGCGCACAAAAAGCATGCGAAAGTACACCTCGAAGAACATACGAAAGTGTATCTACAAGATATGACTCCTGTTATCACTGGCCCGAATACACCATGAATAAAACTAGATGAAAGTTGGATAATTGTTGCAGGCTCTGACGGTATAAGTGCAAGAAGTGCAATATTCATTTATGTATTCCAACGCAAAATAAAAACTACTTCATATGGTATCATAAGCATGAATGAACTTTTTAAATTAATTTAATTACATTTTTTTAATTTATACGAGTGTTATTAATTGTATAATTTTTAAGTTTCTGGATATAGTTATGTTTGCATTCACGGTTTGAAGTCTTTTAAAAATAAATATGTAAAAAGTAAATTTTAACGTAATTATTAACTTTTGAGAAGTTTGTTGCCATACGGCAAAAATCCTTACTACCTTTCCTTTATACCATTTGACACATATTTTTTTGTATAATATTAAACTGATAGCTATTAAAGCATTTTTATAGAAATTATAATTTTTTCATTGAAATAAATAAATATGTACCGAAAGGGTTAGTATCTAAAAATAATAAAAATCCAAATACCCTAACCTAATTTCGTGCTTTGAGCTGCTGGATGCTTTTGTTTGAGCCCATTTAACAACATACTGGCATAAATATCCATCTCCCTAAGAAAAAGAGCGCTTTAAGAAATCTGAAGTGCTTTCCAGGAAGCTCTCAGTGCTTCTAAATTATTTTTTCAGAGTAAATTCCAAAATTTTCATATAAAGTTTTGCAGAGACGATAATAAAAAACTTGTAACTCCCAAATTAAGAGCTCAACATCCGCACATTTTTGATACATAACATACATATGTTGTTTTTTGCCTCGCTTTGGGCTAACATCAGACAGAGCTATCTTCTCTGTGAGTAACGGATCCTGCTATTCTGTCAACTCAGAGGTCGGTGGAGTGAAGGTGTTGGCCTTGGGGTCAGCTACTTCCACGTAGTGCGAGGTGGTAACCGCTGTTAGGTGGGTTTGACACTGATTAGTGGGCTAAAAGCTGGTCCCAGCCCAAGCCAAGGTGGAACAGCATACGCCGAGGGCTGCATGGCTGAGGGGGTGCTCAGTCGATAGTATGCGAACTCTGGATACCAGGCGACCTCCAGTTTTAATTAGCCTTCCTGCGGTAATGCGGATCTCTGCCGTGGGTGACAGTCTCTCTCCGCTACTCGTGGGACCAAAAATGAATAATCTTTTGGAGGATGGTAGATCCACTTCTAGTAAGTGTGTTGAGAATCCACGAATGCCTCAGGAATCGGGGAATTTTATCCCTGAGATCTTGGCATCCATGGAAAATCTACTCCTGCAGTGGACCTCGGCTGATGAGAGCGGTGTGACTCCTATGGAGATCACTAATGCTACTCAAGCGGCAGAGCAACTCAACTCGGGCGGGCTAGCTGATGTTGTAGCCTCATAGTCGAAAGACGCTGATGGTGGCAATCGAAGCGGGACCTCCCGACGCAGGAGAGTAGGCAAAGCTGAGAGGAAGAAAAGGAGAAGAGCTAGGGAGATGGCTAATGCCGTCCCTGGGCCTTCTCCTTGTCTCTCTTCGCAGGTGGTCAGTGGTCTGGCTGGGCAGGCAGGGGAAAGTGGTAGTGAGCCTCCTAGCATCGGTAAGCTGAGCACTGCGAAGAAGTATACATCCGGTGCGGAAAAAAGGAAAAGGAAGGGGGAGAAGGCCGGAGAGAGCACCTCTACTGGCCTTGAACCTTCTACCCAGCCTCCCACCGATATTTCTGTTAGCGTTGCTGGTGATGTGGGTGTTACGACACATAGAACCAAGCGCGTTAGATCAGACGGACCTGGCGAGCAGGAGGGTAACAGCAACAAGCTGAAGAAGAAGTCTGCTGGGGGTAACCTCAGCGGACCCCCTCCCAAAGCACAACAGACGGGGCGTCACCCTTTAGAAGGGGTTTCTAGGTCATCCAATGAGCCCCTGACGAAAGAAGGGAGTCAGCCTGGGTCTACCGTGCCTGAGCACGCGGGGGGACGTAAATCGGCCGGCTTTTCGCAGTCTGCTAAGCAGGCTCTTCGTGTGGTCGTGAGTGCGACCGACCCAGATACTCCTCTAACCGACAGCCAAATTACTGCCTTTCAGGGCGGTATATGGGATGCGATCGGCAGGCAATCAGCTGTAGCACCAGTGTTCGGCGTAATCTCTATTCGCGATGGGTCCATCTGGATCAACTGCGAGGACGAGAGTACTCTGTATTGGCTGAGGCGGGCGGTTGATGACCTGAAGGAGGTTGATTGAACTCGGTTCGTCTTAAAGCGGGCCAGTGAAGTCGATCCTCTCATCCACATGAGGGTTTGGATCCCTGATAATATCGGCCACAGTCGGGATGTCGGCGAAATCTTCAGGCGGCTCGAGGTCCAAAATCCGGTTCTCAGCACAAGGAAGTGGAAAGTCTTTCACAGGACGGAGGGCTCCAAGAATCCAAAAGGGGAAAAGGGGCCTTTTTGATTCTGAGGATTGACAAAAAGGCTGCTGAAGCGGCGAAGCGGACTTCGATGTGGGCGCATCTTCACCTGGGCAAGGTTAAATTCTCCTTGCTCACGAAGAAGAAGGGCGTAGGGAAGTAATCCATATGACTGGACTTCTCTTCACCCAGATTAACCTGCAGCACAGTAAGGCGGCATCTGATTTGTTAGAACGTAGCCTGGCTGACTTGCGTACAAAATCTCAACAACAAAAAGTGGTGCTTGTGCAGGAGCCTTGGATCTGGAAGGACCGTATCCGCGGTCTAACGGAGGCGCAAGGCGCGCAAATCCTGTATGATACCACGTGTTCTACTCCCAGAGCTTGTGTTGTTGCTGCAAAAGACGTTCCGGTGACCTTACTGCCTCATTTGTGCGATAGGGACACTACATCGATCAAGCTCTCGCCCGGAGCCGACTGGATACTCTAGGGTCTCCCCTTCTATCTGTGGATGAGCTGAAAAACCTTCAGCACCAAGACCTGATGCGCTTCATTAAGAGGACAGGAAGGTGAATGGGATTCAGGGTAGTACATTGGGCCACTATGTCCTCCGTACTTGGGATGGGTTTCTCCTGTTCCCTCTGTTTTCAAAAAAAAAAAATATAAATGTGTGTTGGAGCATTAAAATATATCTTATAGGGTGGGGTGGGTTTCTCTTCCGGAGGGGTCAAAAATCCAAAATTACTAAAAATTGTGTATTTTTTTATTTCTTTTTATCTTTTTTTAAATTTCTTTAGAAAGCCCCATTTAATGCCTTTAATATGAAAATCCCACAATGACGGGTCCAATATTGTATAATACTTGACTAATTCTGAAAATTTTATCGAGATCAGAGGGAGTCGAATCCAAAAATTGAAAATGTTGCTAGTTTTGGTATGGATTTGCTGTATACAGGGTGTTCGGTAAATGTCTTTAGTTCTTTAAGGGGATGAAAGTAGAGGTCATTTGGGTAAAAAAAGTCTAGATACTTTTATATCGAAGTCCGCTTGGTTTTTAATATCGGTTTTCGAGATTTTGCATACCTCTTCAGAGTAATTTCGTTATAAGTTCTATTGTAATTAATGGATTGTGACGTTCAAACCTTTATTTAAAAGAACACATATTGGCCTTTCTAAGAATGCATAATTAGTTATAATTGTGCCTTCAATTATTTTAAACAAAAACAGTTTTCTCTAGAATTTTTTATTTCACAAAAATTTTTGCCGCGCTTCAGTGTACATTTATTCGAAATATCACCATTGCATGAACTTGGCAAAACTATGAAAAAATTTGCGCATTATGTCCGCTTTCCAAAATGACCTACATAGGTGCTATCAACAATAACAATAAAAAGTTATAAGCAAACATTTGGAAGATGTACCCCTCGAGGTAATCTTCAATTTTTTCGTAGGATTCTATCTCCTCCTACAGTTTTTAACCTACGACAACCATTTATATGTCATTGTAGGGGAATCTGAACTGGCTATTAGATAGGGTACTTTTCGATTTCGAATTTCGCAAATGGAGGGGGTAATTTCGAAGAAAATACTTTTTTACCAAACTTGATATTTACGTAGATTTCGTTATTCCGCATATTCATTTTTGCAGGAGGGGCAAGCTGTGGGAGGGGCGGGACTTCAAAATTTCAACTTTAAGCGGCTATATTTTCTCAACCAAGCATTGTTCTAGCAAGTAAGTCCTAAATTCATAAATGGAAAAGACATTTTTGGTGGTTTTTATTCAAATATAGCCGCTTAAAGTTGAAACTTTGAACTCCCGCCCCTCACAGAGCTTGCCCCTCCCGCAAAAATGAAGATGCGGAATAACGAAATCTACGTAAATATCAAGTTTGGTAAAAAAGTGTTTTTTGGAAATTACCCCCTCCATTTTCGAAATTCGAAATCCAACCGTACCCTATCTAATAGCCAGTTCAGATTCCCGTACAATGACATATAAATGGTTGTCGTAGGTTAAAAACTGTAGGAGGAGATAGAATCGTACGAAAAAACTGAAGATTACCTCGAGGGGCACATCTTCAAATTGTTTGCTTATATCTTTTGATTGTTATTGTTGATAGCACTCAGGGAGGTCATTTTTGAAAGGGGATATAATGCGAAAATTTTTTCATAGTTCTGCCAAGTTCATGCAATGGTAATATTTCGAATAAATGTACACTGAAGCGCGACAAAAATTTTGGTGAAATAAAAAATTCTAGAGAAAACTGTTTTTGTTTAAAATATTTGAAGGCACAATTATAACTAATTATGCATTCTTAGCAAGGCCAATATGTGTTCTTTTAAATAAAGGTATGAACGTCACAATCCATTAATTCTAATAGAACTTATAACGAAATTACTCTGAAGAGGTATGCAAAATCTCGAAAACCGATATTATCGATTTAATCGAAAACCAAGCGGAGCTCGATATAAAAGTATCTAGACTTTTTTGACCCAAATGACCTCTACTTTCATCCCCTTAAAGGATTAAAGACATTTACGGAACACCCTGTATATACCTTCCCCCGTGAAAAGTTCCTTCCTCCCAAATACTTCAAATTACTTGGATGGAGTTACTATTCGCTCACTCACATTATACCTACTTGCATTACAAGTTGAATTAATAGTTCGGTTTATTCGGGAAACAGCCCACGGAATTTACAACACCATAAGCTGTGAGCTCACCCATCAATGATAACTTTTAACACTCGCCATTTTCAATCTGTAGAGAAAATAAATAAAAAATTTTGTAGGCCGAATAGAAAATTAAACTTCGGTGATGTTTTGAAAATTGCAATAATTATTGGTATACCTATGTGTCTCGCATTAGTAGGGTATTACTTTGAAGGGGATAAAATAAATATTGTGGAATCAGTCAGTAGTTTTCACGTTTTAAAAAAAAAGTCCGTTTCTTTTTGATCATTGTAACTAGTATATAATGATATATTAAGTAGAAAAGAATTTTTATGTCCTGCTATTATAAAATAAAGCAATGTGATACCGTTCAATAACAAATGCAAAACTTACCTGTTTTCTGAATAGGATTGCTCTGTACAAGGGTGCACATTTATTGCCAGATTCCTGAGATACAACCGACAAGAAGTAGGGATTCTTTTCTTGGTCGATACCGACGTACGTTTGATGCACTGCAAAATGAAGACGAATTCTTAGAAAGTTTTGCAATCGAATTAAATTGGGTTCACTTACGTCGCCCTAGAAAATATTTAAAATACCATCGTGTCTGATGCTCTGGATTCTCTAAAATCGGTGTGCTAGGGGACCCAAATACCTGGTAAAGGAAAGAAATTTAAATATTTTACTAACTGTAGGTACTGCGTCATTTCGTTAGAATGTGAATGGTTCTGTGGTTATTAATATAAATGAAATTGTCGTAAGCGTTGGATTTTATATTTTTCTTTATTCACGAAATGAAAAGTGTGGAGTTCACATCATTCCTCAAAGCCTGCTTACAGTCTGAAGCAATCTATTTAATTGCTTGCAAATAAGTTATTTGATAGAAAACCTTCGGATGCCCTTAATTATGGCGGTTTCTGTGAAAGCAACACTTCAGAGAGTATATAAATGACCACGAATATTTAAAAGTGAAAATGCAACAGTTTAGCAAAAACAGTGAAAGTGCAACAGTTTAGTGTTTAGAAAAAACCAAAGATATTTGATAAAACATTTTATTTAGTAAAAATAAGAGAATGTAACGAAACGTGTGTGCGTATTACTTTTATTTTTGCTCTTTTTTAATTTTGTTTTAAGGGTATAATGACATACTTATCATATTTGAGTGCTACATAATGCATGTTATATTCAGTAAGAAATATGTTTTCAATGAACTATCAAGTGAAATCCCATTGTTCATGCAAAGGTAAACCTAAGATTTATGGCTGATAATCCTAGTGCGAATTTCGACCTAAACGATGTTGATTCCATTGAGCCCTGCCTTTACTGTAGTAAGTCGAAACCAGGGGAACTCTGCTCTAAATGGGAACATAAGCAGTGTGCAGGATTAAAAAAAAAAGCGTAAAACAGTTCCTTTATGATGTGGGAAAATAATTGTTTTAATAAAAGAGCCCCATATCATTTTACCAACATCCCGTCAGATAAAATGACACCTTTAAGATTTTCATATAGCTCAAAGTAATACGGGAGGAGGAGGGATAATTTTTTTTTTGCGTTTTGGATTAGAACTACCGGAGATATGCAGTTGTAAGTCTCCGTCCATCCGATCCGATTTAGAGCTGCACCGAACGACTACCTGGTAGCGTAGCGGCGATCCTCAGCAGCTGCTTCGTTCTCTATGCCTAATAAAATGATACGATTTACGCTGGCAGAAAATTATGAAATATTCTTCAATACTTGATACAGTTTCAACCACTTAATTATGTGTCCGCTCAGAAAATATGGTGGGATTTTTTCAATGAAAAGGTAGATTTTTTACTTCTAAATGTAACCAAAAATGGAAAAATGTATATAAAAAAACCTCCGACAGTTTTGTCTTAAGAAACTTATGAACTAATGAAATCTCTTTGGATTTTTATTTCGGATAATCCATTGATGACTTTTGTGGTTCACCGCAATGTAACTGTTTTTTAGGCGTCTGCGAAGATTGGCTGTCAGTGTCACATTTCTACATAGTTACATATGAAAATTTTGCAGAATATTCTTCAAATGGCCTTTTATTATATATATGTGTATATTTTTTTTTTAGGCAGTGTGAAAGGAGATCCCTCCCAAACACGAGGGATGGGGGCCAGAGGGGTCCATTGTGCTATCCTGCTAGAGTAGCCACGAGTATCCGCTTAAGTAAGACCTTAAGTGCAGCAGTGACCGTAGATCGCATGGAGCCTGTTATTTCCAAGCAGGCAAGCCTTTGCAGGTCCGCCAGCTTCCGGATCACAGTCCCCATAAGCGCCCTCGTTCACCATACACGGGAAACATATGTGAAAATGGGTTTGCCGATCGAGATGCGCAACCCTAGGTCTTAGGCCCCATGTACATCCAAAGGGTTCTCCTACATTGATCCGTTGAGCGAAGACCGTCATATCCGCACTAACTTTTCCCTCTACGTGCAATACCCACGTCACGTTGTAGCGTATTCCCCATACGCTACCCCTTTTTCTTCCCTTCTTCGTTCCTTTTTTTACTTCCTTTCGGCTTCTCTACTTTCTGTAGAGAAACCCCCATAACTTTCCCAGGGTACCTGAAAAGGAGTGGAAAAGTGTACATACTTCCGAGAAGTAGAACTATGCTACTTCTCCATACAACTAAAAACCCTGAAAATAAAAGTTATATATTTCCGAGCAGTAGCCCTATGCTACTTCTCCATATGAGTAAAAACCCTCAAAACAAAAGTTACATATTTCCGAGAAGTAGCCCTATGCTACTTCTCCATATAAATAAAAACCCTGAAAATCAAAAGTTATCCATTTTTGAGAAGTAGCCTTATGCTACTTCTCCATATTTTATCCATACTGCAAAACAAAAAAATATATATAATGGAAAACCCTGAAATGCAGAAGAAACAACAACAACAGCAAAATATTTTCAGTCGAAAAATTCTAAAATGTGCAAAATGTGCACAAATTTCAACCTTTCCAATAACACTCACCGTTTGTCAATGGATATTCCAGTGGTTCATCTGTAATGCGCCCAGCAGGATAATATATCACGTGATATCATCACACCACTTAGCACAGCCAGCCAGCTTAAAAACCTAAGCGAATTTCTTTGCCGAATTGTAACACGCTGTGGCGACAAAAAAGAGACAAACGAACGATATACGGGCACGCATTCAGCACGACGGTTGATTGCCACGAAGCTCCGACGGTCCACACAAAAAACCTCCTGCCTGACGGCTACGATAGCATGAAGGCTTGAATGTGGGTAAGCAAGCGGGACCTTTCCAGTGGCAAGCAAGATGAGTAGAGTAGGCAGTGAAGATCTTGTGGGGGAGTTGTCTTTTGGCTTTGAACGAGAACGGTCGCAGAAAAATTTAGTCGTGATTCCTCTTTATTTAAAATCAGTCTTTAGAGTTTTTTCTTGCTTTCTCTTCTGGAGGTATTTTCTCCTTTCGTCGTTTTTTTATTTTCTCCGCGGGAGCTTCTGGCGTGCGCGCATTTTCCATCGGCTCGCGACTAATCCGTAGTGGAAAATTTCAGATTTTCTTTGAAAGAAAATATTGTGAACTGAAAGTAAAATTTTAGTTTATTCATTCTGGTCGTGAAACTTTATTAGTCGGACAGTGCGACAGTGATTTTCATATAGATCTTTCTAACAGTGAACTGAAAGAAAACTTTAGTATTAATGCTGCGCATTCATAAGTTTTAGTATTTGAAATATTATCTGTGCGCCAGTGATTTTTTCATATAGATCTTTCTAACAGTGAACTGAAAGAATATGTTGTTATTAATGTTGCGCATTCATGAAATTTTATTAACTGGATTACTTATCTGTGCGACAGTGATTTTTCCTAAAGATCTTTCTAATAGTGAACTGAAAGAAAATCTTAGTATTAATGTTGCACATTCATAAATGGTATTAATCAGAATATTTACCTGTGCTACAGTGATTTTTCACATAGATCTATCTAATAGCGAACTGAAAGAAAATTTTGGTATTAATGCTGCACATTCTTAAGTTTTATTAATTGGATTATTTACCTGTGCGACAGTGATTTTTCACATAGATCTTTCTAATAGCGAACTCAAAGAAAATGTTGGTATTAATGTTGCGCATTCATAAGTTTTAATATTTGAAATATTTACCTGTGCGCCAGTGATTTTTCATATAGATCTTTCTAATAATGAACTGAAAGAAAATTTTGGCAATAATGCTGCACATTAATAAATGGTATTAATTAGAATATTTACCTGTGCTACAGTGATTTTTCTACATAGATTTTCTACTAGTGAACTGAAAAAAAAATTTTTAGTATTAATGCTACGCATTCATAAGTTTTAGTATTGGAAATATTTACCTGTGCGCCAGTGATTTTTCATATAGATCTTTCTAATAATGAAATGAAAGAAAATTTTGGCATAAATGCTGCGCATTCATAAATTGTATTAATTAGAATATTTACCTGTGCGACAGTGATTTTTCCTAAAGATCTTTCCAATAGTGAACTGAAAGAAAATTTTAGTATTAATGTTGCGCATTCATGAAATTTTAATTAATTGGATTACTTACCCGTGCGAAAGTGATTTTGCTAAAGATCTTTCTAATAGTGAGCTGAAAGAAAAAATTTAGTATTAATGTTGCACATTCATAAATGGTATTAATTGGAATATTTACCTGTGCTACAGTGATTTTTCCTAAAGATCTTTCCAATAGTGAACTGAAAGAAAATTTTAGTATTAATGTTGCGCATTCATGAAATTTTATTAATTGGATTACTTGCCTGTGCGACAGTGATTTTTTTTTGATTCATGAATGTTATTGATTGGATTACCTACATTTGCGACAGTGATTTTCTACATAGATCTTTCTAATAGTGAACTGCAAGAAAATTTTAGTATTAATGCTGCGCACTCATAAGTTTTAGTATTTGAAATATTTACCTGTGCGACAGTGATTTTCCCCATAGATCTTGCTAATAGTGTACTGAAAGAAAATGGTGGCCTTAATGTTGCGCATTCATAAATTTCATTAATTGGAATACTTACCTGTGCGACAGCGATTTTTATGTAGATCTCCCTATTAGTGAACTGAAAAGAAAATTCTGATTGATTCATTCTGTGCAGTCGTAATTTGTATTAATTAGAATATTTACCTGCGACAGTGATTTTCATGTAGATCTTTCGATTGGTGAACTGAAAAGTAAATTTTGGTTTATTTATGCTGTGCACTCATAATTTGTATTAAGTGGAATATTTACCTGTGCGGCAGTGATTTTTATGTAGATCTTCTTATTAGTGAATTGAAAAGAAAATTTTGGTTGATTCATTCTATGCAGTCGTAATTTGTATTAATTGGAATATTTACCTGCGCGACAGTGATTTTCATATATCATCATATTGGTAAACTGTAGAGCAAATTTCGGTTTAACCATTCTGTGTACGCATAATTTGCATTATTTAGAATACTTACCTGTGCGTCGGTGAGTCTTATATACCATAGTAGTGGCGAACCTGAGAGAAAATTTGGGGAAAAGTTTCCTTGCACGTAACAAAGATTATTTTGAAATTTTTTCCTGCGTGACGGCAAGTTGGATTTATACCGGCGAGAAAGTATCCCTCTGGCAGAAGTTACGGCAAATATTTCGCTCTTACATATCCGAAGGAGCAGGGAAGCGAGGAGGTGAACTCAGACTTCAACGTAGTCCTGAAGCAGCTAGCAGATAGTTGGAAAACCAGTGTCCAACCCTTTTGGTAAAGGAGGAAACCCCGAATATGATTAAATCAGGTGTTATGTAAGTCCATAGCGGACCACCATGTTAGTTCAAATTTTCTCTAAGTATTATTATTTGTTCTGTGTTCTTTTGTTTCTAATTTTACAGTGTTAAAACCATTTAGTGAACATCTAAGGTTAGGCGTCGATCACAGGGTTCGATAAGTTACATAATAGGAAAGCGCTTATTAGGGCTAGTTGTAAGGTTTTGATCCAGATTGATATGAACCGGAGACTTTATTTCCTTTAGTATTTATATATATATATACCATGCTAATCTTTGTGTGATCGGGTTTCCTCCCTCGTAAGCGATACATATGCCTAGATTTGGACTTGATGAAATTGTGAGTTCCTTGTTACGCCTTCCCTCCTCTTTTGGGTGATTTGGTTTGGTCACCTTTGGCCGCCCTTCTCCAAGTTGCTTTCTTCTTTTTTTTACAGGTTGGTAACGGATCCAGCGCGATGGAGTGAGTAGTTCCATAAAGGGAATGGTCGCGAACAGGAGGGTGGTCGTTTCCACACACACACGGCAATAGATGTAAACCACGCTCTAATGCGGCTGAGCATTTTTATACGGCTTTGTAGGCTTTGTAGGCTTAGCCAGGTTGGATGGGGGCGATCGGGCCCATTATTACCCAAAGCCGGGGTCTCAACAACATCGGAGACCCCTCTCAGCCCTCTCACTCTCTCTTAATCGTTCATCTGTTAGCGTTGAAAACTCTCCGGGTGAATGAGTACTTGTTCGGCGTTGCTGAGGTTTTCTGTTCCTTTTTTTTGTCTTTCAGCTTAATTAAATAAAGCTTCTTACTTCCAGGCTTTAGGTTCCACCAGGAGGAGGAAGTCTTCGTAGATCTTGTGTTTTTTTTGTCTGTCCGTCTATCTGCAGTCACACATACCACCTCTTTTCTTTCCCGTCCGTCCGTCTGTCTGGTCAATGTTCGCATTTGTGCACAGCTTAACAAGCATCAAGTGATGTGGGTGGCAAGAATCACCCCAAGCCGGCTGATCGCTTGCGGCATATTTGCTGTGCAGCCACCCACGGTAATCCCGCGATAATTTGGAGCAAAGTGGTGTCGGATGCGGTATGTATCTACATCCAGGTACAAGTGGATGTAGGTAGATCTGTCGGCTGACAAGCTCTTCGTTACAAATAGCGCCCAAGTTGGTTTTTTTTTTGCCTTTAGTCAAGAAGCTTCTCTTGACTAAAGTGCAACTACGATTTCAATGATTTTTTTTCTGGTCGCTCATTTGCTTTACAAATGGCGCGCAAACAGGTTTTCTTCCCGCCTTTAGTCAAGCTTCTCTTGACTAAAATGGCAATCACTATTGCTGGAAGTCATTTCTGGCCAAACTTTGGCTTTAGTTTATTTTGCTTTAAAATCTTATTTTTGCATTATTTCTGGTCGCCCATCTGTCGTTACAAATGGCGCCCAAACATTGGTTTCTTTTCCGGCCTTTAGACAAGCCTATCTTGAATAAATTGTAAGTATAAGTTCAGTTTTAGTTTTTAATTTTTTCTGGTCGCCCATTTGTTTTACAAATGGCGCCCAAGGTTTTTTTCGCTTTAATATCAAGTTTTATTTTGTTGTATTCCTGGTCGCCCACTTGTCGTTACAAATGGCGCCCAAATAGGTCTTTTTTTTCGCATTTAGTCAAGCTTCTCTTGACTAAATTGTAGTTACTATTGTCGTAAATCATGTCTGGTCAAACGCTGACTTAAATCTTATTTTTCTTTGTTGTATTTCTGGCCGCCCATTTGTCGCTACAGATGGCTCCCAAACAGGTTTTCTTCCCGCCTTTAGTCAAGCTTCTCTAGACTAAAATGGCAATCACTATTGCTGGAATTCATTTCTGCCCAAACTTTGGCTTTAGTTTATTTTGCTTTAAAATTTTAATTTTTGATTCTTTTGGATTTTTCTGATCGCCCATTTGTGTTACAAATGGCGCCCAAATTGGTTTTTTTTCGGCCTTTAGTCAATCAATTCTTAATTTATGTTACCACTATTAGACCTTTTTTTCTTGTATTGGAAGGCCTCAGTGTTTTAAACTGATCCAAACTGGTTTGTCGATGAAACTCATGCTATCTTTTGTTTGCAACAGTGCGTGACCGGTCGTCGGTTGCCTGGCGGGATGCAAGGTGCTGGGTCTACGCAGAGCTCGTCTTGCTTCTCTAAGGTGCGTTACTTTCATGATAGCTCCTTCTTGGCTCTCGTTGGGCTCGACCCTTTTTATCGCAGCTGGGTCACTCGACCACGGTCCTGGCTGTATGTACGATGGTAAATTGCCTTAATTGCATTCGGTCAAGTCAAAATTGTTTTCGAGCTCAAGTCTCTTTTCCAAGATGAAGTGCTTGTCTCTTCGGTGGGTGGCCGACGAGCTCTGTGCGCGACGTGTACCATTCTTGAAGCCAATCTTCGGTTCGCGGCCACTGAAAAGCTGACCACTCTATCCATGCTGCCCGAAGAACCGCACGTCTGTCTGAACTCAACAAGTTGATGAACGACGTTCATCTATTGTGACCTTATCCTTGTTGGGTTGATGCAGCCTGCCGTTTCGAAGGATCCTTTTTTCTAACTCTTCGCGCTTGCGTGGCGCACCGCTCCCATGGCTCCGTTTAGGGCTGCTTCTGACGGGAGGATGGCTGTTGAGCATCCTCTAGATTGGTATCCGACTTTTAGTGATCGATGCAGTGCCGGGACGGCGAACTTGGAGCGGAGTCCCACACGAAGTGAAGGTGATTCCTTTTTTTTTGTCACTCCTCATTAACCTTCCGTAACTTCTAGTGATGGGAGGCTAAATCGATTAGTGGTTATGAACGTTGTATGCGATTCATACTGTTATGGATCTTATTATATATATTATTTTATATTATTATTCACTTCTTCTGGTTCCGAGAAAAAGTCCGTATTATCTCTTATTTAGTTTTAGTTGGATTGTCCCGTACAGATATTTAGTTTCAGTTGGGTTGTCCCGTTCAGATATTTAGTTTTAGTTGGGTTGTCCCGTACAGATGTTTAGTTTTAGTTGGGTTGTCCCACACAGATATTTAGTTTTAGTTGGGTTGTCCCGTTCAGATATTTAGTTTTACTTGGGTTGCCCCGTTCAGATATTTAGTTTTAGTTGGGTTGTCCCGTACAGATATTTAGTTTTAGTTGGGGTGTCCCGTTCAGATATTTAGATTTAGTTGGGTTGTGCCGTACAGATATATAGTTTTAGTTGGGTTGTCCCGTTCAGATTTATCTCCATATTTACATCACCGTTACGGCTTCTTACTCGAGTACCAGCAGCCACTTGATCACCGACCTATCACCTTTCCTTGATCTGTTGACTTCAGTCTCTTGCCAAGTTGATGAACGATGTTCATCTCTCTTGATTTTTGTCCTTGACTATGGGAGTGCTTTTCACGATCATGCATTGTGAGACGGCAACTTCAAGTTCCGATCTCTGAGATTGCACCAACCTTCCCACCCCCCTACGTACACGTTTCCTGTTAGAGTTCATCGCAGCATGGAGTGACCGAAAGCTTAGCGACTAGCCTGATTCCGAGCGAACGCCTTGGAGAATGCTCGAGAGGAGAGAGAGAGAGAGAGAGAGAGAGAGAATTTTGTTTTTACGCTTTCAGCGATGGCTGAATATGTGTTAGCTATTTTTTTTTTTTTCAGGAGTGGCTGAAGCTTATTGATGCTTTTTTCATTTTCTTGCGTGTGTTGGAACGAGTGTGTCTCAGCTCTCGTCGTGCCGTTCCCTTCATGAAGGGAAAATATCGACGCTTCATTTCATTCTTGACGCTATATATATTTGTTTCGTAAGTTTTATTCATTGACTCAATCTTAACCATTTAGTAGAGTAATGCACTGTAGTGTTATTGATTATTCTAACGTACACGTATCTTATTACCAATATCACCGTCGTTTTTTTTGTGCGTTTATTTTCAAAATTTATTTATTTTGTTATCGTATTAATTGTCCAGTTCCAGGTGAGCCACTTCGATGCAACCCAAGTAGTGCGTGTAGTGAGCGAGATCTTATTTTTTTTTCTAGGCATTGTACATATAAAATTCTTTTTTTTTTCTTCTTCGACACTGCGAGTAATCCAATGATCAAGATAAGTAGAACCAACCTTGTTTTCTTTACGAGCTATGGAATCGCTGTCACGTTTGTTAGGTTTGAATGTTATCGGTACTACCATGGAAGCCATTTTCCTAGTCGGATTGTCAGTCGAACTAGATCGGCTTTATCTTGTGAGTGGCCCTTATAGGCTAAGATCTACTTTCTTTATTAGGCACGCAGTAATTCTATTCCTTTTCGCATTCTTTCAAGGTGCCTTTAGTAAATTCTCCTCTTTGGATATCGGTAGCCCTAAGAAGGCATCCGGCAAGCTTCACTTGTGAACTTCAGGTTATCGTAAACCCTCCTACTACTTCCCCAGTGGTGGGTGATAACCTCTTGCATTGTGCTACTAACCCCTTCTGGGTTAGCCTTCATCTGAAGGATTTTACTTTCCTGTCCCTTCTTCGATTTTCTTTCAATTAGTCTGGCGTGTCAAGTAGGGTCGTGTGAGCGGAGTCGGCGGAAATTTTGTTTCTAGTGCAATACCTCTAAATGAACGAGTTTAGAGCGTCACCTCTCCTTGCTACTAACCCCTTCTGGGTTAGCCTTCATATGAAGGGTTTTACTTTCATGTCCTTTCTTAAATTTTTTTTTTGCAGCGTCAGCGAGTGCGAATGGAGTATCAGCGAATTTTTTTTTATATTGTGTATTATTCCTAAACTACCAAGTTTAGATGGTCTCAGCCTTTGTTACTAACCCCTTCTGGGTTAGCCTTCATCTGAAGGAATTTACTGTCCTGTCCTTTCTTCAATTTCCTTAGAGCTTGAACCCGCTTTCTGCATCCCGCGGGATTTCTGTCGTCCTGAGTGAGTTGATAGATGAATTCTATCTGTTACGAAGCGATTTCCTCTCTTGGGATTCTGGGATTTCCGGGGTGTTGCGACCGGATTCAACAGAACACTAAACGATTAGTAGCGCCGGTTCACCGACGAAGTCGTAGTCCCGGGTCGAACATTCCCATACGTAATAAACCGATCGCTGCACCTCCTCCTGGTCAGCTCATTGGGCGAGGCGAGTTGATAGATGAAGTCTATGTGTTGATAAGTGCTCCCTCGTCCAGGGCGAACTGGGATCATGACCGCAGATGAGATTTTGTTTCTCAACACCAAGGGTTTAGCGAATGCCCGGCTTGATACTCTTGTGGGTCGTCCCCACGTTGGGCCCGTTGTGGGTGAACCTATTTTCCTTTATTGCTTATACTGACTTGTGTCAAGGGCCGGCTTGAGACTCTTATCTCCTTGGGTCGTCCCTACACTGTAGCGTATTCCCCATACGCTACCCCTTTTTCTTCCCTTCTTCGTTCTCTTTTTTTTTACATCCTTTCGGCTATATATATATATATATATATATTATATTTATATAATATATAATATATATATATATTTATTATATATATATATATATATTATATATTTCCGAGAAGTAGCCATATGCTACTTGTCCATATGAGTAAAAACCCTGAAAATAAAAGTTATATATTTCCGAGAAGTAGACCTATGCTACTTCTCCATATAAATAAAAACCCTGAAAATTAAAAGCTATCCATTTTTGAGAAGTAGCCCTATGATACTTCTCCATATTTTATCCATCCTGCAAAACAAAACAAAAATATAATGGAAAACCCTGAAATGCAGAAGAAACAACAACAACAGCAAAATATTTTCAGTCGAAAAATTCTAAAATGTGCAAAATGTGCACAAATTACAGCCTTCCAATAACACTCACTGTTAGTCAATGGATCTTCCAGTGGTTCAACTGAAATGCGCCCAGCAATAAAATATATCACGTGATATCATCACACCATTTAGCACAGCCAGCCAGCTTAAAAACCTAAGCGAATTTCTTTGCCGAATTGTAACACGCTGTGGCGACAAAAAAGAGACAAACGAACGATATACGGGCACGCATTTAGCACGACGGTTGATTGCCACGAAGCTCCGACGGTCCACACAAAAAACCTCCTGCCTGACGGCTACGATAGCATGAAGGCTTGAATGTGGGTAAGCAAGCGGGACCTTTCCAGTGGCAAGCAAGATGAGTTGAGTAGGCAGTGAAGATATTGTGGAGGGAGTTGTCTTTTGGCTTTGAACGAGAACGGTCGCAGAAAAATTGAGTCGTGATTCCTCTTAATTTAAACTCAGTCTTTAGAGTTTTTTTTTGCTTTCCCTTCTTCGGGATTATATCCTTTCGTTGTTTTTTTTATTTTTTCCGCGGGAACTTCTGGCGTCCGCGCATTGTCCATCGGATTTTCTTTGAAAGAAAATTTTGTGAACTGGTCGTAAAACTTTATTAGTTGGATTACTTACCTGTGCGACAGTGATTTTCATATAGATCTTTCTAACAGTGAACTGAAAGAAAACCTTAGTATTAATGCTGCGCATTCATAAGTTTTAGTATTTGAAATATTTACCTGTGCGCCAGTGATTTTTTCATATAGATCTTTCTAACAGTGAACTGAAAGAATATGTTGTTATTAATGCTGCACATTCTTAAGTTTTATTAATTGGAATATTTACCTGTGCGACAGTGATTTTTCACATAGATCTTTCTAATAGCGAACTGAAAGAAAATGTTGGTATTAATGTTGCATATTCATAAGTTTTAATATTTGAAATATTTACCTGTGCGCCAGTGATTTTTCATATACTTACTTACCTGTGCGACAGTGATTTTTTTTTTATTCATGAATGTTATTGATTGGATTACCTACCTGTGCGACAGTGATTTTCTACATAGATCTTTCTACTAGTGAACTGAAAAAAAATAATTTGGTATTAATGCTGCGCATTCATAAGTTTTAGTATTAGGAATATTTACCTGTGCGCCAGCGATTTTTCATATAGATCTTTCTATTAATAAACTGAAAGAAAATTTTAGCATTAATGCTGCACATTCATAAATGGTATTAATTAGAATATTTACCTGTGCGACAGTGATTTTTATGTAGATCTCCCTATTAGTGAACTGAAAAGAGAATTCTGAATGATTCATTCTGTGCTGTCGTAATTTGCATTAATTAGAATATTTACCTGCGACAGTGATTTTCATGTAGATTTTTCGATTGGTGAACTGAAAAGTAAGATTTGGTTTATTCATGCTGTTCACTCATAATTTGTATTAACTGGAATATTTACCTGTACGACAGTGATTTTTATGTAGATCTTCCTTTTAGTGAACTGAAAAGAAAATTTTGGTTGATTCATTCTATGCAGTCGTAATTTGTATTAATTGGAATATTTACCTGCGCGACAGTGATTTTCATATATCATCATATTGGTAAACTCTAGAGCAAATTTCGGTTTAACAATTCTGTGCGCACATAAATTGCATTATTTGAAATACTTACCTGTGCGTTGGTGAATCTTATATACCATAGTAGTGGCGAACCTGAGAGAAAATTTGGGGAAAAGTTTCCTTGCACGTAACAAAGATCATTTTGAAAATTTTTCCTGCGTGACGGCAAGTTGGATTTATACCGGCGAGGAAGTATCCCTTTGGCAGAAGTTACGGCAAAACATTTCGCTCTTACATATCCGAAGGAGCATGGAAGCGAGGAGGTAAACTCAGACTTCAACGTTGTCCTGAAGCAGCTAGCAGATAGTTGGAAAACCAGTGTCCAACCCTTTTGGTAAAGGAGGAAACCCCGAATATGATTAAATCAGGTGTTATGTAAGTCCATAGCGGACCACCATGTTAGTTCAAATTTTCTCTAAGTATTATTATTTGTTCTGTGTTCTTTTGTTTCTAATTTTACAGTGTTAAAACCATTTAGTGAACATCTAAGGTTAGGCGTCGATCACAGAGTTCGATAAGTTACATAATAGGAAAGCGCTTATTAGGGCTAGTTGTAAGGTTTTGATCCAGATTGATATGAACCGGAGACTTTATTTCCTTTAGTATTTATATATATATATACCATGCTAATCTTTGTGTGATCGGGTTTCCTCCCTCGTAAGCGATACATATGCCTAGATTTGGACTTGATGAAATTGTGAGTTCCTTGTTACGCCTTCCCTCCTCTTTTGGGTGATTTGGTTTGGTCACCTTTGGCCGCCCTTCTCCAAGTTGCTTTCTTCATTTTTTTACAGGTTGGTAACGGATCCAGCGCGATGGAGTGAGTAGTTCCATAAAGGGAATGGTCGCGAACAGGAGGGTGGTCGTTTCCACACACACACGGCAATAGATGTAAACCACGCTCTAATGCGGCTGAGCATTTTTATACGGCTTTGTAGGCTTTGTAGGCTTAGCCAGGTTGGATGGGGGCGATCGGGCCCATTATTACCCAAAGCCGGGGTCTCAACAACATCGGAGACCCCTCTCAGCCCTCTCACTCTCTCTTAATCGTTCATCTGTTAGCGTTGAAAACTCTCCGGGTGAATGAGTACTTGTTCGGCGTTGCTGAGGTTTTCTGTTCCTTTTTTTTGTCTTTCAGCTTAATTAAATAAAGCTTCTTACTTCCAGGCTTTAGGTTCCACCAGGAGGAGGAAGTCTTCGTAGATCTTGTGTTTTTTTTTGTCTGTCCGTCCATCTGCAGTCACACATACCACCTCTTTTCTTTCCCGTCCGTCCGTCTGTCTGGTCAATGATCATATTTGTGCACTGCTTAACAAACATCAAGGGATGTGGGTGGCAAGAACCACCCCAAGCCGGCTGATGGCAAGCGGCATATTTGCTGTGCAGCCACCAACGCTAATCCCGCGATGATTTTGTAGCAAAGAGGTGTCGGATGCGGTATGTATCTACATCCAGGTACAAGTGGATGTAGGTAGATCAGTCGGCTGACAAGCTCTTCGGTACAACGTTCGAGTCAAGGTAGACTCCAATGTATTTAATATGGAGAGAGAGCTGCAAAGTATGTCCAAATAGCTTTTCATGAAAAAAGTACTGAAGCCTATGTCTTCTGGAGAAGAGAACCCAGCTGGTCTTAGTTGGATTCAATGCCATAACACAACGGGTAGACCAGTCCTGAAAAATATTGATGTCGCGTTGCATAAAGACACAGGCAGTAGCCATCTTGTGCCTGGATAGGTGCAGAGCGAAGGCATCCGCATACGCTTGACATTCGAATCCCACGTTTTTTGCAACCGTGATGAGTTTGCCAACCAACATACACCAGAGTACTAGGGATCCTGCACCAAACCTCTCTCCACCAGCACATTGAGAGAGGTTTGGCCGCCCACCTCCACAGTTAAGTATCGTCGTCTCAACATTTGGTCAATCCATCGCACTACAGTTCGGTCAACGCCATATCGACGAGCTGCCTCACATAGCGACTCGGGGGTGGCCCTATCAAAAGTCCAGAAAGGCTCCCAAGTTAAAGAGTCCACGACCCGATCCTCGTTCAATGAGAGTAACCATTGCGCCTCCGGTTAGTATTTTGTGAAGTGTTTAAGGGAGAGGCCTTTAAGGCAACTTCCTTGATATATACATCCAAAATCTCTCCAGGCGCTTTAAAAGGAATGAGGAGGGACTTGTGGTGCGACAACTCTTCGGGTCCATGTATGAATCCTTACCAGGCTCCGAAACGAAAGCAATCCTCACCTTTCTTCATACATTAGGGACATATCCAAAGGCGATACATGCCCTGAAAATGGAATCGATGTATGGAGCTAGCACAAAGCTCTCTGATGTAATAAAGACAGGCTAAATACCGTCTGGAGACAGGACTTTAAAAGCCGAGAAGGTTAAAATTGACCATTTCGCCGTCTCGACATCAAGCACCCTGGCAGCAGTGGACCAGTCACCACCAATGCATAGAGCTAGGGGATTTTCGTCATACAACTGCAGATCTTCTTCAAGCCTGCAGTCTGGAAAATACGTCGAGAGAAGAAGCCTACAGGATTGCACTTTCGATGCCGTAGAGGAGACATCTGGCCTGCTTAGAACAGATCGCCGTCAAGCTCTTCGCCCGCAAAAATCTACAAAGGCCTGTCTTTTTGATTTTCTCACAAGCCTATTGTAGTTACTTTAATTCTTGCGATAGAACAGTCAATCTTCCTCCGTGCCAGTCCTCGTGGCTATATTAAAAAGCCTTTTGGAAGCCATACGGAGTTTATTAAGACTGCCGTTAGACCATGGCATAGGCTTCATTCCTATGTCCGTGTTAATGAGACAGGAAGTATCGGAATCCAAGGCGGGAACACTCCTGATTCTCCCAGACGGAGAAGAGAACGTGGAAGCTGGTTCCCTATGACATCTCCCCAAATTAGTCCGCTTTGGATTCTTCTATGGCTCAACATCAAAAAGGTCCGCACCCATACAGAATTCAATGTGGCTGTGATCAGAAAATGACTCCTCCCCCGATACTCTCCAGCAAGAGGACAGGTAAAAAGCGCAAAGGACGCAAAAGTCACATCAATTACTTCTTTTCTTCGGCTGGTAGCAAAGCTTAGTAGTTGCGCTATGCCAGTACGAGCTCAGAGTTTTTATTTCAGAGCTCTCCCGACAGTTTGGGCCACCATAGCTAGGTGGTTTCAGTCCACACTAAATGTGAGGTTGGGACTTGACTGTGCTGGCTTATGGTTTGGATGCACCAGTTGCTCTTAACTGTACTGGTTTATGGATGTTCTTGGATGCTCCATTGATTCTTGAATGGCTAATGTCTTGAAAGTGTCATTTGGTCTTCACTGCACTTATGGCTTGGTACACCATTGGGCCATGACTGGGCTTATGTCTTGGATGTACCATTGGGAGATTCCCTAGCGGCATTAACCGGTACTTGGTTTCGATGTCTTCTTGCTTGACTGTGGTGCGCCTCAATTTAGGCTTTTTGATTATGGTTTTGCTGTTTTCAAGTGTTTTGCCTCGAGTTTTGGGGATACGAGATCACTTTCAGCATTCTCCAGCATGGGAAAATACCATAGGTTTTCGCTTTTGTTTCAGGAGTTCGGTTATTTTTTATCCCGTACTTATTGCCTTTAAGTTGACATTAACAGTTTTCATTTGAGGATACGAGATCACTTTGTGGATAAGAGGTCACTTTCAGCACTCTCCAGCACAGGAAAATAGCATTGGATTTCGATTTTGTTTCTGGAATTCACTGATTTTTCATCTCGAGTTTTGGGGATGCGAGATCACTTTGGGGATACAAGATCACTTTCAGCTTTCTCCAGCATAGGGAAATAGCATATGCTTTCGATTTTGTTCCTGGAACTCGCTAATTTTTCCTCTCGGACTCGTAGCCTCTAAGTTGACATCAACATTTTCCATCTCGAGTTTTGGGGATACGAGATCACTTTCAGCACTCTCCAGCATAGGGAAATAGCATAGGATCTCGATTTTGTTTCTAAAATTGACCCATTTTTCATGTCGAGTTTTGGGATACGAGATTACTTTGGGGATGTGAGATCACTTTCAGCATTCTCCAGCATAGGGAAGTAGGATAGGTTTTCGATTTTGTTTCTGAAGATCGCTTATTTTTCCATCTCAGAATCGTAGCCTCTAAGTTGACATCAATATTTGTGCCATATCTAAGGAAGGGTGGCGGTTGGCGAAGGCAGCTTTAGTGGTGGCTTTTGCGAATTGTTTAAGTTTGGTTTGGTCCTGCAGGCTACAATTTGGCCTTGGATTGTTTGCTTTACTACGTCATACTGAAAGGTTTTCTATCAGGAGATATTCAGTATTGCACCATGTTATGAAATTCGCAACAAATAATGTAGGTAGGTATGTTGCCTTAGATAAGTAATGGAAATTAGTATAAACTTAATTTTTGGTCTTCAGGTGTAATGCTTTTAATTACATAAATAAATTCGTACAGTCCAATAATGTAAACAAAATTCGTACAAAGCCGAGTAAAGTAAACAAATCGAGCGATTTATGTTTTTGTGTAAATGGAAGATTCGCAATTTCCTTAGCTGGAAGAAACAAATCAGCAACCACTAATAGTAATATGTAGGATATGATGTCTTACATGAGTAGTGGAAGATAGAATTGAAAATTTTTTTGCTTAAAAAAAAACAACAAACTATAACCATGCCATGCTTTGCCGTATACGGTAGGCAGGAACCAAGCCGTACTGACGATTACAGAGTTCCTGCTTATATGAAACGCCCTCTTGTTGCAATGAAATTCCTTTTTCCAAGATTTTTCGTTTGCATAGAGTTTTTTCCACTAAGTCTTTTGTGCTGCTGCAGGTGGATTTCCTCTGTATGTTGGTTCCACTGGAGAATGTTATCTCCGTATACAGTAAACTTTTAGTATGAGACACCTCTTTTCTGGGTCTTTGCTTTTCAAATAAACATATGGGTAATTTGAATAGAATTCCTCATATGGATAAAATTCACTTGAATCGTTGTATCGATATAAAATGTCATGACCAAGCATGCCATCGTATGAGTGGATGGGATTTGGAATGTATGTTCTTTGATGGAGTTATTATTAATCGAAACTCTAAAGTCTAAACTCAATTTAGCAAAGATGAGCCCTTCCGTCGAAGTGGACTCCGTAAATAATCTATTTATGTTGCAGACAGCTTCTTTCTAGCAGATGGTATCCTGCTTCAATGGATTTTAATTCAACATATCGCTGCTCCTGTATCAATTAGAAATGTAAGTTTTGGAGCAGAGCTGATATCGATAGGTAAGGAGAGCGTTAAATAATTTTTATTTATTTGGACCGGAATACATACCATTAGTATTAGTATTACTTTATTTTTGTCTGGTTTCCTGCCGATATTGCTACGGATCTTCGATGATTCTGTACCGTTGTTTCAATCTGCGATGGGTTAACGAAATTTTCCCCCGCTGCATCCAGTTTCAATGCCTGGATGCCGACGGACTCTTATTATTTTTCCTAACTGGAGATGGTGATCTAGCCGAGGTATTTGCATTTGTATATATCGACGGTGGATCTTAATTTGCTCGGATTACTGGCTGGTACCAGTTCCTATTTTGTGGCTGTCTATTAGCCGGGATTGATGGTGGAGTATTGTTCAACACAGCAGAATTGTAATGAATGTTATATTTCGGATACTAGAGACAATGGTGACTGTATTAAATGCAGCAAACGCGAACAAATTTTTAAATATCAAATCAATCGGATCTGAAAATACAGTAGAAATATTTTTAGATTACTGCTTACAGACCTTTTGCAACATAAATAATTTGTATTGCGCACAATTTCCAATCTTACAACGGACACTTTATTATATCACAAATGATGAAAAGAAAAGAAAAAGTTGTACCAGTCTTGAATAGGTCAAAAATTATGAAAATTAAATTTAAATTAAATTAATTTGTATTGATTCATTAAATATTTTATCGTTTGCATTATCAAAATTACAGAAAGTTTTTAATATTCTAAACATCAAAAAAGAATATTACCCCCATTTTTTTAATACTTTAGACAACTGGAACTATGTAGGACAAATTCCTTCTACGCAAATGTATGCCATTGACGCAATGAAGACAGATGAAAGGGAATCCTTCTGCACATGGTACGACAACCAAATAAAATTCAAGGTAATTTTTAATAATCAGGTTGAATTAATAACTTATTTTCGAAACTGCGTCAACATTTTATGGGAGAGCTGTTTAACTTATATGAAGGACCTTTTAAAAGACAACTAAATCCGCTTACGAAACCGATTACAATTGCATCAACAGTAATGCTTCTATATAGATAAATTTTTTAAAAGGAAATTTATTAGGTATTATGCATAAAAATGGGTATACGTATTAGAAAATCGAATCAGTCGTTTATTGGCCTAAAATAACTTGCATTAGAACACCACAAGGCTGGGGGAAAATTAAACACGTAAAACATTACGGTGAAGTAAAACTGCCATAATGCGGATTCAAAGTTGATGGGTTTAACCCGGATACCAATACTGTTTATGAATTTATTGGATGTTTCTTCCACGGCTGTATACTATGTTCCAAAAACCGGACTTCGAATAAATTTCAATTCCAGAATCTTGATCACCGATTTGAAGGTACGTGTAAAAGAATCGAGCTAATCAAACGTGAAGGGTTTAAATTGATAACTTTTTCGGAGTGTTATTTCAAACAGTTTTTGAAAGAAAATCCGGAAATAAGCCTATTTTTAGATAAGGATTTAAAAAGTCATGTACTTTCCCTTAATCCGCGGGAAACTAAAACAACAGAGCGTACTGATTAATTTGCTGTTCATTATAAAGCAAAGACTGACGGGCAAATTAAATAGTTGGACTTTACAAGTATAGGTGCATATACGACATCTTACGCTAGCGTGAAATTAAATGAGCTACTTGAAAAAATCCAAAATTGTGTTTTAAACTGCGACACTGATAGCGTACTTTTCACTGAAAAAACGAATGAAAACATGTTTGAAACATCTGAATATTTGGGTGTACTCACAAATGAACTGGAATTTTATGGAAAAAACGCGTACATATCTGAGTTTGTAAGCATTGGAGCTAAATAGTTTGAAAATTAAGACAACTCGTGGTTTTGAGTACGTCACCAAATGTAAAGGGGTTTCGTTCAACTTGAAAAATTCTCAAATGATAAATTTTGATTAAATGAAGAAAATTGTTTTTGAAGAAACCGAACCTGTAAAAATCGAAAATAAATGTAAAATTAAACGGAAACTACCTGGTGTGGTTGTATCTGAACCGGAAACAAAGAGAATTAGATTTACATTTGATAAAAAAGTAATTATGCAAGATGGTTTTTCTTATCCTTACGGCTTTAAGAGCACCAGATTGTAATATTTATTGTAATTAGGCAAATAAAATATTTTAGTAAAAGCAAAAATTTAAATAAGACAACTGTTTTACGAAAAAAAATGTACATAATTTTATGATAACAATTATACTTGTTAAATAGCGTTGAAAATTGTTATATTATTTGTTGAGAAACCTACATATATAAGGCATTAAAATATATATTTATATATCTGTTTGGTATTTCCTTTCTGTAGTAAAAGTTATCAGTTCGGACAGGATTGTTTTAGACATACAGTTTGTCAGCGGAGTTAAAGGCCAGATGTTTGCTAAGGAGTTGTCGTTCTTACAACACGGATCGCTTAATCCAACCTTGTATTATTTCAAACCTCCATACCCGTATAATCAATTGTCAGCAAAAGCTCGTTGGTAGGATGATTACAATTTCAATCAAATCTTAACCCGTTTATTCGATTGAAATTGAACGCTGGTACTATTAATTCCAACAATCTTCCTGACATACTGACGAAATTATTAAATTCAACAATATATGTAAAAGGACTTGAAAAGGAAAAGCTAAAATAAAACAACTTGAAATACCAAAACTAAACAACCTTAAACAATTTCAAGTATGTTGTGAAATTCATGGAAAATTATCTGCTGTACCGTTAAAAATTGTATTAATATTTATTTATATATGTTAGTGAATATAATAACTAAATAAAATACTTTTTATATTTATTTTATTTCATTTATTTGTATCGAAATTCATTGCATCAAAAATTAGATTTGAAACACAGTACATAAGTATTTCATAAAAAAGTCTGGAATATTTTAAGTGTATATAAGAAGTTACTGGGAATAAAAAAATCTTCACATGGTAATTTTAATACGTTTTTTTCTTTACATTTGTCAGCATTCTTTTTATAATATTCCGTAAGAGCTTCAGAGGCGTTGTTATTGTGAAACATTACAATATCGAAGAATTTCATCATTTCAAGTATTTTATAAAGTTCCGCTTGCGATAGTATCATGCTGCCACTGTTGACGGGGATCGTATATTCGTTGTTGGATCGACCTGATTTTCTGGAATCATCTCTTCCATTTTGGTTTTTAAATCGTTGAGAACTGCTACCCAGCCGGAATAAGGTGTTAATATCGGAAAGAGGCCGTGCCGATGAAACACTATTTTCGCTTCGAATGATAATGGGTCAAACCCAAGTATTACTTTCCGGTTATGGCAATCGTCCAAATGGTACGTGTAGTTTAACAAGAGATCTTCACCGGCTACTTCAGCTGCACATTTAGATAACTTCCTTTTTTTACGTCTGCTTCACCTTTGGAAAACTTCTTTTTACCTTTTGAGGGGTCCTTTGTTTTTTACCTGATGGTTCCATCTTAATGAAATCACACTGTTACGCTGAATACAAAACAGCTAGGGTTTAGGTTTTTATAGTTTTTGCAAGACCGGCTACTAAAATCCCCTTCAGACTGTGAATGTTTTTTCTTAGATATATGCTGCGGTATAAATTAACAATTTTGTTATCGTTTAAACTTAGATCGTTCGAATCAAACTATTTAAAAAAGTCTTATACCTCCATCCTCTGCATCGAGAATATAGAATTATACAACAATAATGTCCACAGGTTGCTGAAACTGGCTTTGGAGTCGTTTTTTATTACTATAAAAAGAGCTTGAATTAGCTATTAAAAATTTTCGAAAAAACCTCTTGGTGGGATACTTTCCAAATGAGTCTGCAAGGCCTTGCTTTGGAAAATAAAAGGCGAGCCAATGAGTTCCGCCTTTATGTGCAGGATTAGTGTTAGCTATAACACATGCTGTTTTTTTATTTTTTATGGTAAATAACTGCATGGAAAAACACCTGTAAAAAACCTGTTTGTCGTGCGGTTATTTGTTAACACATTTGCAAGCTCCTTCGTGTTCATTCCTGTTCAGTAGAAATGATGGCTTCCACCTCGAAGACTTTGGTGTGAGATGTAAAGTAGTTATTTATAAATTCTTTGGTTGTATCTCCTCCACGAGCAAATACGATGTTAATTTTTGACAGAGTTTTTGTGAGATCTTGATACAAACGCTTGAATTCGATATTGCCAAATTAACTTAATTGTCCAGTATATTCTGTACTAGATGTAGGATATTTGAAAATTATTTCTTTCGCAAAAGACTTATATTGTGCAGCGAATCCAGCAAAAGAAACTCTTTTAGACAAGGTTAAGTGACCTCCGGAGAAGTACTCCACATTTACCAAAGAGTAGCTCATTATAGATTACGTATTTAAGGAAAATTAAGCACAATAATCAGTTAACTTGCCTTATATAGGTTCTTAGAAGCTGGTGTACACATTTTCATCTTTAGCTATATCAAAGCTGCTGTCATATTCTGCATATACAATATATGTCAGGGTTGTTTTTAGTGCTTCTTTAAACCTTCCTTCAATTCTAGCCGTTCCCTGATTCAATAGATTTCCACATGTTGAATTATATGAAAGATCTGTTGTTAAATCAAAAGCAAGTAGAAAACATTCGTTGTCAAAGAATTTTTTGAAATTTGGTGTCCTTTATCGAAATAATGTTAACCGGTTCCTTTAAACATTGTAATATACCCTCGAGTGCTAGCAGGATTTTCTTTTGAATAATCAAATTCTAGAGGTTGGTTTGGTACCTGTTCCCCGTTCAGCGATAAGTTAAACCTGGTGATGTTGTTGTGCTTGAAGTTGCATGAATTTTTCGTTCCTTTTCCAGTATATGCATCATTGTCAATGATAATGTAAATTGTCCAATGGTAATGTAAATGTATTTGCGGGTATTGTATAAGTCTTAACTGCAACTCGTTTATACGGATATAAAGCGTTGGAGCGTTGGAGAAAAGCTTCATGAGCCTGCAAGATGTTAGGGTTGATAGTTACATGGTTCATGCTTATAGTTACTTCTACTATCTTAACTCGTAGGGAATTGTCATCATCTTCTGACCAAAGGTAAAATTCGGGTTTTTCGAGTGATAAAACTACCCGTAAATCAAATCCGTTCATTAAATATTTATCTTGCCTAAACATATCGCCGTGAATCTTTCCCATTAGCTCAACAACATTACTTTTATCAAACAGCCTTTGTCTTGCCAAATAACCTTCATTTAGCTCAGGATTTTCAACAACCTCCATATTATTTTGATCGAGATACCAGCCAACCGATTCCAAATGTGTTGAAGTGTCATCTTTTCTGTAATTTAATAAATTCTCAATATATAGAGCCTATATTGTTGTAATTGTTATCAGTTTGAGCAACTGGTTTTCCATTTAAGTAAATTGTACATTGAAGGAAAATGAATCGAGTATGTCATTTACAAGGCCAGGGCCTTCATCACGAACAGTGTCTTTGGTTTTATCCGGTTTAGTTATTTCGATATATTCACCTGTGTAAAGTTCTTCTTTTTCATACTTGATTTTATTCAGTTGTAATTTCAAACAAAGGTATATGCTTGACAAATCTTGATATGTGTCACCATGTCCTAGCGATACAAATTCAAATACCGAAGAGTTATCTAGAGAAGCTATATGTTTAATAAGATACTTCTTCAGTTTTTAAGATGCAGCTTTGTAAAGGTGGTGTAGAGAAAAGATCTAACTCAGATTTCATGCATTCGTTGTATGAAGGCATGTTGTCTATTTATCAAAATTATCTAACACACATTTACGTATCTTAATAGATGCTCTTTTAGCTATCTTTTTTTGTTTTTGAACCTCTTTTAGCGGATTTTTTCTAATTTTGAACGTTGGAGCGAAATGTAAAGCTGCAAAAGGGTACGGCTTTTTGCAAGCATGCGACTGCTACTTCCTGCACCACCCATGCTTCCAAACAGCTTATTTAAACCTTTCTGTGATAGTTCTTCAGCAGCCGCTTATCCCTGTTCTTTTAAAATATCTGTTAAAGGTTTACTACCTGCTTCTTCTAAAATAGCGTTTCCTGTTTTAATTGCATGTTGCTTCAAAGCATTTGCCCCAGATCTAACCACGGGAATATCGTAATAATCCGCTGAAAAAACTACCAATTCCTCTTCTACGCTGGTAAATGAGAGTAGATTGATATAATTCTCCAATATGCGCTAAACTACCGCCACTTTGAACTGAATAATATTTAGTATAATACGAATTCATTTTCGAAGTTTTGCAAAATGTTACTAACTTCACACTATATTAAATTGTTTGTTGTATGAGTATTTATATGGCTTGAAATCAATTAACTCCCCTTGCTGATTAGTTATTTTTATAGAAATACTTTCGATAAAAGTTTTTTCAATAGGACAGTAATTTACGTGTTGAAATCTTATTGTACTTTCACATTCTTTTAAAGAGATTATACGTAAGTATCGTACTAACTGATCACCTATAACACTGGGCTGAATAATATCAGCGTAGACATAAATTACATATTTTTCATAACAGTCCTTTGCTGTTTGCTGAGACTCATGCGGTAACCTTAGTGCCAAGTCCGTTACAGATCTTTCCAGTCTATTAAGTGTGTCTATTATTGACATATGCTGCTGACGTAATACTACCGCATTAACAGATGCTTTTATTTCTGACAGTATGGCGTCAAGCTCACGCTTATTCTCAGGTGTTTGGAAAAATATATCCGTAAATAACTTGGACAGGTTATATATATTAGTATCAATAGGCACTGGTGTAGTTAAATATTCACCGAAACTTTGCTTTTCGTATGGAAATAGCGTTATAAAATGTTAGTAGAAATGCAGACAAATTTACTTGTCCTGCTCTCTAACTAGCTTGCTCAAGATTCTCTTTAGTCCACTCAAGTTTAACGGTTTCATTTATTTTGATTCTAAGTGATTTGATTTCTTTTTTATGCTGCTCTCTTATTTCTATCAATTGATCAGACGCATCACGCCTGACCCTTTTAACATTACTCTGATTTACTTCTTCAGTTGTATTTCGCTTGACTCCTCCTGTATGGTATGGTATGGCAATGAAATTTCAGTTATTCCAACACACCAGTTATCAGTAAACTTGCATATTCTAGGTAGTGCATTTGTAAAAGCTGATAGCGCATTTTCGGGATAAAACTGCATGGAATTGTTACTTAAATGGTATACGTAAAAATTATTATCTTTTATATCTACAGGCATATTTAAATCCTTTCCCGATCACCGCTCGGTATACTTGGGAATTGCTGGTTATTGTTATTACCGGTTTTTCCAAGTAATTGCTGGAACGCTGACACTTCTAGTTTTTGCTGCGTGTTTTAGACGATCACTTTGTCGGACAACTTTCTTAACTGGCAACGATAGCATATATTGACTCGGATCTAGCAGAGACGGCCTCAATATAGATTGATTTTTGAATGTTTTTCTACCTTTTCCAACTGTAGTACTTTCCGTGTCGAGTCCTACTAATATGTTCACAGCTTCATCTATACTCATTTCTGCAGGTATAGTGTCCTGGGTTATACCATCCTCAGCCGTGATTACCTTATAATCTTTATCGCGAGACTTGGTTTCAAAAATCGTCTTAGGTATTTTTGAAGCTGGTTTCAGACTTTTTCCTATACCCGATAAGCGGCGTCACGCGCACAGCTTTCCGTCTTGAGTTTGAAAACTTTATTAACTCATTTCGGTAATTATACCATTTTTCCCTATCAGATAAATTCTTATTTTTTAATATTTTATCCATAGTCTCATCGAACCTAGATTGATTCAGGGAATCCTCAATCTCGTTTTTCAACTTTTCGTAAACTTCTGGTGAAAGAAGTAACATTTTATTAAGATTATTGTTTTTAAACATATTTCTCGATTAATGAACCAATTATACCTGATAATACACTTCCTAACAACACTGGTAAGAAGCCTCCTTCTGTATCAGTATTTTACGTTGTCTGGGTACAGACCTTTTTTCAACAACTAATTTTAGCAAATCCTACAGAGCGAATTGTACATTTTTCCAGGAGGAATATGGTTTCCCTTCAAAGTATTAAGAGTAACTTCGCAAAGAGTTTTTATAACTTCGGGGTCGGCATTTTTAATAATGGCCTGCCTTAATTTCAGTCTCTCTGTTCTAAGAACATATAGTATAGCATATGCTTGTTGTCCCTTAATCGATTCATTCGTGACACCATTTTTACTGATTAAAGAAGGACAGAAACAAGTTGTACATGTCTTGTAAAAATATCAGTACGGAATTTTAACACCTCGTTGATATCGTGAGTGGAATCTATATCCATGTGGCACCTGTGTAATCGCTTTATATTTTTAGCAGCTCTGAACTATTTTCTGGATAAATCTGCTTCGCTAAATTAATAAACTGGCGGGGTATTTATTTACATTTAAGTGATATGTCCCGTTAAAACTTCCCTTGATGAAATACATTTTGTGTTACAAGGATTGCTGAAAGATTGAGATGGTGTGACCATTTTGTAAAGAGTTTACATACTTGTCTGCTAAAAGCATTTAGCATCATATCGTCCACTACAAATAATGTAGGTTCCAGTGTATAATTTACAAACTCTTCAGGAATACTATCAATAAATTCGATATTAACGAATGTGGTATCTGCGGGCAGAGCCCCATGCTCTGTATTACACCAGATAACTCTTGTTACTTGCGGCCTTGTTAAAAATATATTATTGAGGAGGTTTTTTATAAATGTTGTTCTTCCGAAGCCTGAAAGTCCAGTAACCATCATTGTAAATGGATGATTAACCTTGATCATTGCTGGTTTTAAAATATTTTATATAAAACTGTCATTCATTGTGTTCATACCTGAACAGTAATAATTTCTCGTACACTATAACATTTCCTAATTGTCTTCCGATGCAAAAGAAATTGTCACTTTGTTTATTTCATTTAATCAGGTCAAAATATAATTAAACGTAAGTTCACTTACTCATATTTTTGCATCATTCATAAAAATATTTCACGAAAATATTTCCGCATGCATTGCCCCAATCGGGGTCAATGACTGCAAGGTAAGCATGATGAAGTGAAGTTACGATAGCAAAATTTATCATGTAAGCGTAAAAAAAATTGTATTTAAGTTCTGGTATTAGCACAATAACAGTCAGTGTAAGTTTAGAATCAAAAATCGAAGCTCTTTCTTTTTTACTTACTCCATCTTAGCAAGCACTTAAATTAAGTTTGAGTGTGTTAATGAACTTCATAAACCAGCTTGATGATTTGTGGCAGTCAGACTTGGTCGATATGGGTTCGTACTCTTCGGAAAACGAAGGTTTTTGTTTTCTTCTCACTGTAATTGATACGTTTTCAAAACATGCATGGGCCTCACCAATTAAAAGTAAAAAGGCATGAGAAGCTGTTAAAGTGATGCAGTATATTTTTGTTCGAGGTCGCATTCCAAGAAATTTACAAATAGATGATGAAAAGGAGTTTTTTAATGAACCGTTTCGACAGCTTATGAAGCGCTATGATATTAACCATTATTCCACTTAAAGCGCTTTAAAGCTTCAATTATAGAAAGGTTTAACAGAACGTTAAAGAGCATGATGTGGAAGGAACTCAGTGTGAACGGAAATTATCACTGGATTAATATGTTAACTAAGTTAACAGAACCGTATAATACAACAATGCATTGCACTATTAAAATGCAGCCTGTAGATGTTGGCCCACGCAACGAGAAACGTTTATTGTCGACTGTATATAAATATCCAATGGTTAAATCAAAACCGAAATATAAAGTAGGTGATTTTGTTCGTATAAGTACGCATAAGCATGTATTTGAAAAAGGCTATATTCCTAATTGGAATTCCGAAATATTTGTTATAAATAAAGTCAAGAGCACATTTCCAACGACCTATGTTCTCGAGGATTATGAACAAAATGTTATTCAGGGAAAGTTTTATGAGCTTGAGCTGGCTTCAGTCAAACATCCTGATCTTTATCTTGTAGTAAAAATTTTAAAAACACGCTGGAAATAAAGTACTAGTTAAATGGTTAGGCTTTTCACCTAAGAAGAATGCCTGGCTTGATATATGACGTCCTGTAATATTTTTAAAATATAGTCATCGTGCTACTCTTGAAAAGAGAATCTGACCGCTTAAAAGCTTTCCATAATTTTTCTTTAGATGACAGAAAGTATTGCAAACTAGAAAGAAGTGGCTTCTTTAAAACAAATCTTAAAGATAAAATAAAATGTTACTTTTGCTCCCTGGAAATGTATGCTATGAATTGCCCAGAAGACATTGAAGCAGAACACGTTCATTGATCTCCAAACTGCACGTATGCCAATGGTCGAGATGTATGTGGACTATACAATAAACCGCACACCAAGCCGGCTCCATCAAAGACTTTAATATATGCTTTCAATACTTTGAAGTTTTTAGTGGGTACTATACTTGTTCTTGGACTGGTTTGTGAAATTTATTACTTTTACGAATTATTCAAACAGAAACTATCAAAAATGTTCATACATTGCAATAAAAATATTTGACTGCTATTAACCACGTCTGTTATTCTTCGCCTGACCTTTTCTCAGATCACCGCCACCGCATTAATTCGAAACGACGCAAAACTTACCTTACCCAACATTTATATACCGCTTCTCTATCGCCATCCACTTTCGCTTTCAACACAAAATATAAACAACAACTTTGCCCCACACACCCACAGGCCCCCTCGAAGACAGAGTGTAAACAACAGCTTTGCTACCCTAGGCCCCCACCCACGACAGCCCCCCCCCACGAAGACGCAGTGTAAACAAAAACTTGGCCCCCACGGGCGTCCCACGAAGAGAGAATGTATACACAAAACCTCGGTCACGTGCGAAAAACAAGTTCCATTCGCGATCCGAATGCGAAAAAAGGCCCTCCTCTTGAGCAGGTACACTGCAGGAATTCACATGTGTCCGAAAATAGCAACTCTGCTCAAATTTTTCAGATCAACAGTGTCACATGGTATAAGCACGCCACCGTTTTCTGGAAGCTGTTTCCAATTCCGCCATTTACTTTATACACAAGTGGTACAAAAGAAACTTTAGTCTCATCAACTTTCACTTTTCCCGTGCATACGCCCAAATCCCATATAATTTACTCTAAGTGGGACATGGATTATCTGACTCTTACATGCGCAACGTTATTTGGTATCCCAAGTGTCCATATACTACTCCCGTGGAATCACTCGCATCTTTCGTGAACCGTATGAAACAGCTTCGAGATGTAATGCAAGCAAGCTGCAAAAATACGAGTATGGTATGACAGGTGTCCAAGCTGTGACTACGGAACTAGAATAATAAATTCCCCAAAATGCGGTATATTGAATCCACTTCTAAGTACAGATCTCGTGTCAATAAGTGCGGCAACCTACCTTAAATAGCCTTATAGAAAAATGTCTGAACATGGAAGACACATGCAATAAGGAGACCCATATCTATATAACTTTCCTAGTTCATATATGGGTATGCAGAGAAGTATCCATTAGATTTAGTTTGAACATATTCCAACTAATGTCATCCCAGTAGCCGATCATGTTACCCATCAAGCGTCAAATAAACTGCATACACCCCAAATAGTTAACTCAATTCCGCAATGTACATCACTTATTTCGACACACCATTCTCCGTTTAAAAACCACGAAATATATAGCCATCAAACTCAGCCTATTGATAAAAATGCATCTATTGCTGCCACATTAACTGACCAATACTCACCTAAAAATCATTCAAACAGATTACCACAAAGGCATAATGACCAGCTGAAATCTGCATTGCCCAGAGTTTCACGTGCATATTACAATACTTATGAAGACTGTCTAAAGCGTAAGAATACTCCATATTGCTTGAGATCCAAAATAGGTGAACATGACTCTAAATACAGTAGAAACAGGAAGAATTATCCACCCGAGCATCCACAAGCAGATCGTGCCCATGACACAACCTGAGGTAGCCCAAGAGTTTATCATGTGCAACTAAAATGCGATTTCTGTGGAAGACGAGGACATTCCTTAACTGAGGTCATGCAGACACAGAGATGGAACGACAGAAATTTGAGAAACGCGTGCCAGTCGACCGAAAATTCCCCGGCTCGACTTTAAAATCACATTCTCAACCACTATCAGGGTACTCCACGGCGCCGCCTTCCAGTAGCAGCGAAATTATATCACTGGCTCATTTAATTCGGTTCAACTAGCAGTGGATACTGGAGCTTAAGTCAGGTTATTCCAAGAAAATGCCTAAAATACTAGCGGCTCAATCAACCGATATGAAACTAGTCTGTTGAAAACACCCTTTGGTGAAGGCAAAATACTAGAAAGTTGCCATGGTAAACTTTTATTTTAAAATCCCAATTCCATGTAATTTTCAAGTTGTTAAAACCAGCACTCTGGTCTCACACGGCGGGTTGCTAGGAAATAACTTTCTTTCAAACAATTATAACATCAATTCGACAAAGTTCACAATATCACTTTTGCCCGCAATTAATGAGAAACATGGTTGCGATACTGCAAAGAGTAAAGCGAACAACATGAAAACCATGGAGCTACTGACTATGTTGAAACCCAGGTAGATGACAGTGCCACCATACATGTAAAGGCGCCTCAAGAAAGTTAGAAGAAAATTCCAAATTTGAAGGCAGTGTACTCGTCAATTCCCACTGCCAGTACATATACCTGCGCGATCATACGTAGTAGTTGAAGCCCCTTTGGAACCAGAGAAGAAAATGCTTTGTCAATCCCAAGAGGTGAAAGGAGTTTTTCTAGCTAATAGTTTGCTAAGTTTCGAAAGAAAATGGAGCTTAATTGGTGTGCTTAACGTTAATAACCATAGTATTAAATTTAAAAAACTCAAACTTACTCTGGAGTCCAATAGTAATGACTATACCTACAACTTGGAGCCAAGTAGCGATTGCGGGTCTAGTCTAACTTCAAAAATGAAACGTAACTTCACTAACACTAGTGTTCCAAAAAATGAAATTTCACCTACAAAACTAGTTAATTAAACACATTTTCTCAAAGAGATTCAAATAGAAGAGCAGTACGACGAAGTCCCTTCTCTGCAAGTATCACTCCTAGTACGACTAGAAAGGAATTAACATTAGATGAAACTCTTTTTGAAGAAGAAAACTCTTCAATGTTGAACATTTGCCACCATTACAATGACATATTTCATCTGGTTGGCGACAAGCTCACTTATACCAATACTATTTCGCATACCATTCCAATAGTTTTCGACCAGCTCCCATATAATAAAAAAATGTAATGCCTTCCAGAGACGCAAAGAGAAGTTACAAATCAACACTCCATGAAATGCTAGACAGTGAAACAGCTAAACCTAGCAAATGACCTTGAAACTCACCTCAATTAGTGGTTCTAAAGAAAGCAAGGCCAAATGGCGAAAACGAGATCGCTTCATGGTCGATTTCAGGGAATAATATGATAAAACAATAAGTGATGCCTTTACATTGTACCAACTAAGTCATTCTAGGTATTTCACTACTCTGAATCTTGCAAGTGGCTGTCATCAGGTACTGGTTTATCCCAAAAACAGACCCAAGACAGCTTTTAGTACAGCCTATGGGCATTATGGATTTAGGCGCATGCCAGCTATATTCCAACAATTGATGAATTATATTCTTCCTGGTTTTCAAGGCCTAGAATGTTCGTTTACCTAGATGACATACTAATCTATGGGAAAAACCTTGAAGATCATAACAGTAAGCTCATAAGATATTTTATCGTTTACGGGAAAACAATTTAAAGTAACAAATGCTCTAGTGAAGGAGACCTCCAAAGATGCTTCAAAAACAGAATGCCTTCAGAACTTTCGCGTGCGTATAGAACTTTTCTCGGTTTAGGTAACTAGGTACTACTTGAAATATATCCCTAATTTCTCGAAGATTGTTCGTCCTATGACTAATTTATTCTGAACAGATGCAAAATTTGCGTGGACTGAAAACTGCCAGAACGCCTTTAACGAAATTAAAAGAAACCTCACCTCACCGCCAATTCATATATATCTCGATTTTACTCTGCCCCCTTACTTAACCACGGAAGCTAGCCAGGAGGCTCTGGAAGCTATCATATCTCAGAGAGACATTGGCAGAAATAAGGCAGGAAGGAATTACTCAACAATTGAGAGGGAATTATTAGCAATTGTTTGGACTACAAGGAATTCCGCTTGCCGAGATAATCACGAACCGCACGGAAATTATAGTGGTAATAAAAGACTACCACGACTCTGCCTTTGGTGGACATCAGGGTGTTATGAAACAAACAAACGAATTAAACAAATTTTGATGGAAAAACATGTTGAGAGACATATACAAATATGTTAAGAGTTGTCCAAAGTATCCGAAAAGGAAATCTACACCAGCAACACGCATGCCGATGACCATTACAAACACAGCTCGAATACCCTTCGAGAAAATCTACCTAGGCTACCGAGACATCGTGGGGAATATAGAAGAGACCCATGCGGGAAACAAGTACATTCTAACATTCCAAGACAACCTAATAAAGTTGTTGATTGGTGTGCCATACCAAACGCAGATGCGTAAACTGTAGCACGAAAATTCTTTGATGAAATTGTAACCCGCCACCGCATACCCAAAAAATTGGTTACCGACCAGGGCTACTACGTTTTGAGCGATCTATTCAAGAAGGTCTGTAAACTTCTCAAAATAAATAAGTTGCAGATATCTGCGTACCACCCTCAATGAAATGGCTCTTAAGAAAGAACTCACAAACCTTAGTAGAGTATCTTTGCACCGCTTTCCGCGATACATGGAATCTCTTTACTCCAATCAATATAAGCAACTTTGAGACGGAAACCATGTTGGTGGAGCATACTGGATTCCTCGTAAGCCAACTTTGCGAAAAGCATAAAAATACAAATGTTTGCGCCGAACAGAGTAGTCTGATCCACAACCTAATAGAGGCACTTAAAAAGCGTGCTACTGTTATCAAGGCTCTGACTACAACCCGACGTCAGAGTAAATCACTGGCCGATGGTATAGGAAAAAGTTTTCGTTTCCTATTTAGCACAATGGATAGCCATAATGAAAAGGAGATATATAGTCATATTTCCAACCTCGAAACGGCCAAAAAGGCAGTGTTTGACTTAGAGAAACATCAGATTACGATTTTCAAATCAATGTACGAACAAAAAAAGAAGTCTGTGCTGAAGCTGGAGTCGAACTAACGCGAAATCGGCAGAACTGTAAACGATCTGCTCGAGAAGGTGACAGAGGATAAAAGTACCCGTCAATGGATTCGAGAGGTATTGACAATAATCGGTTTGCATATTATACATATAGAGTTAAGACCACAAACACTACTTGAAATATTGACAACTGTGAAAAATAATCAAATCCACACCTGGCTAACATCTCCATCATTATAAGGCAAACCCAAAAGAGCCTAGTGAAGGGTAATCTTGTAATAAGAATTACATTTCCATTCTCAATCTTTCGGCTTGCAAACTCCGGCAAATACATCTGTTCCCCATCAAGCCACCGAACAACCACTCACAACTTCTGAATTAATTCCCATCAAAACACGTACGTTGGTCCCTTACTAAATGTAATTTTTAAGGGTCAAAGTTTAAAAGAATGCGACATAAACTTCTACGAGTCGAATCAGTCGAATCGAGTATTTGGCTCAAGCTGTACTGCCCGTAGTCAGAGCGTATATGCAATAAATGAAAGGTGTAGTGAAATTTATGCCACTGGTATAAAGCTAGTGGTTTTTATCTGTTTATTCACTGCACTAAATGTTTCAAGTTCAATAAATAAATACTAAAACTTGAGAACTCCAAGATATATATATATATATATTGTAATATAAAAAGCTGAAACCAATGTTTATTAAATGATTAATATATAAATTTGATTTACACAACTGTAGCAATTGACTTGTACTTACCTGATAATAAGACTCTTTATTACAGTCGAGACCCGCAATAAAGTGGTGTGAGTTAGTAGATTTCTTATTACAGTCGAGACCCGCAATAAGAAACTTTATTACAGTCGAGACCCGCAATAACGTTATTTGTTAGTAATATATTATCTCAGTTGAGACCCGAGATAATATTCTTTAAGTCAGTCGAGACCCGACTTAAAGTGAATGTTAGTATATATCTTAACTTCAGTCAAGACCCGAAGAAAGATTCTTTATTTCCGTCGAGACCAGAAATAAAGTGTATTGTTAGTAATATTTTTTATTGCAGTCGCTACCCACAATAAAAAAAAACTTTAATTTAATCGCTATCTAAAACAAACTCCTTAATCCAGTCGGTACCCAGAATAAGAATATTTTATTTTAGCTGTCAATTAAACCAAGTATTTAATTTAGTAATAAAATACACACTAGGAAAAATCACTAGGAAGGAATAAAATCGCCAAGTTAATCACTGCACTGCTAAATCACAAAAGAGAGCGAATCAAGTCAAACTGCTGTTTATATAGCCCGAGTTTGCGCACGGCACCAAAGAACGGCAGTCAACGGCGCGTGGCAACAATATTGGCATAGTAACAACTTGCATAGCAACAATAACCTCACCTAGCAACTGCACTTCATCATTGAGTCATAAAGTGTTACCATTTTAGTTATTATTGTCAACAAGCTGCACTCAACTTATGACTATATAAAATATTTTGCGTAAATTCAATTTATTTCGAATCCAGTGTAGTTTAAATATCAATAAATAAAAAGAAAACTTTCGCCTTTGTTCAATTAGAACGTTTACTTACCCGGAATAATTTGTAAATTCCTAAAACCAATACCTTCAGCTGACTTAGACGTAGCTAGAAGCAACCCACTCGATTTGCTGCACATCCCAATATTCTGCTGCACAGTAATTTCTCGTATAATGGCGGAACGTGGTTCGTATGAGAATTCTTGTATCTCGATGCCATGGCGGCCATACTTGTTGCTGTTCAGCTGACTTGAGTTGACAGCAGCAATTGTTAGAAAAGCATAGAATAGAAAAGCTGTTTATTTTCAACCCCGGCCACGACTCTGGGCACTAAGATGTCACAAAGATTTACATTGAACGAGTCTTAACCCAAGTAAATGTCAAGATTGCACGATAGCATACAGACAAAGATTTTAGTTGTACCAAAGATACAATGAATATAGGTGCCGCCGAACAAGACCAAAACAATTATGCTGAACCAAACAAACGAGATATATGTTGATGTTTTGCTGGACTTATTTGTATTAGGTAAGATATTTATAATTTAAAGTAAGGTTTGATGCTTTGTGGTTCCTTTTGTCCCTTTTCAGGTTGGAGACACTGAAGTACAACAAAAAACATTTATTAATTTGTTTGAGTGCCCGTGCCAAGGGCGCGCCGAGCGCTGGGCACATCATAGCGAGCTACATGGTAGATACATACTGTAGCAAGACAAGTCAGGAGTCCAATCCTGAACATACTGCCCCCCGTTGAAAGGCTACGATGCTTTTCAATTATATGTAATGTGCAATCTGCTGATAACTCTAGCTGATGTTGAAATTGTATAACTTGCGTTAACGCATGTCATGTTGTAAACTTTAGTTGTAATATTGAGTGCCAAAGGCGCGTGAAAAGCTCTTGAAACTAGATATTATGAACATTTTCATATCTTTAGAGTAACAAAACTCCTTTTGTGTGCAGTGATCATGGTAGTTCATTAAAATTCACTTTTACTAAATATTCTGTATGTGTTATATTTTTTTCCAAATGAAAAATCTGAAAATGGCCGGAAAACAAAATTTTTGCAACCTATGTGTGATAGATTATATATATTATAGGTATGGAGTGGAGAATAATAAATAAAACAGTTTCTTTTGCGATTCTTCATTTTAAAATTTTAATGTTGCCATCTTTCAACAATCGCACATTGTACCGTGTTCCATCTTTGGTTCTAACTCGTTGCTTATGTTTTTTCGATTTAGTTAACGCATCCCAGGAGATGGTAATGTATTCTATGTCTCCCGTCTGGCTGTCCGTCACGATCAAGTGCAGGCCATTGTTTTGCTCTGTGGCAGATACCAAGACAACATCCTCCAATATTTTTATCTTGGGCGATGTGGTCTTGGTCCCCTATTGGTCTTGATCTAGATGGTCCTGGTGCTGGCTCCAGTTGTGACGACCGACTTGGTGAATGTGGCGGAGAACCCGTGATATCGATCACGTCTGATTCTTCCAGCTGCAGTAAGTTGATCCGTCTACTTATCTTCCTAATTTGGGCTGCCGTCTTCAATTGATTGAGTTGCCTTTCCAACTCCCAGATTTCCTTCACCTCGCTCTCTATGGACTTGCCCGGTGTTGGTGGTGACTGGGTATTTTCCTTAGTTATAGTACTCGTGGATTCCATTTTGCCTTTTGAACTTCAAATTTGAAATCAAACTGTGGCCTGTGAGACAACGAGCTCGATATTTAAAGAGGACTAACGGGTCCTCTTGCTTATCTATTCATGGTCAGGATGGGCATAAAATCTGGTGATCAAAGTAACGGTTGGGCATTTAAATTGAAACAAATTTGCAGAGACGAAATTTTTTTTTCAATTTAACGGACCGTCATGATACAATGTAGCAAGAATGCAATTGTCACTCTACTACGGAATGTACTTTGATGTAAACAAATGATGGACATAGGTGCATACATTGCGACGCGACGATTGGAATTTCAATAGATTATTGATTTTTTTTTTTTTTTTTTTAACTTTTCTCACGGAGATAAATGTTTTGTTAGCTAGTGTGACGGCTTGTATGGAATTGTATGGCAAGAATGCACTTTATGGTTAGGAAATAAATTGAACTTTTGCAAATGACATTTTGAAATGAAAATTTTTGTAAATAAAATTATTTTGGGTACTTTGTATGAAATAAAATAAAATAAAAAATATATATGTTAGGGAAGTTAGTTTGATGGGATAATGTGACCTTTGGGTTTTAAGAATAATCATATAATCTTGATCGTTGTGATGATTAATCGTTGAGAGCGTAATTTAATTTAAAGGAAGAATAGCAAATTTTGTTATTGGCCTTTTTAGGACTCCATTCTTCTTTTTTATACTAACAACTCTTACCAGATGATCAGCTCCTGGATGTAATTCAACGATTCGTCCCAATATCCAGCGACATGCTGGAAAATTGGGTTCTTTTATAACCACCAAATCTCCTATTTGGGATTGGAGACTGGGGTATGCCATTTTGGTCTGTTTTGCAATGAGTTTAAATAATCATTGGAACATTTATGCCAGAACTGTTGCTGTAAGGCTTGTAAATAATTCCATCGTGTTAATGATGAAACATTCTTGTCGATTATTGGCTCTGGAGGAGTAATCAATGAGTTACCTATTAAAAAATGTCCTGGTGTTAAGGTAACTAAGTCCTCTGGATCCTCTGAGATGGGGCATAACTGCCTAGAGTTTAAGCAAGCTTCGATTTGAGCTAACACGGTTGCGAATTCTTTATACGTGAGTGCAGAATTTCCTAGTATGCGCTTTAAATGAAATTTAATCGATTTCACTCCCGCTTCCCATAATCCGCCAAAATGTGGAGCTGAGGGCGGATTAAAATGCCACCTAATTCCATCTTCTGCTACCCTTCCTGCCATTCCTTCGCTAGCCTGTTTTATCGCATTTTTGAGATCCTTTTGCAGAGTTTTGTCGACTCCAACGAAGTTGGTTCCGCTATCGGAATATATATCGGTGCAAAGTCCTCGTCGACTAGAAAAGCGAAGGAATGCTGCGATGGAAGCTGCTGTGGTGAGATCGGAGACTGGCTCTATATGGATGGCTTTAGTGGCCATGCAGATAAAAATGCATATATAACCTTTATAAAAACGATTGCCTCGATGTTTCGACATTTTCAAATTTATGGGGCCAGCATAATCAACACCAGTCTGTTGGAAAGGTCTGGATATGTTATCTCTTGAGGCGGGTAGGTTTCCCATGATTTGATTCTTATTGGAAGCGGATTGTTTAAAACAGGTAACACATTTATGCAAAACATGTTTGACGATTTTTCGTCCTTGTGGTATCCAAAATTTGTTTCTTATTGTTGATAGAACTAATTGCACCCCTCCGTGTAATGTTTTCATATGATAGTAATTAATTTTTAATACTGTCAAGTTGCTTTCTTTCGGCAGTATTATGCGATGCTTTTGGTCGTAGGAAATATTGGCGTTTTGTAATCGGCCACCCACACGCAATAAGTCCTTATCATCTAAAAATGGAGTTAAAGGTAAGATTTTACTTTTGGCATCTAGTGAGATGCCTGCTTTTATTTGCTTGATTTCGTTTTCGAACGCAATTCGTTGAACAAGCTTAATAAGCAGATGTTTCGCTTGAGTCATTTCTATAGGTTTTAATTGAACTGAATTATGCTGCTGATTCTGAGTTATATTTGTAGCCTTCTGGCGGCAGTGATTGATAAATCTTATACAATATGCAGTAATTCGTTGCAACTTTGTGAAAGTCGAGAATTTACAAATTAACTCATTGATATCTACATACGTGGTTACATAACACACTCGTTTTTGTTCCGAGTCTACATTACTGTCGATCACAATATTTGTATGAGGCCAGTTTTCCTCCGAGTTTAGCAGCCACTGAGGTCCGTGCCACCATAACTCATGGGAGCTTAAAGACGCAGGTTCAATGCCTCTGGACTTGCAATCAGCAGGATTATCAGCAAACCGCACGTGACGCCATGCCTGGATATCAGTTAGGGCCTGGATTTCTGCAATCCTGTTTGCTAAATATGTTTTGTATTTGTAAGGGTGATTGCGTATCCACGCTAAGACTATCGAAGAGTCTGTCCAAGCGAATATGGGCGTATTGATCATATTTAAATCTATTATAACACGATTTATAAGCCGAGCCAACAGTACTGCTCCACATAACTCAAGACGAGGAAGCGTGATCGGTTTAACGGGTGCTATTTTTGTTTTTGCCATTAGTAAATTGACATGGACATGGCCCTCTTCATCGATGGCCCTGATGTATACGGCAGCCGAATATGCTTGGTTGGATGCGTCGGAAAATCCATGTAATTGGCAAGTCGATAAATCACTAGTTGTAAAAATCCAACGTGGTATTTGAATTTCGCTGATGTAACTTAACTTTGTTTTGAATTGTCGCCAGTGCAGGTCTCGTACATGACGGAGGTAATATGTCTGTTATAGTATTTACAATCAGAGCATTGATCGTAGTTACCTTGTTCGATGATGAATAAGGGTGAATTTGTATTGTTGCCTGTTTTTTCACATTCATGGCTTCTGACTTTCCTAAGCCAGTGATTTGTACTGACGTATTCCTAGTTGGTAATTGTAGTTTTCGTGCGGCGGCTTGCGTAATGAATGTGACTTGCGAGCCTGAGTCTATTAAAGCACGCAATGTGAGTACGGTGCCCTTTTTTGAAGACACTTTGAGCAATGCTGTGGCAAGCAATGCTTGTGTCGTTCTTGTTGATTGATTCGCGTGAAGCGTGTGCATATTAGATGTAGAGGGTGAAGGTTGAGCTTGTGAATTCCGGTTTTCTGATGTTTTGATCAAACCCTGTGGAATTGCGTTATTCCTATGGAGTAAGGAATGATGTTTCCTTCCACATTGCTGACATGTAAATTTGCTAGGGCAATATTTCGTGTTGTGACCTTTTGAGAGACAGTTAATGCATAAGTGGTTTGACGTAACAATTTTGAATCTTGAATCTACGTCTTATTTTGGACATCTGAATATCCGATATTGTTCTTTGCACATTATACATCTGTCATCAGATGATGAAAGGTGAGTGGATGCTCTTGGAATTTGAGCTAGTTTGGTTACAGAATATGGTTTTGCTTCTGAAATTGCTTCTAGAGTTCGGAATCTCGTCTCTAAAAAGGACTTTAAAGATTCTAGGGTAGGAAGTTCATTTGTACTATTCACTTCTTGTTCCCATAAGCAATGCGTCTCTGCTGGTAAACATTGCACTAGCATGTAAATTAGGATTGTATCCCAGTGTTTAGTGGGGACTTCTAATGCTTCGAGTTCACAGATACATTCTGACGATTTGTCTAGCACAGTTTTTACTGCCTTGGCTGACTCGTGTGTCGCTTTTGGTAGATTGAATAGAATTTTTAGCTGAGCATTAACTAAGACTCGCTTATTGTCATACCTATTGAGCAATATCTTCCATGCGTTGTCGTAACTCGCATTGGTCATTGGAAGCTGACGCAACAAATGTTCTGCTTCTTCAGAAATATTACATTTTAAATAATGCAATTTCTGCACTGGATATAACGCAGAATTTGTATGCACTAGTGACTGGAATAGATCGCGAAACGACTTCCATGAATCATATGACCCTGAGAACTTTGGGATTGTGATGCTAGGTAACCTCAGAAATGAAGAAGATTCATTCTCCGTGTTTGGCTTTGAATCTACTTTTGTTTCGAATGCATCTAGTGCATCTCTGAGAATACCTCGAAACGTGTAGTATTTATCTTCCACGCTTGAGAATTGATCTTTTGCAAAATAATCGTATTTTTACAATTCGCTATCTTCTAAAGCCTGAGTAGCTTGGAGAATCGTATAATGCGCGTTCTTATAGTCGGACCAAATTTCGTTTAGGGCGATTAACCGTTCAGAAATAAGTCCTCTCGTTCGTTTTTCTACATCAGTATTTTTGTAGTTATTGAAAGATTTTTGGAATATTTGTGCAGAGGTGACTTGGTTAGCGAAAAGTTTTTGAAGTGCAGACATGTTTGAAAAAACTAAGAATATATATCACTAGACTTTAAATTTGGCTGCGAAGGACCATAAAATGTACTGCCCGTAGTCAGAGCGTATATGCAATAAATGAAAGGTGTAGTGCAATTTATGCCACTGGTATAAAGCTAGTGGTTTCTATCTGTTTATTCACTGCACTAAATGTTTCAAGTTCAATAAATACTAAAACTTGAGAACTCCAAGATATATATATATATATTGTAATATAAAAAGCTGAAACCAATGTTTATTAAATGATTAATATATAAATTTGATTTACACAACTGTAGCAATTGACTTGTACTCACCTGATAATAAGACTCTTTATTACAGTCGAGACCCGCAATAAAGTGGTGTGAGTTAGTAGATTTCTTATTACAGTCGAGACCCGCAATAAGAAACTTTATTACAGTCGAGACCCGCAATAACGTTATTTGTTAGTAATATATTATCTCAGTTGAGACCCGAGATAATATTCTTTAAGTCAGTCGAGACCCGACTTAAAGTGAATGTTAGTATATATCTTAACTTCAGTCAAGACCCGAAGAAAGATTCTTTATTTGGGGCTCATCTTTAGCCCTCATTTCGATTTCGTGACGTCGTTTGTCTTCTTGTTGACAGTTGTCCTTAGTATTTTTGAAACTTTGCGTTTCGTTGTCTTCTCCTTTTCATTTACGGGCGATGCGCTAAATCAACCGTACTGTATGTAGTTAAGAGAGCGAATCAAGTCAAACTGCTGTTTATATAGCCCGAGTTTGAGCACGGCACCAAAGAACGGTAGTCAACGGCGCGTGGCAACAATATTGGCATAGTAACAACTTGCATAGCAACAATAACCTCACCTAACAACTGCACTTCATCATTGAGTCATAAAGTGTTACCATTTTAGTTATTATTGTCAACAAGCTGCACTCAACTTATGACTATATAAAATATTTTGCGTAAATTCAATTTATTTCGAATCCAGTGTAGTTTAAATATCAATAAATAAAAAGAAAACTTTCGCCTTTGTTTAATTATAACGTTTACTTACCCGGAATAATTTGTAAATTCTTAAAACCAATACCTTCAGCTGACTTAGACGTAGCTAGAAGCAGCCCACACGATTTGCTGCACATCGCAATATTCTGCTGCACAGTAATTTCTCGTATAATGGCGGAACGTGGTTCGTATGAGAATTCTTGTATCTCGATGCCATGGCGGCCATACTTGTTGCTGTTCAGCTGACTTGAGTTGACAGCAGCAATTGTTAGAAAAGCATAGAATAGAAAAGCTGTTTATTTTCAACCCCGGCCACGACTCTGGGCACTAAGATGTTACAAAGATTTACATTGAACGAGTCTTAACCCAAATAAATGTCAAGATTGCACGATAGCATACAGACAAAGATTTTAGTTGTACCAAAGATACAATGAATATAGGTGCTGCCGAACAAGACCAAAACAATTATGCTGAACCAAACAAACGAGATATACGTTGATGTTTTGCTGGACTTATTTGTATTAGGTAAGATGTTTATAATTTAAAGTAAGGTTTAATGCTTTGTGGTTCCTTTTTTCCCTTTTAAGGTTGGAGACACTGAAGTACAACAAAAAACATTTATTAATTTGTTTGAGTGCCCGTGCCAAAGGCACGCCGAGCGCTGGGCACATCATAGCGAGCTACATGGTAGATACATACTGTAGCAAGACAAGTCAGGAGTCCAATCCTGAACACAAGCATATCCACCAAAACTCCTAGTGAAACTGCTCAACCAGCCCCGGACCCCTCTTCTCTGAAGAGTTATGGTTGTATAAACTAAGAATTTCGGATTGTTTCACTTGTTTTTTATATAAATAGGTATAGTTAACATAACATTTGTCGGTCAGTTAAAAAAATATCAGCTAATTTCGGTACGACCTGAATGGGTTGTGAGCTAGTAACTCTTTAACGGTTGCAGATAGCACATATGGTATAATAGGTCAAATTAAAGCGGAGAGTTCCCAGTTTTCAGTTTTTGTAAAAACAAAGTTATGTTTATGATCTTTTTGAAAAAAAAACAAAAAATACTGGTCAAATTACAAAAGATGGTAACAAAATCCGGTATTTTTAGTATAGACAACCCGAATTCTTGAGGGTACACGTGGCTAGTTGAGGAGTCGTTGGAGAGGCCATACAGTTTTGCATGCAATGAGCTCTCAACTGTGACCGTATGCACTGTAGTTTTTAAGATACAGTGTGTTTTGTGAAAAACTAGCTTTTTTCTTAATCACTCTCTAACCGTTATACGGCTGATATGCCCCCTGCCATACAATTTTCTGTTTGACTAGGTGAGTACTTTCACCTGACCTTGGCGCAAACACCCTGTATATGTACGCTGATCATGCAATATTGTGTACTTTTGTCTAGCTTAGCTCTTGCAATATTTTCAGTTTTTCTCTCTATTGTTCTGCGTTTAACTGTTCTGATTCTGTTATCAGTTGCTGAAATTTATTTTACACGCATTTTAAATCTTCACATTTTTAAAATAAAAGTCTTGAAAACAAAACCGCGCCTTTTTCCTTATAATACTGATAGCCGCATTCTTTGATAAGCATTCTTGTATTATATGTACATATGTAGAATACAAGTTCCCAATCAGGCAGATTGCGAAAAGCTACGGCCACCTCTACACGTATGGCAGGACTAGTGGAAATTAGGGTTTACAAGAAATGTGCCATTTTAGCTCTTCGATTTTGACCGCGAATAATTGTAGACGTTTTAAGCATTACTCAACAATAAAGTAGTCCTTAAATTGAAGTGGTTTTGTTTTAATTAAATCCCACAAAACTGGGGGCTCAACCGGGGTCGAACCAAAGTGCAGCCAAGCTGAAGTGCAGTAGTAAATCAACAAATCAACGAGGGATTTGGAAAAACCAAATTGGGATAAATCACTATAAGAAGCGACGTGAAATGAACGTGGGATAAACCGTAGAGTTTATTAAAACAACAAACTAGAATAAAGCAATCATCTAAAGTAATTGAAGGGAACCAGCATTGCAAGAGTAACTAAAGAAAATAAAATAAAAGGGACATAATGTGTCAAGGTAAAATTTTTTGTATTATAATAAATGTACAGGAACGCTAAAGAGCATAAAAAGGAGTACAACGTGCATAAAGTTTCAAGCGCACGCGGTGAATATAGACCACAAGTGCTGCGACGCAAGCCCAGAAGCTTCGAAAGCTCTTCGTCGAGAAGAAAGCTTTCACCTCAGAATTGTGGGCGAAGACACAAACCAAATTAACCGTCATCGGACGACGAGGTGAAAATTGACGATTGTAAAATGTCACATATGACATCTGTAATCTTGTGTTAAAGGGACAGTCCAGCTGAATATTGTTTTGCTCTTCGTACTTTTTAGCAATTGATAATGTAAAATCATAATCATTAACAATTTAATTATTGATGAATTATATAAACGTAAAATTAGTATAAACCAATATATTATTATTCTTATCTTAATATTCTATTAAATAACTTGAAACATAAATAACAAATACTCGGAATGATCGAACTTTACGAGAGTTAAATGAAGTGAGACCCTTATCATTGAACTGATTAGTATAAGGAATTGCAATAAATGAATCAGTCTCTTTAAGTGAATTTGACATTGAAACTGTCTTGTTTGCAAAACGCTTACTCGGTGGCTCCACCAAAATAGCCACCAGAACTAGAGCAGATTTAATATCCTGGGAAAAGTTAAAAGAATTTTTAATTGATAACTTTGGGAAACAAGTGAGCTCTGGGGAAATTCACAGGCGTCTTGCAAAACGGAAGCAACACAAGAGCGAATCATTATTTGAATATTTCCTAAAAATGAAGGAACTAGGTGCTAGAAGATCAGTAGATGAGATCGTAATCATTCAGTATACAATTGACGGGATAGACGACTCGCACTCTAATAAAGAAATTTTATATGGAGCAAACAATATAAATGATTTTCAAGCCAAATTAGACTCGTACGGTTGTTTTAGGGAGAGGGTTCAAGCTCAGAGACGTCACGAACCAAAGCCGACTGGTCATAAGAGCAATCTAGAACTGCGGCTCAAGAGGCCATAGAGCCAGAAGTTTGGACATAAGTCTACAGAATCTCCTGAGGGGCATTCACGCAATTGCACAAGTTTAGGTGAGACGACGATGATTGAAAACAACTGTAAGAGAGTTTATGCGAACTCGTATGAAGTAGATGCGCTGATAGATACATGCAATGATCTGACAATATTGAGACTACACGAGTATAATAATGTAGGTAAACCAACTTTAAATGGAGGACCTACCGCGGTTAGAGGAATATCAGATGCGGTACTGAGAGAAGCTCTTGGGAGTTTTCAAGCAGACCTAGAAATAGATGGGAACACCTTCAAACCTACAATTCACGTTTTACTTAATAATGCTACGGGTATATAAATGGTTATAGGGAAAGACTTATTAAGTGGGACAGAAATTTCCTTGCAACCAAACTGTATCAGCATTAGGAAAACTACCCTAGACAACCAAGAACTGTGCTACAATATTACTAAAAACAGCGATGCTGTCAATATAGGTAGTCCAGCCTTCAAAAAAGATATAGAAGATTTAGTAGCCAACTACAAACCGGAGGGCACAGAAAACGTGGGTATTGAATTGCGAATAGTTGTAAAAGATGATACTCCAATCTTCTTAAAGCCCCGTAGACTGTCACCACTAAAAAAGCAAATCGTAGATGATCAGATTGAGGAGTGGTTGTCCAAGAAAATAATCCAACCAAGTACTTCTGAATATTCTAGTCGTATTGTCCTTTCTGATAAAAAAAGGTGGTAGTCAGCGCCTCTGCATTGATTACCGCAAATTGAACAAGCAAATAGTTCGGGATACATTCCCTTTAACTCTCATAGAGGACCAAATAGATGAGCTTCAGGGTGCACGAATTTTTTCAACACTGGACCTAGAAAATGGATTCCTCCACGTCCCTGTGGCCGAAAGTAGTCGGAAGCTCACTTCATTCGTTACGCCTACTGGACAGCAAGAATTTTTCCGTATGCCGTTTGGAGTCTGCACGTCACTGACCATTTTTCAAAAATTCATTAGGAAGATATTTCAGCCTTTAGTGTTTAGGAAGTATATACTAATATATATGGACGACATCGTTGTTCTCGCACGAGATGAAATAGAAGGTTTATATAGTTAAGGGAAGTCTTCAAAACAGCAGCAGAACATGGGTTAAAGACTAACTGGAAGAAATCTCAATTTCTCTGCAAGCAAATTGAATACCTTGGTTATGAAATAGCCTGCGGAAAGATCAAATCATCAACTACCAAGATTCTAGCTATAAAAAGATTTCCTGAGTCAGAAAATGTAAAAAAGCTACAAAGCTTCCTAGGACTATCAGGATACTTTCGTAAATTTGTATCCAACTATGTCCAAATCGCTAAACCATTATTCGAATTGCTCCTGAAGGATTCCACATTCAGCTTCGAAGCAAGTCAACGTCCGGCATTTCAAAAGCTGAAGGGAATTTTATCGACACAGTCTGGTCTATCTATATACAACCCAAAAGCAGAAACCGAACTACATACGGACGCATCAAAATTTGGGTATGGTACCATGCTACTTCAGAAAAATTCGAATGATGGTCAGTTCCACCCAGTGTACTTCTATAGCCGCAGGACAACTTCGGCGCAGGAAAGGTATAGCAGCTACGAGCTCGAGGTGCTAGCCATCGTTTCCGCGCTCAAGAAGTTAAGAATATATTTACTTGGAATACCTTTTAAGATTATCACAGACTGCGCCGCATTCAGGATGACAATGGAAAACAAGGACCTAGCGCCAAGGATGTCTGGATGGGCGCTACTACTGCAAGATTATAACTATATTTTAGAACACAGAAGCGGTTCGAAAATGAAGCATGTGTAAAGAGACTCGAAGCTCAACGTCATCAGAAAACTTTTGCAAAAAGAACCTTTGAAAATTATTTAGAGGAGGGAGGCATTATATACCAACTTGAAGGGAAAGGAAACAAACTTCTTTGTGTTCCCAAGGGCATGCGGACCGAAGATGAGTCAAGATTACGCTATACCGAGAATAAAAGAAGTTATTGAGACCTGCCGTAGGAATTACATTCCTTGCATACTAGCTGCACGCAAGCACGAAAAGCAAGACGGAGTTCTACATCCTATCCCCAAAGAAGATCTGCCACCAACCACTTACCACGTAGATCACCTATCACCGCTAACAGCAACAAAAGAGAGTTATAGGTACATCCTGACTATAATCGATGGATTCTCAAAATATGTGTGGATCTATCCTGTAAAGACACCTACAGCGACAGAAGTCATTCAGAAGTTGGAAAATCAGAAATCAATTTTTGGAAACCCGAGACAGATCATCTCCGATAAGGGCACCGCCTTCACCTCTAATGTTTTCGCGGATTACTGCAAAGATGAGAAAATTCACCACACTTTAGTGACAACAGGAGTACCAAGAGGAAATGGACAAGTGGAAAGAATACACAGGGTGATTATAGCGGTACTGACGAAGCTGTCTATAGAAAATCCAGATGAGTGGTACAAATATCCTGATAAAGTTCAAAGATTCTTGAATTCTAGCTGGCAACGCTCCATTAAAAGGACCCCATTCGAAGTTTTACAGGGAGTAAAGATGAGGAATAAAGAAGATTTACAATTACCGAATGCAGTATCTGAAGGAATCCTCGAGACGTTCGAAGAGGATAGAGGCAATATCAGAGAAGACGCCAAGAAAAGTATACTTCACGCGCAACAGGAAAACGGAGACAATTTAACAAGAAGAGGAAGAAGCCACCCACTTACAATATTGGAGACCTAGTGGCAATAAAGCGGACACAATTTGGAAAAGCACTGGTGATTCATGTGAAATATTTGGCCCCCTATATAATGTAGCGGAACTTTGTAGCAACGACTGACTCGAATTCGAAAAAGTCGGAGATCATGAAGGACCGAGAAAGACTACCGCGAGTAGTGACAATGTCAAGTTTTGGGCTAGTTCTAACGACTACCAAACGTCTTCTGAAGACGAAGTTTACGAAGTAGACGCTGACCTGCCGTCAATACAAAGCAAAAACAAATGAAAACGAAAACACTTCCCCACCCCTTCCTTGTTACTAACACCCTTCCTCTTCCATCATTATCCTTACCTACTGGAGATATTGCAAACTCCGAGATAATAACATATTTCAAAAGCTAAAACAAACTCTTTGACGAGATAACTGAGACGATTTCCATCCAAGATGCGAAGCTTATCCGTGACGAGACAATATCCTTGAGATGAAGACCCCGATAGACGATATCCATCCAAGATGCGAAGCTTATCCAAGACGAGACAATATTCTTGAGATGAAGCATCCCGATAGACGATATCTATTCAACGATGTGAAGCTTATCCGAGACAAGACAATATCCTTGAGATGAAGATTCCCGATAGACGATATCTATTCAAAGAATCGAAGCTTATCCGAGACCAGACGATATCCTGGAGATGAAGATCCCCAATAAACGATACTCACCCAAGCAAGGCCGTGCTGAAGCAAAATTAGACGATCCCTGCGACTAGTACCGAGAAGATTGATTCACCGGGCGAATACTTACAGGATGGCCGAGATGTAGAATACAAGTTCCCAATCACGCAGATTGCGAAAAGCTACGGCCACCTCTACACATATGGCAGGACCAATCGAAATTAGCGACTACAAGAAGTGTGCCATTTTAGCTCTTCAATTTTGACTGCGAATAAATGTAGACGCTTTAAGCTTTGCTTAACAATAAAGTAGTCTTTGAATTGAAGTCGTTTTGTTTTAATTAAATCCCACATGTATTTAAGGATTGATTCGTTTCACGCGAATAAGAAAATCGTCGGTATCGTCTTGGCGATACTTGTACATATATCCGTCGTCTTCGCGACAAAAAACATAAAGTCGTACTTATGGAAAAATTACTAGAAATTGATTTTAGATATCCTACAATGCTTACCAATAATATTTATAAAATATTAATCAAATTTATGGACATACCCGTATAGTTATACGTACAGAATATACGTAATTGAAAACATTAAGTAATTTGTCTGCCGAATGCACTTAGAAACCAAATGCCGAGTATTTGCTTTATTACAGAACATATTCTTAATCTGAAGTAAATATGCAATAAAAAATTGAAGCGAAGAAAAAATGCATATAGTTCTACCTGAGTTTCGTCTCTTTTTATCTAACCCATAAACGAAAATATAATGAAACGTCTCGTATCCACTCCAAGAACAGACCGAGCTGCGGACGAGCTGGCATGTACAACGCTACTGAAATTTCTTACTCATGTACTTCATGTACTTCACTAATTATGAGATTTTTCTTTTGTCTACTTACCTCATCTTTCTCTGCTAAAGATTCTCCATTTTCCAGGCGAAATCTTCTGCAACTTGGATCGAATCCATCTATTTCGGCTTGGGGGAGCTGAAAGAGAAATTTGAATCTCAAATAAGCATCTCATCCTGTAAAGTTTTATTTTGTTGTATTCTCAAAGAGATTAAATTTTTTTTTATCAAATGTCCCGGTCATTACCATGGGATTAAAAATATATGTTTTCCCATAACACAGAAATATGTAGTAAGCGAAATATTTGTGTGAATTCTTACGAGTATCTTCCGAGAATTTCACTTTTAAATCCAACGTCGCATCGCGTCATATGCAGGTTGGTTTCGATAAAACACTCCAAGAGGCTTCACACCGTCAGTAAACGTTCAACGTCAATAACAATTGCTGTAATTGAAAGACGGAAATTTTTTATAACAGATATAGCGGAGACTGTGGCAAGATAGTGAGTTTCGATATAAACACAAACAGCTCCGTTTAAAGACAATATAAGGACAATTCCTCTTTTTAATAATATTAACTTAATTATCACGATTTTACGCCACTTAGTTGGTACCTCACATCTAATCACATCTGCGTCTAAGTACATCTGCGTCTAACCACTGACTGAGTAATTCTGAAACTCCGTTCTACATTCAAGTTGAGTTCTAGCACAGTGGCACAACAAACCTTATTTGTAAATTGTGCCAGTGGCGTATCAAAATTTATTATCAGAAGTTTTTTATTGTATTTAAGGCGTGTTTATTGCTTTGCCTTGAATTTGCACTGCACGCGTCAATCAAGTTCAGTTCTAGCACAGTGGCGCAACAAACCTTATTTGTAAATTGTGCCAGTGGCATATCAAAATTTATTATTAGAAGTTTTTTATTGTATTTAAGACGTGTTTATTGCTTTGCCTTGAATTTGCAAGTTAAGTTCTAGCACAGTAGCGCAACAAACCTTATTTGTAAATTGTACCAGTGGCGTATCAAAATTTATTATTAGAAGTTTTTTATTGTATTTAAGGCATGTTTATTGCTTTGCATTGAATTTGCACTGCACGCGTCAATGATAAAAGCTGGTTTCAAACGATCTATGGAAATTGAGCTGTTTCTACCATTCATGTTAATGACGAAATATTTTCTAAATTTTCGTATTACCTCGAATGGACCTTGGTACGACGCTCCTATACTAGGTTTAACTGAGTCTATTCTAACGAAAACTTTATTACATTTATCTAGCTCGTTTGGTATAAATACTGGTGCTTTGCCAGAGCGAGTTGCTGTTGGTTTCAGTTTTTGCATGTCACTTTTAAGTTTGGTTACAAAATCAGCTTGATGTTCTGAATTTGTACTCCCTTCTAGTGAGACGAATTCGGCTGGTAACCTTAAAGTTTGGCCATATACCAGCAGAAGAGCATTTGAGTTCTTCTCTATAAGCTGCTCTGATACCCAGGAGGACAATGGGTAGATGAGTACTCCACCGACTACTGTCTTCATAACATTCCAATGAACTTTTCTGTTGTCTATGCAGTCGTTCTACCATACCGTTAGCTTGTGGGTGGTATGTGGTAGTGTGAATGCGATGTGTTCGTAGTAGCTTCGCCACTTGATTAAATAGTTTGCTCTCAAATTGAGTTCCTTGGTCCGTGGTGACTATTGACGGAACTCCGAACCTTGGGATATATTCGTAGACAAATGTTGATGCAACTGTTGCTGCAGTTATGTCTCGTATAGGGTAAGCCTCGGGCCATCTCGTATATCTATCTACTATTGTTAGAACGTACGAAAATCCGTTCGAGCTTTCTAAATGACCTACCAAATCCATATGATTATGATCAAAGCGAGCGCTTGGAAGGTTGAACTTTCCGATTGGGGACTTGGTGTGTCGATGGATTTTGGTACGCTGACAAGGAATGCATGATTGTGTTCAGCGTTTAATATCCGATTTCATACCAGGCCAAAAATATCTGTTTGAAACAATCTTTCTCGAACCTCGAATACCAGGGTAAGCAATTGTGTGCAAGGAATTGAAAACTAATTTGCGTAATTTCTGTGGTATGTATGGTCGAACTGCCTTAGTGGTCTCACACCAAACCGTTTTACTGGCGTTTGGGTATAATTTTTGCTCTAATTGGAATGTTGGTTTTTGGCTCTAGTACCGGAAAGAAGTTGTTGGAGTTCCTCGTCGGTCTCCTGTTCTGTAATCAGGGTTTTTAATGAAAAAATATCTGAAGCTAAGCTAGAGATCTCTTCGGTTCTTGATAATGTGTCGGCTGCCACGTTTTCTTTCCCTTTTATGTGTCGTATGTCAGCTGTAAATTGTGACTCGTAGTCTAGATGTCTGCCTTGTCGCGGACTTGTCTCGGTCGTTGTGTGTAGGGCCTTTGTAAGCGGTTTATGGTCTCTGAATATTGAAAATTGACGACCCTCCAGAAAATATCTGAAATGTTTCACAGATAGGTACATGGTTAAGAGCTCGCGATCAAAGGCCGAATATTTTGTTTCTGCAGGACTTAACTTCTTCGAAAAAAAAGCGAGAGGCTCCCACTACTTGTCAGTTAACTGTTCCAAAACTCCACCAACTGCTAAATTTGAAGCATCAATTGTAAGTTTTAGTTGCGTTTCTTCCAATGGATGGACTAACATGGTAGCAGAAGAAAGCGCGAACTTGATTTTCTCGTAACTGTCGTTACATTGATCTGACCAAGTAAATATTCTTTTAGATTTACCAGAGTTTGTCGTTGCTTTTAGCAGCTCGTATAGAGGGCACAATAACTCTGCTAGGTTTTTAATAAATCGATGGTAATAATTAACCATGCCTGTGAAGCGTTGGACTTGACGGACGCTAGTCGGTGTGGGAAGTTTGCGATGGGCTTTGCCCAGTTTTCTGAAGGTTGTATACCATCCTTATTAATCTTATGACTCAGAAAATCTAGTTGCTGCACTCCGAAAGTACATTTAGATGTTTTAATAGTAATTCCAAATTTAACTAGCCTCTCGAAGAGTATGTGGAGATGCTGCATGTGTTCCTCGTGGCTGCTACTTGCTACGAGGATGTCGTCCAGATATACAAACACAAAGTTCATGCCTCTCGTAACCTGATCCATGAACCGCTGAAATGTTTGAGCCGCGTTACGGAGACCAAATGGCATACGCTCGAATTCAAACATTCCAAACGGTGTCGGTATGGCGGTCTTAAATATGTCCTCCGTGGCGACCGGTATCTGATGGTATGCTCGTATTAGGTCGATCTTGGAGAAGACAGTACATCCTCGGAGCTGAGCACAAAAATTCTGAATATGGGGCACTGGATAGCGATCCGGCACCGTTACCGCGTTAACTTTACGATAGTCGTCGCATGGACGCCAACCATTTGGGTCCTTTTTTGCTACCATGTGTAAGGGTGAGGATGTGGGAGATGATGAGGGTTGGCATGTGCCTGTTTGGACCAGGTATTCGAACTCGTTGTACGCGATCCTATGTTTCACAGGATCTAATTTTCGTGGTCGTGCTACCGGAAAGTGTCCCATTGTGACGATATGATGAGCGACTGTGTGCTTCATCGGTAAGGAGTAGTTTGGGGGTTGGGTGATGGCGGGATAGGTCCTCAGTAAGATGTCGTACTCTTCACTCACTGAAAAGAGCTTGGGTGTGACATCGAATGTTTTGATTACTATTCCGCTCGATGAAACTTTGGTTGTTGTGTCTATAAGCCTTTTGCGCATAATATGCACAAGCAGGTTTTGTTTCGATAACAAATCTGCGCCTAATATATGTCTATTTACATTAGCTATGAAGAAAGGAAATGCGAAAGGTCGTCTCAATCCCAGATCAATTTTTAATAATTTTGTACCAAAAGTATCGATTGAGGTACCATTTGCAGCCGATAAATGAAATTCTGGACTTTTGGATATACTTTGTGTAACGAATGATTTTGCTATTACCGATACGTTGGCTCCCGTATCTCTCAAGAAATTTAATCCTGTTAGACGACATCTCATAAAAAGGCGGCTAGAGCTTAGAGACTGGACGTTAGCCGCTGCAACATACAGTCCTGTATGTTTGTTGGATATTTGTTTGAACTTTCACCATTACCGAAAGAACATGGCTTATTGCAGTTTTTTGCCTGCGTCCCGTATCTTTGGTGGTACCAGCAGACTTTATTCTGAACATTAATTTTGTTAGTATTTCGCGACAGAGATCGATTTTTATTAAATGGACTATCGTATCTCCTGCGACCTCGCATTGTCATACGATTAATTGTTTGTGTTAATTCGTTCAGCTCTAAACGAGTTTGAGCTAACGTTTTCTCAATTGATTTGCACCGAGAACACTGTTCGAGCTCTTTGTTTGTTTTATTTTGAATGGAATTTATGTTTGGTATCTGGGCTACTTCCCATTTTTTATCCGCAAGCTCTAGTTGTTTAGTGAAGACCTGACCAGACGCTACCGCTAGTGGGATGGTTAACGATGGAGGCAATTTCCTTCCCATAACGATTGGGTTAAGTTTTCATCTATACTTGAAATAGACCCAGCCATGTTTTGCATATGGCGATATAGCTCTGATGGTTTTCTATCACCAAGATCTTCCGCTGAAAGCAATTGCTCCAGGCGTTTTTGTTCCGAAAGGGAATATCTCTTAGAAAGAGTGTCCTTCAAATTAATATATTTATCTGTATCGGGTGATTTATTTAAGATGTCAATAATTGAATTTATCGCCTCGACCGGAAGGGATGCAACAACATGTCCGAATTTAGTAACGTCTTTACTGATGTTGTTAACTTTAAATTGCGCCTCTGCGGCTATAAACCATGCTGCAGGGACTTTTTCCCAAAAAATAGGAAGTTCAATATTACACAACTTGAATTTTGCTTCTTCGTTTGAGTTGACTTTTCCGTTGTCTGAATTCGGCATTTTATTTGCTGTCGTTGTTAAATTTATGACTCTCATATAAATATATGAAAGCTTGGAAAATGAATTTAATGTTATTATATATAGAATGTGCACGAATAAGGTTTGTTTTACAAGAATAATCTAAATTTTAAAGATAACAAAAAACCGATATTGGGCGCCATTTGTAGCGAAGAGCGTGCCCATTGTCAGCCCTACCTACAACCATCTTGCAATGAATATAGATACGCGCTGCAATTGGCACCTTTTGCTGCAAAATTCATCTCGGGATTAGTGTAGGTGGCCGCACAGCATATTGCCGCTAGCGGTCAGCCGGCTTGGGGTGGTTCTTGCCACCCACATCCCTCGATGCTTGAAAAGCTGTGCGAAATGAGTAATAAAAAAAACTGAATCATCTTTGTCAGACTTCAGACGGACGGACAGACAAAAAAAAAACCTTTCCACGTCTCATGATGCTTCGCCTCCATTGGTAGCACCTGTAAGTAAATACCTGAAAGTGATGTAATTTAAATAGTGCCAGCGATGCGAGGTGCTGAAATAAAACAAAATGAAATAGCAATGCCGTACAAATGCTCAACCACCCGGAGAGAGTCCAACGCCGAGAGGAAGAGAGAGAAAGATAACGTGGACTCCTGATGCATGCGGAGTCCTGACTGGACTCTGATTGGGCCCATCGCCCCCATCCACCCTGGCTAAGTCGTCGCAGTAAGTGTAGGATTCTTAGCCCCATTTAGTGTGTGTGTGAACGAGCAGTACCCGCTTAACGACCCGCCATCCGCTCACCTGTATTATTCACTCACTCATGTGGACCCGCCAACGATTTGGAAGACATTATATGGCGAAATTTATTACTGTAAGCTATAGAAAAGAGGGGAAAAAAATATGGTGGTGACCTCGAGAGAAAGAAAACAATATCGGTTCGTACTTTAGATGCTAAATCCTATATTTACTGATTCTTAATACCATGTGAGACCTTCAGCCATTTAAATCCTTCACATACCTCGGTACATGAAATTTTATCCATTACTAATAGTAAACTTAACCTAGAGCTAGTCCCTACTAACTGCTCGTAAAATCTACTCGTAAGATCTAAAGGTACAGTGTTGTACAGGAAAACAAACAAAAAATATTATATATATCATATGTATGCGAATAACCACAAGAGGAACCAAAGAAAAACTTGTTTAAAAAATATTAAAGAAACTTTAACTGAACCTGGACCATCCACACGGAAGGGTAGAAGCTGGAAGTGAAACGTCCCTCGCTGGTATGCTGGTAGGGTGCACCCTTTTCAGGAACTCGAACTACTGCTGTCACTGGTGGGCTCATTGGCCTCTTTTTTCACTTTCCTTTTCGCTTTGTTATTTAATTTATATGTTGTTATTTATCTTTGTTATTTAATTTATATTTTATTTATCTTCTTTTTTTTCTTATATTTAATTTTTTTTATTTATTTATTTTATACATATATATACACTTTTACGGGGTTCACCTGTAACTGGCCTTTTCGCTTAAGGAATGAACGGTCTGGTAGATCTCACAGGTGGTCGACCTAACTATTTTGTCGACTTAGCAAAAAAAAAACAATAAACGTTACAACAAATTTTTTTTCTCCTTCCTTCGGCAGGATGAGCTGCTTTGCAAAAAAAAACGTAGATATTTCTAATTGTTCACTTGGTACTTGAATGTTTAATGAACACTATTTATTGATTAAATCTAATAATAATTCCTTTTTGCATTCGTATGTAAACTGCTTGTGCAGTGAGAACTACTTCACTATGAAGAAATGCGCAGGTGATTTTTAATTCATCTTATCACCAACAACAGTAATTTACAAAAAAAAAAATTCTTTTTCTCAGAAGGGATAAATCGTCGCGCAGGTAAATAATTAATGAAAATTCATTTTAAATAGATCTTAAACTCACACAAATTTTCCTTCTTAGGATGTTCCTGCTAGCTCGTCGCGCAGGTGAGTAATTAATGAAAAGTATTTTTAAATAGAAATTTAAATCTACACAACTTTTAATTTTTGGAATGATCCTGCTGAACCGTCTAATTAATAGAAATTCTTTTAAATCGAACTTAAACTTCACACGAATTTTCTTTCTTAGAATGTTCCTGCTAACTCGTCCCACAGGTAAGTACTTAATGAAAACAGTTTTTAAAAAGAAACTAAACATCGCACAATTTCCTCTTTTTAGAATAATCCTGCCGAGTCGTCGCGCAGATAATTAATTCATGAAAATTCTTTTTAAATAGATCTTAAACTCACACAAATTTTCTTTCTTAGAATGTTCCTGCTAACTCGTCGCACAGGTGAGTAATTAATGAAAAGTATTTTTAAATAGAAATTTAAATCTACACAACTTTTAATTTTTGGAATGTTCCTGCTGAACCGTCGTGCAGGTAACTAATTAATAGAAATTCTTTTAAATCGAACTTAAACTTAACACGAATTTTCTTTCTTAGAATGTTCCTGCTAACTCGTCCCACAGGTAAGTACTTAATGAAAACAGTTTTTAAAAAGAAACTAAACTTCGCACAATTTCCGCTTTTTAGAATATTCCTGCCGAGTCGTCGCGCAGATAATTAATTCATAGAAATTATTCTAAATCGAACTTAAACTCACACACGGATTTTCTCATTGGAATGTTCCTGCCAACTCGTCGCACAGGTAAGTAATTAATGAAATTCTATATTTTCTTTTTTAATGGAAACTTAACTTCGCGCAATTTTCCCTTCGAAACTTTCCACCACAACAAAATAGGCAACAGAAACACATTTTCTAGGGTTTTTTCGAATCTCACAAAAATTTTTCAAAGTTCTATGGCTATTAATAAAGAAAACCGCGCACGACCAAAACGACAGATCTTCACCCAACTAAATCCAGCAACGAACTCCCTGATTCCACGCAGTCTATCTACATTCCAGCCGTTCTTTGGGCCGACGACTGGGCGAATGCTCGCCTGTCGCTGGAAACAGGCGAGCATTCGCCCAGTCGTCGGTTCAATTCCGAGAATTTTCGTTTGTTCGCGCTTTACAAGCAACGTCATTGCCACAGACGATCTCCCGGATAGCCACAATTTTTTCCTCGGAATTTCGGTCGGGCTTGCTGTGCTGCATTGCGTGGTGTATCGCGTGATGTTTTACTGCTGGGCGAGTTGCCGTTTGTTTATTGGAAGTTTTGTTGACAAACGGTATATGACACGAAAGATTTGTGTGATATATAAGGAGAAGATGCCAAATTTTATGATTTTAAGTTTTTTTGTTTTTCGGATAAATGCGGGTATCTATGAATATGTCTTTATCTTTTCAGGAATTTGTTAATATGAAGAAGTAGCATAGGGCTACTTCTTGAAAATATAAATTTCTTCTATTCAGGGATTTTTAAAATATGAAGAAGTAGCATAGGGCTACTTCTTGCAAATATAAATTTTACATTTTTCAGGACTTTCTTAGTATGAAGAAGTAGCATAGGGCTACTTCTTGCCAATATATATAGATTTTAAATTTTCAGGAATTTCCTCATATGGAGAAGTAGCATATGGCTACTTCTCAGAAATAGCTAAATTTTATGAAATTATATGCTCTGGGAAATCATGGGGTTTTCTCTACCGACGTAGAGAATCCAAACAACAGTAGCGTAAGGGGGTATACGTCACATAACAGGAAACAAAAAGAAATACTTCATAGACAGTATTACCATCAGTAGAAATATAGGAATCTTTTATATTTGACACAACTATCTGAAATGTTTTATATTTGATAATTTTATTCTAACTAGAAATATACAGACTTCCGTGTAAAATAATTTCGTATTTTATATAGTTGAATAGAAAACCCAGAAAAATACTTCGTCGAAATTAATCCACCATCAATGGAAATATAGAAAATTTCGACATTGACCACAACTATGAAAATCTTTTATGCTTGATAATTTTATTCTTATAAGAAATATAGAAACTTCCGCGGGAAATGATTTTGTACTTGATATATGTAGCTGTACTGTAGCAGGAAACAAAAAGAAATACTTCATAGACAGTATCACCGTCAATAGAAATATAGAAATGTCTTATATTTGACACAACTATCTGAAATGTTATATATTTGATAATTTTATTCTAACTAGAAATATACAGACTTCCGTGTAAAATAATTTCGTATTTGATATAGTTGAATAGAAAACCCATAAAAATACTTCGTCGATATTAATCCACCATCAATGGAGATATAGAAAAATTTGATATTGGCCACAACTATGAAAATCTTTTATGCTTGATAATTTTATTCTTATAAGAAATATAGAAACTTCCGCGGAAATAATTTCGTATTTGATATAGTTGTAATAGAAAACCCAGAACAATACTTAGTCGAAATTAATACACCATCAATGGAAATATAGAAAATCTTGAGATTGACCACAACTAAGAAAATCTTTTATGCTTGATAATTTTATTCTTATAAGAAATATAGAAACTTCCGCGTGAGAAGATTTTGTACTTGATATATGTAGCTGTAACAGGAAACAAAAAGAAATACTTCATAGATAGTATCACCATCAATAGAAATATAGAAATCTCTTATATTTGACATAACTATCTGAAATGTTTTATATTTGATAATTTTATTCTAACTAGAAATATAGAAACTTCCGTGTAAAATAATTACGTATTTGATATAACTGTTAAACTTCGTAGACAGTAAATTTGTCGTCAATGGAAATGTAGAAAAAGTTTGTGCAGAATACTGTTATTCGATATAGCTGTGAAAATTACTTAGGTTAAATACTGTTGTACCTTCTACCTAGTGAGAGTGCCGATATTGCTATTCCTACTTAATAAATTTCGTATGTCTTCAATTTTTGTTTCCCGGGCGTTTCTGCTTGTTTCTGATTAGTCTCCTTTTCAACTGGACTTCGATTTCGTCTGATTTTTATGGCAGCCACTCTGTCGGATGATGGGGGGTTAGTGGGGGTCCCCTTCACGGGACTGAAGTGTACCCCACACTTGACAACAATATGTTACACACTTTTCTTCTTTATTGCGGGAGATAATTGACCGGATAATATAGGTATATTTCCACTTGGTCGAGCGTTACCAGCGGAATGCGAGTTTGTGGGGCGTTCTTGGGGAACACTCAAGCGTCACTCTCGATATAAGTGAATTGATTACCTGGGGCCCGGCAATGGAGAGCTCGAATCTTACTTGGACGCTGAGGGCCGCACAATCGTCCCTGCGGGGTGCGGCTTCCTTCACGTGTTTGTTCGCCTGGTGCTGAGTCTGCAATTTTAGTACTTATCTTTTGAGTTGGTGTCGTAATTAAAACACGGCCGGTTGACTAACTCCACTTTTATTTTATTTTTTTTTAATTCTTTAATTTTACGCAGCTAAGAACACGGCTCTTTTACAAAAAAAACTTTTTCTTTTTTTTTATTTTTTTCTTGGCTCCTCTCAAAGATAGACTCAGACACACTATTCTAGAAGCATCTATCTCGAATTACAATTTTTACGCGGGCCTACGTGACCTACTCTATTATACGTTTTTTTCACAGTTCCTGTACTACCAAATCGACTGAGCGTACTCAGTGACCTCTATCTCTCGTTTTCGCTTGTGGTGAGGCCACATTTACTAACTTCATCAAACTTAATTCTTTCCCAGTTATAAATATTTCTTCGATTTCTTTTTTTTTCATAAACGACAAAATGTTTCTACCATTTCCATTTTAATAATTTCTAGTTCTAATGTCACAATGTTTCTGTTAATTACATTTTAATAATTTCTTGTTTTAATAAATGTCGAAATATTTCTATTATTTCCATTTTAATAATTTCTTGTTTTAATAAATGTCGAACTATTTCTGTTATTTCCATTTTAATAATTTCTTGTTTTAATAAATGTCGAACTATTTCTATTATTTCCATTTTAATAATTTCTTGTGTTAATAAATGTCGAAATGTTTCTATTATCTTCATTTTAATAACTTCTTGTTTTAATAAATGTCAAAATGCTACTATTTTTTCTTTTTTATGAATGTCAAAAGTTTTTTTTTATAATTTTCTTTTTAATAATTTTCTGTTCTAATAAATTTCCAATGCTTGTACTAGCTCCATTTTAATAAATGTCAAAAGGTTCTATTACTTCCGCTTTACTAAATGCCGAGTGTTTCTTGATTCGGGTTTTCGTAAATTTGAAAAGCTTTTCCCGATTCCCATTTTCGCAAATGTCAAAACGATTTCTTGATTTCTATTTTCGTAAACGTCAAAAAGATTTCCTGATTTCTATTCTCGTAAACGACAAAAAGACTTCTTGACTTCTTCCTTAATAAATGTTAGAATTCTTCCTTCCGTTTACGAGTTATCTGACAGAGTACTCTTTTTACGCTTACTCTATTTCGCCTCATGTAAAAAGAAAAAACAACAGTTCATTTTCGAGATTCTTGTGACGATCCGTCTAGGCACCAGGGGAGCAAACTGTTCATGCGTCGTGCTGGTACGTATGGGTTTGCTTTTTCGCACATCGGTTAGAGTGTTTTATCTGGGGTGGAATAGATTTAAACAGTAATTGTGGTAGGTTTACATTGGAATGACGATGGGATTGGAACAGTTTGACAATTCAAATTGTCAAGTTCGAGATTTTGTTTGTTGTTCGGAGGTGATTGCGAGAAAGTTTGTGTTTACAATGTTCAGCAGCCGTGTCTTTTTTCTTGTTTTTTGTATTTGGATAGTGTATTTGTTCCTGAGCGTTTTCCGGTGTCGCGTGAAGTTCAGCATATTTCACCTGCTTGCCACGATAGCAGATTTTTTTCTGCTCCACAAATGGCTATGCACAATGCCATCGGATAGCACTGTAATTCCCTACGGGATATGTTTTTGCAGCACACATTCCGCAGTAAATAATCTCTATTCCCCTCGATTTTCATACGTAAAGGATGTAGCTGTGCAGAAAATCACATAATCGTGGCTACATTCCACAGTGAGGATTTTAACCGCTTGACTGTACTCTAGCTTTCTTCATGAACGGAAAGCGAGGTAGGTGATTCTGTTACACTACCCCCCCCCCCCCCCCCTCGCAAGCTTGTAGCTCCGACCAAGCTGACTAAGAGAGAGAGATAGGATAGGAAAAACCTTCTAACGAAGGCTAACTCAGAAGGAGTTAGTGAGAAATCATCTGCTCAGTTAAGGCAGAGGCAGGTTAAACAAGGATCGCGTCCTTATAAATTTTTACTTAGCCAACACGGATTGTAGAAAGAATGAAAAAGAGATAGGAAATTAAAATCTTCAACGAAGGCTAACTCAGAAGTAGTTAGTGAGAAATCATCTGCTCATTTAAGGTAGAGGCAGGTTAAAAAAGGATCGTGTCCTTACAAATTTTTACTTAGCCACCACGGATTGTAGAAAGAATGAAGAAGAGATAGGAAATTAAAACCTTCAACGAAGGCTAACTCAGAGGGAGTTAGTGAGAAATCATCTGCTCATTTAAGGCAGAGGCAGGTTAAACAAGGATCGTGTTCTTACAAATTTTTACTTAGTCACCACGGATTGTAGAAAGAATGAAGAAGACGACACTAAGACTTCGTTGAACTTGATCTGTGCATGGCGAGCCAGAGACACATTCCCGAAGTCACGCCGGCCCTTGGTCGGAGCTCGATATCGGTCTCGGCATTGAAAACCAAAGGTGCACCCGCAGCCCAGCAACCCAAAAAATCTGGTCTACCAGTACACCTCCGACCCTCAACACCAAAACCAATCGCAGAAGCCTCTGCAACCAGTAACCTAACCAACTGATTACAGGACCCCTTCCGCGCATCTCCCTCCGACCACAGATCAACATTCGTACGCGGGTGTGTCCCCAAGTCCCCACACCCAGATCGAGTCTTCGAACTGGTAGGCTGCACCCACGAATACTAGCACAGCGCAGGTTAAAATGTCGAAGGCAGTTTGTAAAGTGGGATTCCTACGGCAGCGTGGCCTCCGTAGGATACCATGTTGTAGGGATTTTGACTCATTGTCAAGCGAGGAAGTGTGAAAAAGTAGGCTAATTAACAAGAGGTATACCGGCCGCTAGTTTGGGTATGTCCTAAGCGGCACATTGGTATCCTGTGGTTACCAGTTAGGCTGCCTGGATGCCTTCTTAGGGCTACCAGGAAGTGTATTAGTGGTTATATGGAAAGGTCGTTTCTTTCGCGGTATGGTGCCACTCTGTCGACGTGGACAGTTCGCATCTTTCCACCGTGACACTTTTTATCTTGAACACCACTTCGGTTACGGCCTCGGTGATCTTGTATGACCCATCCCAGTTACACCGCAGCTTCGGACATCGCCCGATTACGCGTCTTGGGAAGTATAACCAAACAAGTTGACCTACTTGGAAACTGGGTTTCTTCGACCTCAAGTCATAGTATGTCTTCATACGCCGGCTCGCAGTGTTCAGCTTAACTCGATTATTCTCATGGATCTCATCCAGTGTCGTGGTCAGATTATCCAGGTACTCATTCGTTGCAGTAACTTCAGTAGGTGGGCTTCCCCAGACCATCTCCAGTGGTAAGCGAAGTTCTCGTGCAAAGAGGAGCTTAGCTGGTGTCTGTTTAGTGCTATCTTGCACACTTGCGCGATATGATAATAGTAGGTACGGAACGTATTGGCCCCAGACTCTCTGGTGTGAATTTAGAAATTTCGCCATATATTCTGGGATTGTTCGGTTAAATCTTTCGACTAAACCAACTGACTGTGGGTGTAAGGCGGTTGTGCGCGTTTTCTCTACTCCGAACTTCCGCAATACCTCTTGAATAACAGCACTCTCAAAATTTCTGCCTTGATCTGAATGGAGCTGCAGTGGGGCTCCATGTCGGCTGAATACGGCTGCGATGAGTGCATCCGATACAGTCTTGGCTGTCTGATCTGGTACTGTCCTTTCTCCGTAAGCTTCGTTAATGGTTTCGCTATAACTGAGAATTTTTTCACAAACCGCCGGTAGTAAGCACACAGCCCTAGAAATGACTGTATACATCTTCGTGTTTGCTGTTTGGGCCAACTCTTAACAGCATTTGTTTTGTCAGGTTGATAATCCAGAGTCACTGATGGCGTGTCTTAGGAACTTCACCTCTCCCTGGCACAACTGACACTTCTTCGATGAAACTTTTAGATCTGCTACTCTTAATCGGGCTAAGACAAGGCGGAGATTTTCTACCATTTGTTCAAACGTGGGGCCATGTACGATAACATCATCCAAATATACTAGGCACGCCTGAGGTGGAATTCCTTGGAGGACAATTTCCATTAGTCTCTGAAAGGTTGCAGGGGCATTGGTTAGTCCAAATGGCACAACTGAAAACTCCCACAGTCCACTGCCTGTAGTGAACGCGGTTTTTACGAGGTCTTCTTCTTCCAGTTATACTTGCCAGTAGCCCGACTGTAAATCTAATGTCGAAAACCAAGTTGAACAGGAGAGTGCATGTAGAGTCAGATCGATACGGGGTAGGGGATACGAATGTTTTTTGGTGACCTCGTTCAGCCGCCAGTAGTCGACGCAAATTCTAGGAGAGCCATCCCTAATTTTAACCAGTACCACTGGAGAGGTCCACGGGCTATTACAAGGATTTATAACACCTTGGCTTCTCATATCGTGTACTAGGTTTTCCGCCTCCTGACGCTTGGCCAGCGGTAGCCGCCTCGGAGGATGTTTGACTGGTTTACTGCCGCATTATTGTGGTTCTGCCGAGATCAGTCTTGGTTTTCGCAAAGACGTCTTGGTGTTCCATGAGTAGCTTTTCCAGTATTATTTTCTAGGGATTATCAAGGTGTACAGTTGTGGGTTCCAGCAATAGGTATAATTCGGGTGGTAAACTATTCAAGTTAGGTGTTACTTCCTCGGACGAACTGACAATGTCGGCCGGCACTTCAACATCTGCTAAAGAGGTGTTACCTTTGAGCTCAACTGGATTTTCCATGATGTTAGTTACCCGAACTATCATACTTCCATTATGTAAAAGGTAGACCGCCAGTTCCATCCAGTCAGAAGGGGGCAAATTATTTGGAGATAGAAAAACTTTTTCTTGTTCACCGACCATCGGGTTGAAAAGTGATACGAAGCAGGTGGATTCAGCCGGTAACGTACAATCATGTATGGTTTTGACAAAGACGTCACTCCTTTCTTCCATTATTGCCACGATCTCATGGGCAATCTGAAAAAAGCGTTTCTCTAAGTTAATTGAACAACGGTGACCCGCAAGAAAATCCATTCGAATAATGCAGTCGTCGAAGACATCTGCTACATAGAAGGTATGTGTGGTGGAAAAGTGCGCAGCTCAACGACTCCATCAAAGAGGCTGGTTTCTCCTGTGACATTCCGAAATATCGTAAGGGTGGGTTTGAGACGAGAATGGTTCGGCAAACGGGCGAGTATCCTTCTGTTTAGTATGGAATGCATAGCTCCGGATTCCACCATCATGTGGCAGACAAGTCCTTCAATTTTTCCATGTATCTTAACGGTATAACAAATCGTACCTTGGCTCACAATTATTATGGATGGAGGTGGTAGCCTCAATGCTGATGATCTCGTGGTGCCCAGCATTTCTACGTTGTCTAGGGTCATCGGTGTGTCGGGAATTGGGGTACTATTTACTGGTGTATGGTGTGTGATTGAGGTGTGGGTTTTTGGTGGAAGGTTATATGTTTATGTGTGGGTGGGAGGTGGACCGTGTGTTAGTGTGTTAGTGGGAGGGGAGGAATGGATTAGTGTGTTGGTGAGGAGTGGATAGTTTGTTAGGGTACTTGTGGGACGTGAATGGGAGATTAGTTGGTTAGTGAGAAAGGAAGAGTGCGTTAGTGTGTTAGTAGGAGAGTAGCAGTTGGTTAATGTGTTACTAGGGAAGGAGGGATGAGTAAGTGTGTTAATGGGAAGGTAGGAATTGGTTACGGTGTTAGTGGGAAATGAGGTGTGGGTGGTTTGAGTGTGTGTAGTATTGATGCGGTACGACATCCGTTCTGAATTGATTCCTATTCGTTCCCTTCTAAATTCTGGCAGTTCCCTTGGTGGAGGTCTACTATTACTTGATGCAAAAGCTACCCTTATGCTTCGTCTCGCAGCTCGAATCGCTCGATGATTAGCTTCCATTCGAAAAGCTGTTTGGACAGCATCTTGTAGAGTAGGCGGATTGAAGTCTCGCACTCTCTCTTGAACGCATAGGTTAAAGATTCCATCCAGGAAATGCTCCAATGCTATCTGATCTCTTGCATCCTCCGGACAACATGGGAACTTGAGCCTAGTCAGCCGTAAAAGATCCGTGGTAAATTCCGAAAACGTCTCTCCACACTTCTGGACTCTTGTGGTGAGCTGAACGTGACTAAATGACTGCTTATACTCAGCACCAAATTGGATAGAAAGAGCATTTCTCGCCTTAGGATAAGACCTTCTGGCCTCCTGACTTATGGTCTCGTAAAAACCCAAAGCCGTGCCGCGCAAGGACGCAGCTAAATAAAGCGCTTTAGTTCTGTTATCCCACCCGTTCGTTTCCGCGACTGCTTCGAAGTGCAGTTCATAATGATTCCACGAGGTCTTGCCATCGTATTCCGTGGGAGAAAGCATTGGTCTCCTTATAGGCTGGTGCGCATCTGTATTCCGGTCGATTAGGTGATGACGAAAGTGCCCCTCTTAATGGTTTCAGACCCGCAGGGTTAGAAAAAGTATCTGCGGGCTCATTGGTTGCAGCAGATTGATGCTCGCCGCGGTCTGATTTTCTCTGGGAAGTCTCGTTGAGGACGGTGTGGATTGGTTACTCAGTGGCGGTGCGTCAATTGTTTGGTCCGAGGGTTTTGCATTTTTTGGAACCTCAGTATCGTCCATTATCTTATGGATGAAATCAGATGGACTGAGTACCGAAACGACGGCCATCTGCTTCTGTAAGGTACTTAGCTCTGTCCTAAAGGATGTCTGCTGCCCCTTTAGAGCTTTTACTTCATCACGGACTTCCGTTATCGCATTTGCTTGCGTCCCAAACTTGTCGGTTAGTTCTTCGAGTTACTGAAGGATTTTCTCAAGCTGTTCATCTGCCATTTTACTTGATCGGTTTTGCTTGATTTTAAGCCTAAGAGCCTGGTCAGTGAGCGCTGTTTCCACACGTGGGTGCGATTACACATTCGAAGGTCAAGTGTCGGAGCTATTCCTTCCATCTTAAGTGGGGTTCAATCGAATTATTGATCGCCCAGATTTGCAGTGTTACTGACGCACTAACAAAAGTTGCGGAAATATTTCTATCCCTTACGCTTAAAATTTAACCCAAATCCCGGGCAATCGCGCTTAAGTTTTATGGACGCACGTAGTTAATAAAGGCCCACAGCAGAGCCAGTTGAAGTATCTGTAGCCATTTCGTTAAAATTCAATCGAATTATCGATTCCTCAGCTTTACGGCTTAACTGATTCGAATTTTACTAGTATACTTTTGATAAATAAATCAAAGGCGGAAGTATGGAAACTACTTCCAACCCTTCCGCTAAACTTGAATCAAATTGTTGATTTCCAAAATTTACAGTTTGATGAACTCAAGTCTTTCTGGAACACTTTGATGAGTAAAGACAAAATGCAAAAATACAGGAACTACTTCCAACCCTTCAGGGAAGATTCAATCAAGGTATCGATTTTCGAACTCCAACCCGACTCAAATTCGCGTACTGTCCGAAATTGGACGATATCTTTAAATATTCGGTAACGAGATATTGCCGTTGCACTTCTAGGTTCTAGTCCTTTACAATAATTCAAGTCAGTAATTGGGAATAGTGGATGAAAGGAAAAATCAAAACCCAGTTAAACGCCGGGAGCACTTGCTACCGAAAAGTTGCGTACACTCTAACTTCGACTACCGCAAAGTATGGAACCTCTTCCGGTTAAAACTTTACTTTGTCGATTATTGAAAATCGGTTAGTTAAAACCTCAAGTTGATTAATTACCAAATATAGAAAACCTTTTGTTAAAACTTTAAATTGGCTGATTACAGATCTGTCGTTGAAGCTTTAAACTGGTTGATACAAAATCTTGCAAATATTTACGCATGCTAAACGGCATAAAGAGAAAAAGCGCCACAAATATTAACCACTCTTCTAGTTGCAAATTTGAATTGCTAGTTAGAAAATATAGTAAGTATAGAGAAAATTTGGACAAATCTAAGAATTGTTTTGCACTCTATTGGGTGCTCCCCAGCAACAGTCTTTCTTGACGCACGTAGTTAAGTACCAGGGCAGAACTAATGGAATGCTTCTAAACCTAATCAAGATTCGATGACTATTCTTATTGGGATATACCGAGGATGTTCTTCACCTTCCTAAAGAGTCGAGTTGAACGGCATAAGTTTCAAACAGACGTAACCGCTGAGAATATAGTTAACAGGAAAACATACAGGGATCATTCAACATTTGGCGCCATTACATTTTGCAGCGTCGAAATACTATACTTAATCTTAAAACTCAGGAGACGACAAAATCCAGAACCTATAAACCTACAAAGACCAGACATAGTCCTTCAAGAAGCATCAAATTCCGCTCCTGCAACAGGAACTCCCGGAAAGCAGTTCCTTTGGCCGTCACTAGATTATTTGGAGGGTAGGAGTTACGCACACCACCACTCAAACTTAACCGGAAAAAACACAATTTTTCATCCCAGACGCAATACGACACCTTAGAATGAATTGCAGTACCTTCCCAGGGAAAACAGCAAATTAAGCTTTCCCACAATTTTGTAAATTCTAGTTTGACTAGCTTGCATTACATTTTTATCAAGTAGAGTAACAAATTATGTTTTTCAGTCAGTAAAGTCCTCACTCTATTTTTCACGATTGTAAATTTCTAAAAGTTCAAATTGGTTTTTCATTTTTTTATTCTTTTTATTTTTTTTATTTAGAAGATTTAGATAAAACTTAACTCGCGCGAGTGTAATGTTGTATTTTTAAAGTGTTTTTTAGTGTGTTCACTTGTCTTTTTCAAGTAGTTCGACTTTGGAAACCGTTTTTAAACTACAGGTGAGTGTATTTAATTGAGAATATTGTGATGTTATCTTCCGGTTTATACATTATGAAACTTTGTGGACAAATGTTAGGTAGTGCTTTCGTGGCATTTTTCCCGTATTTGTCCACAACTAATAACAATAATTATGTTAATCACAAATGCCTAATATTTGCGGATGATTTAAAACTGTTCTTTAGAATAAACACTCTAAACGATGCTTATTACTGCAGAATGATCTCAATATTCTTTTTGATTGGTGCTTTAAAAATTAGTTAGATCTTAACATATCAAAATGTATAATTGTTACTTTTCATCGCATCTCTTGTCCTTTCTTGTTTGGTTATAAAATTAGTCATGCTATAGTTTCTCGAACAAATGATATTAAGAACTTAGGTGGTATTTTTGACACTAAATTTACGTTTACCCCATATATTAATACTATTATCATTAAATCGAGACATAGTTTATGTTTCCTTAAGAGGACTTTCATAACATTTAGACCTTCAAGACATTCTACTTTTCGATCGGTAGATCCATTCTTGAATATGCATCCATTGCTTGGTGTCCATATTAACACGTTGATGTAAATGACGTCTATAGCCGTCCAACGATAGTGCTTACAGATGCTATAGGCGTCCTATATTCTTAGGATTCTAAATAAATGATTAATCTGTATATCAGTGTTAAATCCATTTGTTTCATATTTCTTCAATCTTGTTCTAAGAATGAATCATGAAATATTCCTTAATAATTAATATAGTCGTCTTTTTGAGTTCTTCTCAGATATAGAAAAAGATTGCGAAAAAGGTGCTCGTAGAATTTAACGACGTGCACAGCCGCAAGCATTTCATACATTTCATCTCAGTCTCTTTTCAAGCGTGAAACTGAATTTACTAGAATAATTAAGTTGGTAGTGTTGTCAACAGAAACAAAATGAATTACGAAATATTTCTTAATAATTAGAATAATAATTAGAAAGAGATTGCAAAAAGGGTTTATAAGATAATCAAATAAACATTTGGCAGCAACTTACATGAATTTGGTTGATGAGGATCCCTCCCCGAGGCGCCTCTGAGAGGTTCCACTGTGGCACTGGATTCTAGCTAGCCGGTCTTAAAATATACGCCTCATCGCTGCAGACGCCCAATGTGTGACTCCACCCACGACCCGTGAAAGCATTTCCTATCAATAATGCCAGGCGAATGAGACGGATTGTCCAGGCCGATTTGATCTACTTGAAGTGTGCCGAATCGAGGACACATCCCTGAAGTCCCAGCAATTTTTGATCAGACGTCGACATGATTTTCCGTGCGAGAAGTCAGAGGTGTACCGACAAGCTGGTAAGCTAAAAAATCCAGTCGGCCAGTACCCCTCTGCCTTCTTTCACCGAGATTAGCCGAGGGAACCCCGCGGTCAGTAACCTAACCAACTGATCGCAAAACTTTCCCAGCCCTAACATCTCACTCTGATCTCCGACCAACGCTTGTTCAAGGGTGTGTCTCCAAGGCGTCTCGTTGAGGTAGCGACGTGCCAGATTTTCTTCCTTAAATTTGCAAAGGCTTTATGAAAGTGGAATTCCTACGACAAACTCTCTGCCGTAGAGTACCATGTAGGAGGGGTTCTGGCGCATTGTCAAGCCAGAGATTGGGGTAACACGTGTCTATTTTCCAAAAGGTATGCCGACCGCTAGGCTGGGAGGGTCCTAAGCGGCACATTGGCATCCTGTAGTTTACAAGTTAACCTGGCTGGACGCCTTTTAAGGGTTACCAGGATTGAAATTTGCACTAGACCTACGACGTCCCAGAAATATGGATATCACGGCCTCATGTCCTTGGCGTAATAGACTTCTAACGTTCTTCCCTGAAGATCTTCAAGTTCATATAAGGGTTTCCTTTCTTTGACTTAACCCGACACTTCACAAATTTACGTCCTAATTTAGCACTGGTCTGCTGCTTGAAATTGCTTCGGGCAGAATTCCGTCTGTACACTTCTTGACCCACTTTGAAACTAACATGCTTCGCTCTAAGATTATAAGCTTTTGAACCCTGTTCAAACGCATAGTTCATATTTTCCTGCACTCTCGCACGGATCAATCTTAGTTTGTCTTCAGCGTCTACTCTTAGAGGTTCATTAGGAGTTCCAAGGTTCCTAAGGATGTGATAGGTACTCCCATGATCAATCATCTGCTGACCAAAAAGTATCCGGTAGGGTGGGAAGCCGGTTGCTTGGTGGATTAGAGGTTCATTAGGAGTTCCAATGTTCCTAAGGATGTTATAGGAACTCGCCTGATCAATCATCTGCTGACCGAAAAGTATCCGGTAGGATGAGAAGCCGGTTGCATGGTGGATTGAGCTCCTGAGGGAGCTAGCTATATGACTTAGCTTCTCATCCCACTTAGTGTGCCCCTTCTGGATGTATGGCCTAATCTCTGCCAATAGAGACCTGTTCACTCGCTCTGAGGCGTTAGCTGCGGCTAGTATACTGCCGTTCGCAAGTGTTTGGCAGTAATTTGGCAAACTGAGGCGAGCAAAACTGGACTCAATTGTCAGAGACTATCGTCTCCGGAACACCGAGCACATGAAATATTTCTGTCTCGATGAATTGACATACAATAAGAATAGATGCCTTTCTCATAGGTTTGAGAATCGAGAATTTGGAAAAGTGGTCAAGAGTTAGTAGTCTGCAGACATTTCCTTTCGCTGACCTGGGATATGGACTTAGAAAGTCGACGTACAGCTTTTGCCATGGTCTTTCTGTCACAGACTGAACTCCCATAGGTGGTCTAAGAGTGGGCTTCTTCTTCCTGAATCGGATCGCCAGTTCTCGGAACAGTCCGAATATAGACGAAGCCATCCCTGACACAGAAGTTGATTTAACTTTCTGCCTCAACCCCTCGTATTCCAACGAGTTGAAATATGGGGAGCTAAGTTCAACTTTCGGACCAGGAACTTCAGATGGTGAGAAGGTGTCACAATGGATTCGTGACAGAGCATCCGGGAAGACGCTCAAGCTTCCTCTTCTGTGTTCAATGGTGAAGTCGAAACTTTGAAGCTTCAAACTCCACCGAACAAGTCTATCGCTGAGGTCCGTTTGAGATATCAGCCATTTCAAGCTCGCATGATCAATCACTATATTAAACGGCATAAGTTCTATTAAGGGCCGAAACTTCTGTACACTTAAGATCGCTGCTAAGCATTCCTGCTCTGTGACTGTGTAATTTCGCTGTGCTGAATTCAACTTTTTGGAGAAGAGCAGAGGTAAGTTTCTGTTTTAACAATTTCAGAGACGTCTGGGCTTCAGGTGTCCATTGGAACTGACTGGGATTTTTCAGAGTGTCTGAAATGGAGGCAGTTAGATCAGCATAGTTCGGAATGAATCGTCGATACAATCCCGCCATACCTAGTAGGGGTCGGGCCTGCCCAACAGTTTTAGGTACCGGATAGTTTTATGTTTATAAGAATATATTTATTTCATTTTTACTAAATTATTCTCAACAATTATCGTTATGGTCTTTACAGCTACCAAGACGTCTATAGACGTCTTTTGTGTATCAGACGTGTATAGACGTCCAACATTTTTTAGGAATATTTGGTGGAAAACACATTAATTTTATTCTATAAGTATGATATCTTGATCGAACTCCTCAAAAACCAACTAATTAACAAAAAAAAAACAAAAAGTCGTTTTTGTCGTCCATCACCGATTTCAAAGTGAGCGTGAACATGTTAAAACGTACATTTTGATCGTATTGAAACCATTCAAAAAGCATTTACTAGATTTGTTCTACGGAAAATAATTTACCAAAATGACGACTTACCATCATACATTGTGAGATGTAAACTGCTTGGTCTGTCTTGTCTGAAACTTCGTCGCGAAATTTCCTGTGCTTTATTTGTCAAAACATAGTTTCGTTTAAATTAAAATCGTCCGAATTGCTTTTATTAATTAATATATATGCTCCTGAAAGTTCAAGGGATTTGTTGTATGCTCCGCAGCGTAGAACCAATTATGGCTATCATGAACCAATATCAAATTGTGTATTTAATTACAATTCTATCTTATCACTTGTATGTCTAGGGAAAAATTTAAAAGTATGATTTTCGAAAATGCTTTGTCTTTACGAAATTATTAGTTCTTCTATGATAATTAGTTTTAAGTCAATAAGATTATTATATTCGCTAGACTGATTCAAATAAATAAATAGGCCGGCGGCAGTTATTGGCCCTGATCTGACGTATCTGGCTTTTCGCATATTTCTGTAGCGTTGTTTTATCTTTTTTCCCTGGAAAAAGTATTTGCCGTTTGAATATTTTGTCGCGGCTTTATTTCTAATTCTTTTTCCAATTTTTTATTCTTCTGACTTTTGAAGGCATTTATAGAGAAATTTTGTACACTTCTTTATGTAGCAATGTTAGAGGTGCTCCACTATATAATTTACCGATGCCATTCCTTACCCTTGAGGTGTACGAAGTTCATGCTACGAATCAGCTAGAGTGTAATTTATTCGTTTTCCATCTATAATATTTTGTAACAACAGAACATCACGTATTAAACTTTGTTCATTATATCGTAGAAAATGTACAACTGTCATAAATTGGTTCAATTTTCCCTCACTTGTCATTGGTGGAACTAGGTTGGTTTCATTCTCCACACTTACAAAATAATTAATGCAGTTTTTGTGTTCACCTAACAATGATACGCAGAATAATATATGTCATTTGCCTTAACATGTTGTTGCTCACAAGAAATATTACTATAATTTTTTCAATATTTTATGTCATTCAATATTCCATAGGAACGCCTTTGTAAACATTGTCCCAGTATTTTTCTCCGCTCAAAATTAAGATTTTTATTTTTAATAATGTTATTAATTTTCTTCCGGAATTTGCTCATTAATTGATTCCTAAATTTAATGTTTTTTTAATAAAAAGGTTTCCGTACCACGATTTTTACTTTCTTTAAATCCTTTTACTATAATAATGCTGAATCCATACCTCTAGAAGAGCGTTCACAATCCTAGGGATAATCATGAGGTTGAACTGGATTTTCAAATCGCTTGCAGATTATACAGTACTTATTTTTATGCCATACTATAATGTTTTTGTATTAAACCCGACAATGTCTACAGCTCTCGAAAAACTGTGTTATCATAGAATCGTCTTGATCACCATCGATCGCAAACAACAGGTATTAAAGCAACACCGTCAGCATCGATGTTTTCTACCTCCATTGCGATAGACTTTTCTTGTTCCATTGTCTCCCTTGTATATTTTTTATTGCAGCCCAAGGAACATCATTAAGACTTCAAGTGCTAAAAATTTGGAGTGTTTCCTATATGGCTCCTATATAAATCTCGATCAATGTTTAAGTTCTTACATAGATCTTGTAATTCTTAAAGGAATAACTAGAGTGTTATATCTACATTTGTAGTTTTATATGAGTCTTAGGAGTATAAGTACTATATGAAGAATTTACTACTTGAATATAAGTCCTATAAACGTGAGTATATGGAAGTATAATAACCAGAGAATTGTAGTCCTTTATAATATTCCTATATCAGTATTGGAGAATTTAAATTTGGGAGTACAGCTATTGGGAATTATGTTCATATATCAAGCCTCATATCAAAAATCAATCTCCAATCAACTCTTAATTAGAATTAAAATAACGAATTTAATGGATGAGTAATAAAAAAATCCGGTACTTATCATAGGAAAATAAGAAAATATATTCTAAAAATAACATCATATACGCCGTTGACTTGCAATACATCATCTGCTACGAAGCTATTAATTTACAGAATATCAAAACTTCCACCAACGATTATTGGCCCCAGCATTGCTTCACCTTCAGTGCTGCTAACTACTATGCTACCAGGTATGCCTAAATATTGTTAATATATAACCGGTAGACCTTTACCTATTGTTCCTAATGATGATGAATATGATTCTGATGATGAAGAAAATGAAAAAATTATTGATGATTTGATGAAAAAGGAAACATCTAGAATTACCCTGAAGGTGTGAGATTTGCAAAATAATATATCAGAAAAAGAATTGAGAGAGCTGTTCAAAATTTGTAATAGACACACTCCGGACTTATTACCTACTGATCCAAGAACTTTGCTCCGCACACCATCAACTAAAATGAATCGTGATAATATTGTACAAATAGGATGATCACCATCGGATGGTCACTATTGGCACCAAGTGCTCGAGTAACAATGTTATCGAAACATTAATGAACCAACACAGATTTCGATTAATATAAACCTAGACGGTTTGCCAATTTTTAAAAGTTAGAATGAACAATTTTGGCTTATATTATTTAATATTCCCGAGTTTCCTGATGTTTCTGCAATGGTCGTCTTGGATTTTCAATTCTGATAGACAAAGTTGAGTGTTTTAAACTAAAAAATATTAACGTATGCCCCTGTGTCACGTTCACAAAAATTTATTCCAACTTGTTCTTTCAACTGTCAAGGATCTTTTAAAAGCACACTACGCTGGCCGATCGGAATTCTCATATAGGAAATCACATCACGAAATAGGAACATAAGTGCGATATGAATGTTTTTTGTATTGGTATTCGCTCTACTATACTTATACAGGGTGTTTCCCCTTAGGAGGTCCATAGAGCGGGAGGTGGTAGCACTCACCTAGACGAACCAAAAATTGTATGGCAGGGGGGGGGGGGGGCAATATCAACCGTTTAGGAGTTACAGGGTGATTCATAAAAAAGCTAGGTTTTCACAAAACACCCTGTATATTAAAAACTACAGGGCGTATGGTCACAGTTAAGGGCTCACTGTATGCAGAACTTCATGGCCTTTCCAAGGACAGCTCAACCAGCCACGTACCCCTCTCCTCTCAGAAGTTATGAAGGTCTAAACTAAAAATTTCGGATTTTCTTTCCTTTTTTTTTAATTTGACCTCTATTATTTTTGCAAAAAGGTCGTTAACATAACTTTTTTTTATAAAAACTGTAAACTGTAGACTCTCCTCTTTAATATAACCTATTACACCCAATGTGATATCTGAAGCCCTTTAAGAGTTGTTAGCTCTAAACCTATTCTCAAACCTATTTTCCAACCTATTCTCAACGATAATTTGTTCCCTTAGCACGTCATTTTAAAAAATATCGTCTTTTTTCGGTGTGACCTGAATAGGTTATGAGTTAGTAACTGTTTAACGGCTACAGTTAACATATAGGATGTAATAGGTCAACTTAAAGAGGAGAGTCTGCAGTTTATAGTTTTTATAAAAAAAAGTTATATTAACGACCTTTTTGCAAAAATAATAGAGGTCAAAATAAAAAAAAAGGAAAGAAAATCCGAAATTTTTAGTTTAGACCTTCATAACTTCTGAGGGGAGAGGGGTACGGGGCTGGTTGAGCTGTCGTTGGAAAGGCCATGAAGTTCTGCATACAGTGAGCCCTTAACTGTGACCATACGCCCTGTAGTTTTTAATATACAGGGTGTTTTGTGTAAACCTAGCTTTTTTTATGAATCACCCTGTAACTCCTAAACGGTTGATATTGCCCCCCCCCCCTGCCATACAATTTTTGGTTCGTCTAGGTGAGTGCTATCACCTCCCGCTCTATGGACCTCCTAAGGGGAAACACCCTGTATAGCACTACAAAACCCATACCAAAATATCTATTCTCAATACAGCAATTTACATCTTTATATAGGAATTTGTTACCTACATAAGCGCTTATTCCTACTTATCTAGGTATTGATGTCATGGTAGGAAATTTTGTGTTTATATCAACATTTATTATCTTTAAGGGAGAACTGAAGTCCAATATCATCTCTTTCTTATGTAACCCTACCCAGTGGCCATGTTTTGTTGATTATTTGGACGGCTATATTTGTAATAAAAAATGGACGCATTTTTATTTAGGTGTAAATTAGCTTAGAAACGTGAAAATAATGACATATTGATAAGTTTATTGAAAACTAGATAAATTCACATTAGTTCCATTTATTTAGAGAACCAAATGAACATAACTGTTTTTGACCATAATTAATTAAACAATCTATTTATTTATTTGTTTGAGGCGCTTTGTTATTTTTCTATCTAACGTATTGTTACGCGCGTGACCTTGGTTCGTTATTTTAAACACAATATTTCAGATATAATTTCAAAAGTTCTTTTTTATTTAACTTTACTGTTTACTATCACAATTCACAAACAATTATCAAATCTACTCTTTAGTTATCGCTAGAACTGTACTTCTAATAATCACAATCCAAATAGTTTACTTCGTTCAATTCGTTGTCTGAAATAATACTCACCTCCTGATGTGAGAAGTGCCGTATTTATACTCTACGAATTATCCTAGAACTTTCCTGAATATTCCGTTCTCCGAAACCATAGTTTACTAGGATGTCAGTAAACTAAAGTTGTTTCCATTTCCAACAGATGTCGCTTGTGTCACTTTGTTGCACCTAATACTGCCCCCTTCTTAAAATTTGTTCGTCCCGAACAACAGATGGTCCACGGTCTTGATGCTCTCAGTATTCACCCAAGCGATCTAGATGAACGATTTTTCTTTTGCATCTTGTACCGCGCTGATTCTTGTATGGCATGTTATTAATTTTAGTTTTAACTGCAGTGTTGTGAAAGCTTTAAACAACGTCTCGTTGCCTCGTGCACATCAGCTAATCGTTGTCTGAGCTTTGTTACGTAGTCTTCTGGTAACTTTTGTTCGCCTCTGGGTAAACCAAACTTGAGGTCGCTAGGTAAGCGCATTTCCTTTCCGAATATGACCTTAGATGAGCTTTGTCTGGTCATATTGTAAACAGCTGATATACAAGCCATTAGAAATATAGGAATATATCCAACCCAATCGCGTTTATTATAGTTGAAGACCTTCCTGAGATGTTCGATTAATGTTCTGTTGAAACACTCTTCCATGCTTCGATTTTTCTTTCGTCTCTTATCTTTGATTCTTTTGTCCTCAAATTTCTTGCCCTTTTGATTGCCGTCGTCATCCTTTTCATTGCCGCCTTTGCGCTTCTTATTATCATCATCGTCAGAATCTTTGTCTTTACCTTTTCCGACCTTCATTATACCCTTATCTTCGTCAATTATCAGCATCTTTAGACCCTTTACTTTTCGTCTGTTTATTTCTTTCATTGTCCTCGCTCTTGGGTTTCTTTCCTTTTTTTTTTTACTCTTATCACCGTAATCATCATCGTCTTTGGATTTCTTTCCTTTCTTCTTTCGACTTTCGTTATCACCATCGTAGTCATCGTCATCTTTTTCTTCCATCCGTCCGCAATGTTTCCAGTCAGGATTGCATGGACGTTTTGAAAAATCTTCTGCATTTCCGTGGATACGTCCTTTGCAGTATTGGATTTCAAAGTCATGAGGTTGCAGTCTAGTCTCTCCACGGAAAGCTGGCTCTCTAGCTCGCCATCTTCTCCCTTCTTCTTCTGTTGTTTGCATTCGTCCTCGTTTCCTACAGTTGTTTTGCAGGTGTCTCAGTCTAATACATTTCCAGCATCGAATGAGACCACGCGAAGGAGTGGTCTCTGTTGACGGTATTCTGCTGTGAGTCTGCTGCCCAGCTCGATATCTTTGCCCAGCTCGATATCTCTGCCCTTCTTGTAGCGCTTCCATTCATCGGCGTTTTCTCCAGTCCCTTTGGAGGTTTCCCAGTCTATTACAATTCCAGCAACGAAGAACACCGCGTGAAGGAGTGCTCTGTGATGACTGCATTCTGTTAGAAGTACATTCCTCCACCGAAATTTTTCTCACTCGTACTGCACTTCAAGAAGCTTGCCTGGCAGATTCATATGCTAGTGTAAAGGCTATTGCTTCTCTTCTTGATTTCTTTCCTGTTAGCCTTAACGCTTGTTGTAAATTTTGATCTGCAATAGCGTTCACAAATGCTTCTGTTGCCAATTCATTAAGGAAATCCGCATTTACACTAGACTACGAAAGATAAGCTAATCTTTCCACATCAGCCTGCAGTTGTTGTAGTGACTCGCCATGCTTTTGAGTCATGTTGCGTGATTGCAGGCGATATACTTGCTGCATGTGTTCATCTCCATAACGTAATTCTATCGCCTGTACTAGTGAAATGTAATCACGTTGATTTTCAATCTGAATAGTTTGTAATAACTCTGGCGCAGGAACTTGAGGTGCTAGTACCAGACCTGTAGCTTTGTCTGCGTCATTCCATCCATTTACTTCGGAAGCTGCCTCAAACTGTCTCTTGAAAATATGCCACGAATTTTGTCCATCAAATATTGGAGGATTCATTCTGCCTGCACCCGATATTTCAGTTCCTTCGTGCCGAAGTTGTCGATACTTTATTCTCTCCAAATTTGCTTTAAATTTGTCAAGCTTCTCCGTAACATTTTGTTGCACTTCTGGCACTTGCTGTTGAATTTCCAGCACTTCCTGCTGGATTCCTTCAATTTTTACCTTTTGCTCGTGTAATGAATTTTTAAGAAAAGCCTTCTGTTCCTCCAAACAGGTTTCTAGACAATTCTGCAAAGAACTCTTTTGTTCATCCCAACGGGCTTCTAGAGAATTCTTTTGTTCATTTAGACGGGATTCCAGAGAATACTTTTGTTCCTCAAAAGCATTCTTTTGTTCGTCCAAACGCGCTTCTAGAGAATTGTTTTGTTCCTCAAAAGCATTCTTTTGTTCCTCAAGGGCATTCTTTTGATCGTCCAAACGGGCTTCTAGAGAATTCTTTTGTTCATCTAGACGGGATTCCACAGAATTCTTTTGCTCCTCAAAAACATTCTTTTGTTCGTTCAAACGGGCTTCTAAAGAATTTTTTTGTTCATCTAGACGGGATTCCAGAGAATTCTTCTGTTCCTCAAAAGCATTCTTTTGATCCTCAACAGCATTTTTCAATTGCAAATCTGCTTTAAAGTTATCAAGCTGCTCCGTGACATTTTGTTGTACTTCCGGCACTTCTTGCTGAACTTTCAACACTTCCTGCTGGATTTCTTCAATTTTCACATTTTGTGTGTCTAATGCCAACGGGATTCCAAAGAATTCTTTTGTTCGTCCAAACGGGTTTCCAGGGAATTCTTTTGTTCCTCCATAGATTTCTTCTGCTCATCTAAACGGGATTCGAGAGAATTCTTTTGTTCCTCAAAAGCATTCTTTTGTTCCTCCATAGATTTCTTCTGCTCATCTAAACGTGATTCCAGAGAATTCTTTTGTTTCTCCAGAAATTTCTTCTGCTCATCTAAACGGTATTCCAGAGAATTCTTTTGTTCCTCAAGAGCATTCTTCACCTGCAGAGTTGAAAGCTCCATTTTGGTCATTAAAGTACCCAAAAGCTGTTCTTTGTTCATCGCAGACTCTTCTTCAGTTTCTGGTTCTTCCTAGAAAACGTATGTCTCAGGATTCTTTTCTTCCTATATCGACGCGTGTCTAAGTCGCTCGACTAGAACATTCTGTAGACCTGTCGTTTGCAATGACCGCTTCCCCAACACCACTTTCAATTCCTGTATGCGAAGTCCTCTAGTTTGCGTCCCATTCTTGCGTCTTTCGTAATTCACTCACAGTTTAATATAAAATTATCTTTCGGAATTTTTACTCACGATTTCACAAAATTAATCACTCTTTGAATTTCAAAGTCAAATGCCACCACTTTATTTCGCGATTTTATTTTACTTCTGACACCAGTTATTACGAGCGTGGCCTTGGTTCGTTATTTTAAACGCAATATTTCAGATATAATTCAAAAGTTCTTTCTTTATTTAACTTTACTGTTTACTATCACAATTCACAAACAATTATCAAATCTTCTCTTTAGTTATCGCTAGACTGTACTTCTAATAATCACAATCCAAATAGTTTACTTCGTTCACTTCGCTGTCTGAAATAATACTCCGCCTCCTGATGTGAGAAGCGCCGTATTTATACTCTACGAATTATCCTAGAACTTTCCTGAATATTCCGTTCTCCGAACCCATAGTTTACTAGGATGTCACTAACCTGAAGATATTTCCATTTCCAACAGATGTCGCTTGTGTCACTTTGTGGCACGTAACAGTATTAAATACTAACAGTAAAATTTAAATCGTTGGTAAATTCAATATATGCCAATGTAAAAAAATAATTTTAATATTAAGAAATATGTTCCTCAAACATATATTATAATACCATATTTTGTGTTAAGTGAAAACTTTCTATAGGACTCTAAGTCAGGCATGCATAATAAGTTCCACTCGAATAATAAATTTGTAGACTTAACTAGGATCACATTTCCTATATAGGATAATTTGTCCCTAAATAGGTTATTACATAGGGATATATTTAATTCCTATATAAGTGAAGTATACCAATTTAGGAAATCATACAACAACGTTATGACACTAAATTTCTACAATAGGGTACATATGAAGTCTTATATAAGCTCTGAGCATCAATATGAGATTACGATATAAGTACATTATAGGAATTATTTTTCCTATATCAACACTAAATTTTATTCCCCGAGCATGATAAGGGATTCTCCACTTTAGCGCTATAAGAGTCTAGTTAAATTCCCTGGGAACTCGGTGAGACCATAATCTGGCTTCTTATGACACCTTAAATTCGCAAGATTTATTCCCTAGCAGAGCTCCGAGCTTTATATAGGACACAAATTGTTCGTTGGGAGATGACCAGTCAGATAATAATCTATTATGAAATTTTGTTATATATCCTAGAACACATGCATTAAATATTTATCGAGGAGAAACATTGTTATTCTCATGTGGGTATCGGGACATAAGGGCCATAAGGGCAAAAACATTTATGTCTGCCTAGCCAAACAATGAGCGCAAACTCCTATAGTTGAACCAGAGTCATTATGTGGTACTTCAATGTGTTACTTTAGTAGAGCTTCCCTTAATAGCTGGGAGAATAAACAAAAATCCCTTTATTGGGTATGGCTACAAGGACTTCGTCAGGCAAAAAAGTTTATAGACACGTCTGGTGGAAAAACAAAACGACTCCTACCACTTATAAGAACAGAGCTTAAGGTTAGCTAAAATTGCATCCTGCCGCTTCATCCTACTCTGCGATTGGCAAGAATTGGCTAGGCAGAGATTATTGCTACTCGAATATGCTTTTCCTCCACCAAACACCTCAATCTTAGTCTAAACCAGGAAAGGAAATAAACTGAGCAGAGACACATAATAGATCTTTCAGGTCGCAGTGAATGCGAGGCTAATTCTTGCACATCGCTTTACGAGTCTAATCTAATTTAGAAGACATGCGCGGAATATCTAGCGAACACGAAAAATCTTCCAACTGTGAAAATCCACAGACAATTGATGTAATTCCTATTATTGTAGCATAACTTACTCCCATTTGGGAGTTCAGTTCTTTCTCATTTATGTCTACTGAAACTTACTCATAATATATATATTGTTACGTGCCACAAAGTAAATCAAGCGACATCTGTTGGGAATGGAAGCTACTTTAGGTTAGTGTCATCTTAGTAAACTTTGGGTTCGGAGAACGGAATATTCAGTAAGGTTCTAGGATAATTCGTAGAGTATAAATACGGTGCTCTCACAGCTAGAAGGCAGAGTATTATTTCAGACAGCAAGTGAACGAAGTAAACTATTAGGATTGTGATAATTAGAAGTACAGTACTAGCGATAAATAAAGAGTTGATTTGATAATTGTTTGTGAATTTGTGAGAGTAAACAGTAAAGTTAAATAAAGAAAGAACTTTTGAATTATATCTGAAATATTGTGTTTTTAATAACGAACTAAAGCCACGCTCGCAACAACTGGTGTCAGAAGTAAAATAAAATCACGAAATAAAGTGGTGGCATTTGACTTTGAAATTCAAAGAGTGATTACTTTTGTGAAATGACGCAAGAATGGGACGCAGAGGAGCTTCGCATACAGGAATTGAAAGTGGAGTTGGGGAAGCGGTCACTGCAAACGACGCGTCTAAAGAATGTTCTAGTCGAGTGACTTAGACAAGCTTTGATAGAGGAAGAAAAGAATCCTGAGACATACGTTTTCGAGGAAGAACCAGAAACTGAAGAAGAGCCTGCGATGAACATAGAACAGCTTTTGGGTAGATTAATGACCAAAATGGAGCTTTCAACCCTGCAGGTGAACAATGCTCTTGAGGAACAAAAGAATTCTCTGGAATACCGTTTAGATAAGCAGAAGAAATTTCTGGAGAAACAAAAGAATTCTCTGGAATCACGTTTAGATGAGCAGAAGAAATCTATGGAGGAACAAAAGAATGCTTTTGAGGAACAAAAGAATTCTCTCGAATCCCGTTTAGATGAGCAGAAGAAATCTATGGAGGAACAAAAGAATTCTCTGGAAACCCGTTTGGACGAACAAAAGAATTCTCTGGAATCCCGTTGGCATGAACAAAAGATTTCTTTACAGAATTGTCTACAAACTTGTTTGGAGGAACAGAAAAATTTTCGGAAAAATTCATTAGACACACAAAATGTGAAAATTGAAGAAATCCAGCAGGAAGTGTTGAAGGTTCAGCAAGAAGTGCCGGAAGTACAACAAAATGTCACGGAGGAGCTTGATTACTTTAAAGCAGGTTTGGAGAGGATAAAGCATCGACAACCTCGACGCGAAGGAATTCAAATATCCGGTACAGGCAGGATGAAACCTCCAATATTTGATGGACAAAGTTCATGGCATATTTTGAAGAGACAATTCGAGGCAGCTTCCGAAGTAAATGGATGGAGCGATGCAGACAAAGCTACAGCTGTGGTATTAGCACTTCGCCGTCCTGCGTCAGAGTTATTACAAGCTATACAGATTGAAAAGCAATGTGATTACATTTCACTAGTCCAGGCGATAGAATTACATTATGGAGGTGAGCACATGCAGCAAGTATATCGCCTGCAGTGACGCAACTGAACTCAAAAGAAAGAAACCAACAGCAGAAGCACTAGCCTATGCAATAGCGTATGAATCTGCCAGGTAAGCTTCTCGAAATGCAGTACCAGTGAGGGAAATTTCGGTGGAGGAATATACTTGTAGCAGAATGCAGTCATCACAGAGCACTCCTTCACGCGGTGTTCTTCGTTGCTGGAATTGTAATACACTGGGACACCTCCAAAGGGACTGCAGAAAACGCCGACGAATGGAAGCGTTAGAAGAAGGGCAGAGATATCGAGCTGGGCAAAGATATCGAGCTAAGCAGCAGACTCACAGCAGAATCGTCATCAGAGACCACGCCTTTGCGTGGTGTCATTCAGTGCTGGAAATGTAGTAGACTGACACATCTGCAAAACGACTGTAGGAAACGAGGACAAATGCAAACAACAGAAGAAGAAGGGAGAAGATGACGAGCTAGAGATCCAGCTTTCCGTGGAGAGACTAGACTGCAACCTCATGACTTTGAAATCCAATACCGCAAAGGACGTATCCACGGAAATGCAGAAGCTTTTTCACAACGTCAATGCAATCCTAAATGGAAACATTGCGGACGGATGGAAGAAAAACATGACGATGACTACAATGACGATAACGACAGTGGAAGGAAGAAAGGAAAGAAATCCAAAGATGATGATGATTACGGTGATAAAAGTAAAAAGAAATCCAAGAGCGAGGACAATGAAAGAAAGAATAAGACGAAAAGTAAATGGTCTAAAGATGCTGATAATGACGATGATAAGGGTATAATGCAGGTCGGAAAAGGTAAAGGCAAAGGTTCTGACGATGATGATAATAAGAAGCGCAAAGGCGGCAATGAAAAGGATGACAACGGCAATCAAAAGAGCATGAAATTGGAGGACAAAAGAATCAAAGATAAAAGACGAGAGAAAAATCAAAGCATGGAAGAGTGTTTCAACAGAACATTAATCAAACATCTCAGGAAGGTCTTCAACTATAATCAGCGCGATTGGGTTCGAGATATTCCTATATTTCTAATGGGTTATATATCAGCTGTTTACAATATGGCCAGACAAAGCCCTTCTAAGGTCATATTCGGAAAGGAAATGCGGTTACCTAGCGACCTCAAGTTTGGTATACCCAAAGGCGACCAAAGGTTCCAGAAGACTACGAAACAAAGCTCAGACAACGATTAGCTGATGTGCACGAGGCCACGAGACGTTCTCCAAAGTTATCACAACACTGGGAGAAACCGTATGCAGTTAAAACTAAAACTGATAACATGCCATACAACAATCAGCGCGGTACAAGATGCAAAAGAAAAATCGTTCATCTAGATCGCTTGGGTCAATCCGTATTGCACCAAAACCGTGGACCATCTGTTATTCGGGACGAACAAATTTTAAGGAGGGGGCAGTGTTGCATGCCACAAAGTGAATCAAGCGACATCTGTTGGGAATGGAAGCTACTTTAGGTTAGTGCCATCTTTGTAAACTTTGGGTTCGGAGAACGGAATATTCAGGAAGGTTCTAGGATACTTCGTAGAGTATAAATACGGCGCTCTTATAGCTAGCAGGCGGAGTATTATTTCAGACAGCAAAGTGAACGCAGTAAACTTTTAGGATTGTGATAATTAGAAGTACAGTGCTAGCGATAAATAAAGAGTTGATTTGATAATTGTTTGTGAATTTGTAAGAGTAAACAGTAAAGTTAAATAAAGAAAGAACTTTTGAATTATATCTGAAATATTGTGTTTTAAATAACGAACTAAGGCCACGCTCGTAACAATATTTAAGAAATATAGGTAATATGCTGACAGCTAATGTCTGTTCCAATAATTGACATCTAAATTTCGTGCTGCGGCGTTCAGATGGACTCCGTGTATACAGATGCTCCACATGTTAAGGATGTAATAAATTACAATCTACAGTGCACTGAAAATAAGGATGCTGGTGGATACCGCACGTTGAATCTGTAAGAAACTAAAGGAGAGGCCATTGCGTGTATATAAACGCAATTTTTGCGTGGTGATCGTGATGATTTTTCTCACTTTATAACATATCGTAGCATCTCTGTCTACATGTATCCTAGATGTCACTTTTGTTTATGTTCTGTAAGGAAATGTACCTTAGCACAAAAGCCGTATGTAAGATTAAAATTGGAGGGGATTAAATAAAAAAATATTTACATTCTTTTATGTGGAAATTTAGTAATATTGCATATATTTGTATCTTTTTTAATAAGAAACTAGGATTTAGAATATTGGTAATTGCTTGTAAAATCGATAAAAGTACTTAACTTTTAATACATTTTCTTGATATATTATAGATTTACCAAAGATAAAATTTTAAGGCAAGTTATTGGGCAACCAAAGACGGAAATATGTAGGAAAGGTTGTTTTATATATTTCTAGCGCTAACTATGCTGCTGCTGGTATACAAGTTAGCCTCAGACTTTCCAAAATCGCGTCAATATCCCTTGCATAGTTACTTTTTTCTTCATCCACAAGGCGAATTTTCTTATAGTGCGCGTATAAACTTGCACATCTTTGAGATTGGCACGAAATTTATTGATGACCTTTAGTTACTTACTCGTAAGCATGGAGGGTGAAAACCTTAGCTTTTTGGCGAAATGAATTAGAATTCTGTGTTTGTATTCGTTTTGTCAAGGCAATAATGAATATAACATTTTGAAGGGGGACATTTTTTATAAACAAAATTGCTATGTATTGCTGCAATTGAAAATAAGAAACCTTCTGTCATTTCTCAAATTAACAAATCGGACATGATTTAAACATTCGTATATTTTTTTGTTTCTGTTGTATGTATTTAAATTTTTTCTCATGAGTAATTATAAAACAGAAAGATGTATTTTCAAATTCACTTGCCTAATAAACGATTTTCCATTGGAATTTCGGCGAATGTTTATGCAACATTGCACCGCACAATTCATAACTTTAAATTAATAGCTTAACGGTTTTAATTTCACAAATCACTGATCTCAATAACACTATGCACTACAAGCTTGCGTAATAACACAATTTAAAATTTCTCATATATATTAAAATGATTAAATATCACAAAGTTTCACCGAACTCCCGGAACTCTGAAATGTTTACTTCCAGAAACGTCAAACTGTAACTAATTTCGTTAGGTCTACGCGTCATAGTGTGGCTTCCACACGTACACTGTTTTTGCACGACACCCCGCTTCCTTATTAGTTATTGTTTTGTAATGTAGCTGCAATTGAGACTTACAGCTATATTACTCCATTCTGGTAGTCTAGTGTAGCGGTATATTCAATAAAAGATATGCGGGCTTCTGTTCACTATTGCGGTTTATTGTACGATTAAATTCCTTAGGTTGCACAATGATCAGCTCTGGGTCATTAGAAATAACTGCATGTATGCTATTGTCTAATTGCATTTAATGCGTTTGTATACTATTTATTGTTCCTCACTTTTACTTATTTCACTACGTTCTTATTTTACTTGCCTGTGCGAGCATGTGCAATCAATATGCCGTTTTGCGTGGCATGTAATCAATTGAATGTACAGCACTGGTCTTCGTTATTCTGAAATCGACTCTTGAATTTAACTTACTAAATTTTTCCTTCACATTTCTCATTAAAATGCGAGAGACGCACGTGCTAAAAAACCTTCACCAATAAAATTCATTAAATTTCAACAAAACAAAATGGACAAATACTTATCTTTAAACAAATTGCCAGTTGCCACAATATTGAAATCTTAACACCACCAAATTGGAGCATATAATAACGTACCTTGGTACGTGTGGCAATTAATGCTCAACTTTTCTCACTTATAAAGTTGTGTTTGTAAATTTTTCTTTGAAAATAAATACTCTTTGTTGAATGACTATTCTACTAAACCAAACTCTACTTCCACTAATTTCTCACTTTAAAAGCAATTGCTAATAATAGATCGTATGCTGTTGCATCTATTATCGCTGTCGAGGTAATGAGAGTTTCCTTAAGGTGAACCGCTCTTTTATAGACTCTGAGCAGCCATTTTGTCATACATTCCACAAGAAAATTGCACAATGACTTCTTAAACTTGTTCCTACTATGCCAATTTGGATTAACTAATTTATTTTTAGTTATCCAAGAATAATTCTCCCTATTTATTTAATTAAATAATTTGATTTTTCCAAAAGTTTTCAATATGGCGTCTCTCTGTCCTATTATGCCGATTTCCAGTGTGGAACGTAAATTTTCGAGATCTTTTTTATCTCCTTCCCACTTATTGTGAGAAATGTCAAAATAATTTTCGTGAATATTAATTCACCTGGTGATTGTCACACCTGTGTGGCATCACCAATATATTCCGCGACGTCTAATTAGTCAGAATGACTTTTCACCATATCAATCTGACAGTCGCGATAGCGGTTTGCATGTTCGTTTAGTGTTATGCTATTGTGCTGTTTTTTCGCACTTTGATGGATTAATTATCTAGATAAGTTCACAATAATATTCTTTTAAGTGTCTAATTATGTTTTTCAGCATAAATAATAATAATAATTATATAAAATGTGTCAAATTGTTCGTGCTAAAGTGCTTGTGACATGTCAACAATGACAAAAATTACTGTATTTTATGCATATCCGTGTATACACATACTGTGAGTTTATGCATTTTGCATATTTATACATCTTTGCACACTTAGCAAATGTTTATTATGCAAGGTGCACGAATTTTGCTTAGAAATCAGTGCTTTTTGTTTACATAGTTTGTTGTTGAACTGCCAAGAAATTCGGTTTCTTGGCAGTATAGCACTGGATGTTGTAATCTTGTAGTTTTGTTCACCATTTCATTAAATAAGTTAATTATAACTAATTGATGTATTTCTTTCCTGTTTCAGGTAATTCCTAAAGTTACAGGATGTACATGGACATGCGGAACTGGAGGGAACACATAGGGACGTAAAAAATAGTTTTCTTAGCGCATACTAATGTTTTTTATTTCTTTTCAGCTGTGCTAAACAGTTATTTATTCAACGATAGTGCAATGATTAAAAGATATCATATAGTTGTTCGTTCACCTTTAATTATCACTACAATCTTAATGTCAATTTCAATAAATTTAACAATAATTGAACTTTTCCTTCAAATTCAATGCAACGCAATATCTTAATTATTACTCAAAAATTTCGTACTTAATTTTAACTCATTTTCACTGACTAGACTAGACTAGGGTCTAGTCAATAGCTTAATCATGTTCTGTCAGTAGTCTGTTTTTTCCGTGTAATTTGGTCTTCTTAATTTTATTTATAACAATGTTTTTAGTGTAATATTTTAGTTTATTTGATATTTACAATATGTGATAATATTTAAAATTTAATTTATTATAATCGTAAGCCCCAAGAAGAGGACTCGTAAATCCCGCGGGTCGAAACGTTGGGAGTATATATTGAAATAAAAGACGTCATAAAAGCTATTCTTTTATTTTAATTGTTGCAACTTAACATAGATCGCAGATAATCCCAAAATAATCGCCAATATAACTCTTACATAACCCGATCATAAACACAGCACAAGCTAATTATTGTTATTTCTGAACATAACTCACAATTTTTTATATATCCTGCTATTGTCTGTTTCATGTTTCTCCATCTATATATTTCGGTTAGTTTCTTATATAATCTGGATTGTCCCAAATGACCTCCTGTAGGTGTGGAATGAAAGTTATGGAGTATATCCTCTATTCGTGTTTTGTCTTATATGTAATTTTGTGGTTTAAATAGTATAATATCTATCTTTTTCAGAATTTTGTTATCTATTTGCTTGAATGCGGTTATATTTATTAATTTAAAAATTTCGTTTTCGGCCGAAACCATTTATCTATGTAATTTTCCAATGTTTTGAAGGCCTGTTCTAGTGCTAGGTCTATTCTTATGAAATTTTACTACGTTCATGTACCGTTTGTAATATATGTCATATTTGTTTACCACAATTATTTGTATCTTGTATCTTTAGTTTTGAATTGTAGTTCGGGCATATGCTTTACTTCTGATGGATACAGAGATTCCGTTACACGCAGTTGATCAGGCTGCTGTGTTATGCTATTGGTCTATTTCTGTATCTATAACTGACTTAGTCCGTTTTGACATTGCTCGTGTTTTCACTTGCAACACTTTGATATTTTTAGATCATTTATATTGATTTGTATCCTAGATAATGCATCTGGTCCAGAATTTTCTTTTCCTTTTACGTATGGTACCTCGAAGTCGAATGCTTCTAGATCTAGTCTCATACGTGTTAGTTTGGATGTTGGGGTTTTCATGCCGAATAGAAATGCTAAAGGTCTATGGTCCGATCGCACAATCAACTTTCTGCCCCATATATGTAGGGTTTGAAATAGGTTATGGCCCAGTATATGGCTGTTAATTCTTTTTCGATCGTGGACTTGTTGCTTTCACCTTTTGTAAAAGTTTTGCTGGCATACGCAATTAGTAGATCTTGTCCACCAATGTGCTGAGACAGAATAGCACCACACGCGACGTTTGACGCATCGGTGGATATTACGAATTGTTATCTGTAGTCCGGGTGTTGGAGTATTGCAAGCGACACTAGGCTGGACTTTAAGGCATCGAAGCCTTTCTGGTGTGTTTCTAACCACTCAAATTTAGTGTTTTTGCGAAGTAGCTTATTTAGAGGTAATGCAGAATCTGCGAAACTGGGCACGAAACGACGATAGTAATTGCAGAATGCTACGAATCTTCTGACTTCGTCGGAATGTTTGGGAACAGGGTAGTTTTTAATTACATCGTATTTGGAACTATCTGGGTTTATGCCTTCTTCCGAAATTCGGTGTCCATGGTAAGTAACTTCCCTTTGGAAAAACCTGCACTTTTCCGGGTTTAGCTTTAGGTTTCGTTCCCGTAGCCTGTCGAATACAGTACGTAGGTTTTTCAGGTGATGAGTCTGGGAGCACCCGATAACTATATTATCATCAATCTTCAGAAAGGCGACTTCTGGTATTAGGCCTGCCATAGTAATTGCCATCATTCTTTGGAAACTGTTGAGATAATGTTAAGTCCGAAAGGAAGTCTGGTAAAGTGGTAACGACCCTCATTGGTTGAAAAAGCTGTATACTTTCTCGAAGCATGATCTAGTGAAACTTGGTGAAACCCAGACATGATATCTAAGGTGGAAAAATATTTTGCCCGACCCATCTGGCCCAGGATATCTTCAATGCGTGCCATAGGGAATTTATCTGCAAACACTTTCTTATTCAGGTTCCTGAAATCTACCACTAAGCGTCATTTTTTGTTTTGGTTATTGGACTGTTTAGGTACCAATAATATTGGGGAGTTAAATTGTGAAACTGAATTTTCTATTATACATAGTCCTTCAAAATTTTTTTTTACTTACTGGTTAATTTCGGTGTTTGTGCTTCTGGTATTCTATAGTTTTGGTATACACTGGTACATTATCAGATAGTTCAATACGTTCTTCGTAGAAGTTGTTTGTTGACAGCGCTTCGTTTTCTAGAGCAAATACATCTTCATAATCTCGACATAGTTTCTCTAAGTGTGGTTTTGTGAAAATTCGTGTGGAGTCTTAAGTCTAATTTTGAAATGATACCCTGTGTTCTATATGTGTTGGTGGAACTTGTGTTAGTAATATTGAAATCTGTGAGTGGTTTTGTTGAAACCTTAGGTTCCCGTAGCGTTAATGTTGTACTGGTTGTGTTTAATATTTTCACTAGTGGATTTTTGTTGAGGTTATTACGCCTGCAACGAATATGCCTGGGGCGATTTTTTTCCCCATTAATGACTATGTCTTGTGAGTTGGTGTTTTTGACGGAGAATTTCCGAATTATCTCAAATCGAGGTGGTATCACGATGGAGTTTGGTATAGGGCCAGTCAAGATAGGTAGCTCTATTGAGTCATTTGCTTTATTTAGAGTGAGAGTCCACGTGTCGTAATCGATCGTTGCCCTAAATCTGGTTAGGAAGTCTAATACTAAAATAGCGTCTGCTTCTACGGCTAAGTCGTCGTCTACGATTTGAAAGGAACGTTCGACCGAAAACTGGTCGTTGAATACTAATTTTGTATAAGTTGCCCTGATTGACTGCTTCGCTATGTCTGTAATGCCTTGTATGATGCATTTTTTCTTGGGATACTATAGTTGGTCGCTGCTTATTTTATATTGTTTAAATATGCAAATGTCTCTTCCAGTGTCGTTGATGAAGGTCCACATTGTGCCACACATTTGCACGTATACTTTAATATAATTTGTTAGAGATAATTATGCATCTCCTGTTCTGGTGGTAATTTTCCCGAAATCGTACTCTGCTTTGACTTTTTGCTTGTTGGTTTTGCCTGAATCTGTTATTATAATTGTTTTGATCTGGCCGTTGGTTTTGATTAATTCTTTGATTTCTGGACCATTGTTCTCTGCTTTTATCATATCTGTTATATTATCTTTGATTCGGGCTACCTCGAAACTGCCTAGAGGATCTATTGTTGTAAAACAGTATATTATTTGGCAAGGGCTTATCCACCGCTATTGCCTTAGCCGTTATTCCCAGTTACGTTTGGAGGATACTGGCTTTTAATATCAGTGCCGTTTCTTGATTGGCAATGTGCTAGTGAATGTTTGTATGGAGCAATTTTCTGCTAGTTTTTCAGCTGTTTCTGCAGTTGCAATTCTCTCTGATATGAGTGCTTTTGTCAATTGTCCTGATAAATTTTCAATTTGCTTAGTGAAGTGTGCTAACTTCCTGTTACCCTGCTGACATGATTTCAGTTGTACCAGAACTGCATCTGAGGAGGGTTTTATAGAAAATTTTTTCAGAAGCTTGTCTTTGATTAATGTTACTGTGTTTACTTCTTCCGTGATTTTATATTTGGCTTTGCATATTATTCGCGTTTTGATGAATTTTATCATTACGCTCTTATGGTCTACTGGTGTAATGTCGTTCAGAAATTCCATTGACTCAATGAATGCTTCTGTCTTATTTTGATTGCCATCATACGTCTGAAGAAGTGACGTTGCTATTCTTATATCAAACGACATTTCCTTTGATTTTTGTGCTGTTTTTAATACTACGTCACCAGATAAGTTTTTTATTTCTATGTACATATATCTGCTTTATTTTCAGTACTGTTATAATACTTGTTATGTATTATTGTTAATTTTAAACTGTGAGTTGTGCTGGCGAATTATGGAACTTTTTTCTTAGTCCCCGTTTGTGGTTTCCATAAGCTTTGTATAGGATTTCAACAATCTTTATTGCAACCAATATGTACAAAATGATGACTATTTCTTTGTTTTCTATTGAAACTGTTTCATCTGTGACAACATTGTTTACAATTTTTCCGTCATTTTCAATTTTCTTGGAGTTTGTAGTTCCCATATAGGTGAATAAATTGTCCCTCTCTTTTCTTCTTTATTTAAACTTAAAGATTATTTTATTGGAGTATCTTTATACATGGAGCAAATCAAAAATGTTACTTTATTTTATTGTACGGTTAAGATATAATAATAAGATTATTATTACGGTAAAGCATCTATATCTACAGACAATTGTTTTACTATTAAAATTTTTTTTTTTTACTTCTTTGTTCTTTTCAGCTTGTTGAGCTTTTTCTTAGCGTATTCTAGCAGGATTTCGTATTTTTCCTTTTCGGTGTTGGTTACTGAAATCTGGATTAATTGTTTAAATTTCCTTATTTCCTCTTTAAGGAATACTCGTCGGCCTCTCCGAGCTGGTTTTGATGATTTTGTTGTTTTTGATTTCGCCTGCCGCAGCTTATATTCTTCTATAGCTAATCTTCTTGGGCCTGCTGTGTATTCTGGTACTTCCTCAGTTGACTTAGCTACTGGTCTCGGGATATATGGTCCTATTATGTTGTCCGGGCGGTATAACGTTAGGTAGCCAGTGTTTGTTTCCGGTTGCCTATACTTCTCAATGTGCGCGCAGATTTTATCAAATGCTCTGCCGATATGATCTTTCATTTCAGCTCTGGTGTATGATAGCTGATGATAATGTTTCTTCTTTGGTCTCCTTTTATTTTTGAACGGATGATTACTGCTGATAGCCCACAGTCACCGTCTACTAGAAGACGGCACGTTCTAGAGATGAGATTATCGAAGATTGCAAACTGTCACGGTCGCCATGTGATAATATTTTCTTTATTTGCCGTTGAATATCTTTTATGTAGTCACGTTCTTATTCGGATAGTCGCAAGAGCAGCCCGGAGGCATTAACTCTTTATCGTACTAAAGAGCAGTTGGAATGGCTATTGAAGCACTAACTCCGAGAGATAAGATGGGGAGCAGCTCAACAGCACAACTCCCAGTAATAAAGTGTTATGATTTGACGCTAGAAAGACTTCCTACCGACTGTATTTTTATTGATTACTTCTAGTTCTATATATATATATATACAATTGATTCGCTTAAATCGATAATTAATCCTACGGTGCATATTTCTATAAAAGTTGTAATATGCCCGACCTTGCTTTTTCACTTCATGAGGAAATGCTTGACCCATATCTAAGCTTTCTTTACCAAAGCATGGTGTCACCGGCCGCACTTGTATGCATCACGAATGATGCGTTGCATTTTCTTGCTATTTGTGACTTGCCTCACTAGGTCAAGCATGCATTTCGATTATTTTGGTTTTTTGCAAGGTATTGCAAGATATAAAATCAACCACACTACAGTATACACAAATTCACTAGCGTAGCCAGTATATAAGTTTCCCAAAATAGCCATTTGCTACGATTGTTGTAAAAGTGGCAACACTGCTCAAATGGGAACACTGGATGGAAAGACTTGTAATAAGTGTCGAACTCTCGGAAGTTTGCGCAGTTTATGTCGACAGTGCATCTAGTAAAGTTAAAAAGAGTGAACACTGGGTAGCTTATGACGTGAAAAATAAATTTATGCCAAAATGGACTGACTTTTTGAATAAAAATCTCCAAAATTTTAAAATAAATTGCAAGCTGTGCGCGTTATATCTAATGAAGAGCACCTTCAGCAAGATAGGAAAACTTCCTTCCACAACATGTAAGTAAACTCTTCCATGATTTACTCATGTAATTTTTTACATGACTAACATTAGAATGAGAATCATAATCAATAACAAATATTCAAATATATTATTATATTATATTTGCGCTCCATGAAAACAGAGCATTTAAGGTAATAGATGTAAAGTCATCAGAAGGGCAAATAGTCAAGAAAGTAAGCCTGTGGTCCTCAGTCTGTACTAAAACTTCGAAGTCGATCAGTAAGTAAGTTAAGTGTCAGACTAACGTGTGTCCTTAAGTTATAAAATAAAGTATGCTTAGTTAATACGCAGTGTTAGATTATTCAATTCAAAGATTCAAGATTCAATTCGGTCTCATCGAAATCCAAATTTTTAGCCACAACGATTGTTCACTTTGCTTTTTATACCCCAGATGACATCTAAGTTTGTCCTTCCATTTTTAACACCTAGAATTAATGCTACTAGAGAAAAATGGGTTGGATAATATTAAAAGTTATTTCGATTTTTGCATTTCCGTCTGTCCGTCCATCCTCACGATAACTCGAGAACGCGTTACTTAGGAACCTTAAATTTTGAACATGTGCTTTTTTAAAAAAAACATGTAAATTTAAATTCCAAATCGAGACAAATCGGGTAACTTGGTAGGGTTGATACAAACATTTTTTTTTACTATATATTTGGACACTGCCTTGCAACACGTCAAAAACGAACGAATAAAAGTTGGTTTGGGTTTGTGTCAAATATAATTAAACCGAAGTGAGGTTATGTAAAACCGAAAAGAATATTCGTTCGTGTATAGAACATAGTATGGGACGAAAATACTGTTCGGAACGAAAATTTGTTTCTCGTACGCATAAACATAGAAATATGTTTTAATCGAAATAAAGCTTTAAGTATGGATACTTTTTCATTGAAACAGTAATTAGAATAAATATACAATATTTTATTACATGTATTGCGGCAAATTTCTGTTAGTTTAGTACAAGAACGGATTTTAATGTTAACAATAATGACTTCAAATAAATTAAATAATTTTAAACAAATTAAGCGATTTTAATTAGGCAACGTTACGGCCTTACTTTCGAGTTCACGTGTTCCTTTAGGACAAAATTTGGGTTTTTCTGTTTAGTGTTTTCATTTTTCGATGTGCAAACGCCAAACGGCCTTATGGGTGATTTTCCGAGAAATTTTAAATTTTTATTGAAAAGAAAGTTAATTAGTGTTAACACGGATCCCACGGTGTGAAATTTTTATCTATGCATGTAGTTGTGATGAGTTATATGAAAATATTCTTGGAATTTTAAAAATTTACTGGCCTTTTGGCGATATTGGTTAAGTACGAATATATCACCTTTGCAAAGTTTGTGTAATAGATCAATTACACTTCTAGTCAAGTGGTATCTCTGATTTTTGATGATAATAAATTTAGATAAAGTGCTTTTCTAGTTTCCACTTCATTTGATGGGTTTGGTTCCTCTTTGTTGATGTGCCAAGTAGTATTGCAAGAGAATGTTGCTAGTGTTACCATATTTCAGCAAAGTTACAGGGCATTTGAAAAATTTCTTTCGTATATCAAGTAAATTACAAAACGTCATCTTAATGCAAAGAAATTAAACAAAATATTTACAAAACATTATACTCTTTATTTCGGTATGTATAAACAAATATAGAAGACAGATGAGCATATATCCAGGAATTTTATTTATATATAAAAACGAATATAATCTTTTTTACGCATGTTGCTCCAATCCTCGACATCTTGAACAGAGTACATATCATTGTTAATTTTCTACAACATTAAGGCAAGTGATTCAAAATATTTTCAACCATTAAGACGTTCTGTTTGTATATTGAATGGTAATAATAATAATTATTTCTGGTTCGTGCTAGTTTTGCTAGGTCTCGTTGTGGATATAAAATATTAATATTTTTTCAAGTTGTCCGTACGGCCATTGTGCCAAAATGCAGTTTGTTACACTCTGAAAACACGTAACGTAAATCGTTTTAAAATTTTATGCGCTTTAACTTAAATTGGGAATACATTTAATAAGTATTCGAGTACTCGAAGAATCTTGCTGATTAAAAGTCATTGTCAGATTTATTTTGGAGCATATGTACGTACAGTTGTGTCTAATATTCCACGTTGTAGGTACTTCAGTAAGATACAAATGCGCTGATAGGTATGATCAATGAGAGGCGGTAAGAAGTATATTTCGCGCACCTGTTAATGTCGGTATAAAGAGTGCCAAGTGGTAAGTGACAAGTGCAGTGTTTATGGTGGAAACTGAATGAGAGTGCTAAAACAGTACAAAGGGCTAAGCTTTAGAACTATTGGTAACAGCAGCATTCGAACTTATCCAGGGCCGTGATCTAGAAGCAGAGCAAGCATTGGTAGAAATCCAAAAGGAGAAAAAAGGACTGATAAAGAAAATTGATACACTAAAGGCACAGTGAAGAGAGGCTGAGGAAACTACAGTGGGGTTAGAAGACGAGTTGGGGCTCGATGGATCATCACAGAGAAATCCGATTCAAAAGGGTAATAAGGTGAGTACGAGTAAAGGGTTCAAGCCGACGAAATTATTATTTTGGGAACAGCATAAAGAGCAAGAAGAAAATTTAGAAAGGGAGCAATTCAGGAGAAAGAAGCAGTAAGTAGGAAGTAGCGCCGAGTGGAAAAGTAAGAACAGAGCAGAACCAGATAAGGCGAGAGGAAAGCAACATCACAGGGCAAGACAACATGGCAGACGTGCATAAAAAAGTGATGGATCTAGTGTCCAAGTATGTACCTGTACTATCTGCCGAACGGTCGCTCAAACTGGCGAAGGAAGTGTATCGCTTTATGAGCTGCAGTAAGGTTTTACACGATGGACTGACACAGGAGGAGCAGAAGATTTTTATCAGATGCATAAAGTATCGCCTAACGGACAGTTCGTACTACTTGGTAAGCTCGCAGGAACCAAAAGACTTTGATGCTTTACAACAAGTAATCAAATCGGCCTACATGCCAAAAAAATCGTTTAGCGGATTGCAAACGGAAATACTGGCATGCAGGCAGAGGCCTGGTAAGGATCTTATGGAGTTCGCAGACCGGATGAAGGAATTGCTGAACAAAATAAAAGTGGCGGTCTCGGCGAAATACCCAGAAGGTGATACAGGATTGATACCAGAACTAGAGGCAGATACAGTAGCGACATTTAAATCTGGCGTTATGAGTAAACCTACTCAAGTATACCTCACTGAACGGAAATTCGAATCGCTAGAAGGAATACAGGAGAACGCACCCTACTATAAAAAAGATGCACAAAGGCTCCAAGTAAGGGACCCAGAAGTGGTACAGGCTGGTTTGAGGTCTAACTAATTAGGTACGCAAAACAGATGGGGAGCAGGTGAAGCAAGCCTTAAACTAGCCCAAAGGAACACTAATTAAAAAAAAAAGTTAAAAAAGAGAGAATTAAAATAAATTTTAAGTACAGAGAGTAAAAAAAAAGTAAAAAAAGAGATAATTAAAAAGAAAACTAAAGTAAGGAGATTAAAAATAATATTGAAGTAAAGAAAAAAAATTAAAGTAGCGAGAGAAAAAAAAACAAAATACTCATTGAAAAAAAATATTGGTAAACAAAAAAAAAAAGTTAAGAAAAAGAAGAAGAAAAAGTAATTGGATAGAAAAGCGTAAATTTATACAGTGGTTTATTTTATTTTACTAAATAATTATAAAAATCTTACTAAATAAATTATATACAGAGTGGTTTCTTTTATTTTTGTATACTAGGTAGGACAAAATTAAGAAGGTTGCCATATAGATAGTGTGGATAAGTTAAGAAGCTGAATATAGAAGCAGTCGCCATAATTTTGATGACGTCCATCAGTTTGTCATACGCTGGGCGTGTTGGCTACAACATAAGGCCCATAATGCAGTCCGGTGTATTGTTTAAGCACGTAAGAAAAACCAACTTTTACAATAGGCATTGTACTATTCTATTCAAAGTGGAAATGCCGCACTTGCCGGCCGAGCTGGAATTCGCAAACAATTGCAGCAATCTTGTTACACATTGTATATTGCTTCAAGAGCAAATTTCAGTGATGACATCGATGTTCAATCTGTTCAATGCGTCGCGCGTTCAGGGTGGAGCGGAGCGAGAGGAACTTTGGAATAAAATCAATGCCATCACCGCCACTCAGCAAAGTCAAGACCTGGAGATAACAACGTTAAGACGGTGGGCGGATATAAATGAAATACTGACACTAATGGCCCTCCAACTGCGACTACTGAGCGATGTCCAGGAAGGTTGTGCGAACATGTTAATCGCACTGAGTATGAAGAAGCTTCACCTCATGATTATTCACGCCCGGCAGCTGACAGGAATTATGACGAATGCTACAAAATAATGGGATTTATCCGAGGAATTTCTGGACTTCCAATTGTTGACTCAAATTGCTAAGGGGAGCGCAATGCAGGGTCCGCAGCACATTATGGTCAGAATACACATTCCTCAAGAAAGAGTGGCTTTTGAACTGCACAAAGTATACACCATTCCCGCAGTAGCTGATGAAGACTGCTATCATGTCTATTAGTAAGAAGCCGAATTTCTAGCAGCAAATAGTCACGATCGCCAGTATGTCCTGCTAGACTACCAGTAATATGAGAAATACCAACAACTGACAACCCTCTGAAATCATCTGCGTTTCCTGTGCCCGTGGGACCAGTCGTCACAGCCATTGGTGATAGGTGTGTATTCAACCTTTTTCGAAGTTTCAATGTAAGTCCGCTGGCATTCAAGGAAAAGGTTCTCCCAAATTGGAATAGTCTAGTTCGCATGATTACCCGAAATCACTGGATGTACGTGATGGCCGAAAAGACGAAATTAGAGATAAACTGCCACGATACACCTACAGCGATTTGAGAACTATTGTCTACCGGAGTGTTATCAATCGAAGAGCACTGCCACCTTCAGATCGGCGACATACTGATCACATCAGTGGACCACTCTCAGCGAAATTATACACTTTGGCAACTCTCCTCGGAATTACCATCATGGGAAAGCATAAGCACCAGAAATAAATCTACAAAGCCTATGGCTGATGGCGATCCGAAGCTGAAATACAAAAAATGAATGAGGCCTTTGCACGATAAGAAATACATCGACAACAAACTCAGCCCACACCATCTACGTAGCCTGCACTTCAATAACCGGGCTGTTAAGTATTGCCAGTTTTATGCTAGTAGCAGGAGTCCTGATCCGCAGAAGATGTCGGAATCAAATACCAGTACCGACTAGATCAAGCAGATTTTCGATATTGCCCATCACCCGGAGCTTAATAAAATCCGCTGTAATAACAGGACAGCCTACAGAAGAGAAGGAAACCAATGATGGCCTCCAAGTAATGGTGGCTACTACAGCAATATTGCGCACAGCAAACCTGCCTACGATAGACGGAAAACAGCTAGTACAGCTAACGTAGTCGCAACTGTTGTAGGGTTAGATATTTTTTTATACTTAGTATTATATTGGATAGGACAGTGGCAACCTTTAGAGAGATAGAATCACTCTGTGTAATTAAACCTTATCAGGTTAAAAACTTAGTTTAAGAATTGTTAAAAAAAAACATGTGTTCATTTGAAAAAAAATTGGAATTAGGTATAAAAAAATGTTAAACGAAAGCCAATAATTTAATTATATAGTATAATTAGATAAAACAATTTTATGTTGTTATGAAACCGAATCCTAGAAGTAATTGTACAGTTTTTTTGTTATTATGGTAGGAAATAATAAAATTATAATTGAACAAAAAAATTTTTGAGGAATTAAATTAGATCACGAGAAAAAACAATAAAAAAATACATATTAAATTAGAACTAAATCAAGAGAATTACATATTGTTAAGATAGAACTTAGAAGATGTTTAAAAAAAATAACAAATATTGCATATAGTATATGATAAAAGGTACAATGTAGTTGAAGCTAAACCGTGCACCCTGATCTAATTCCCCCTGGGAATTAGTCTTTCACAGGGTCGAGGTTTGTCGTGGCCCAATATTCAATTCGGTGTAGTTGTGACATCATGACTTTACCTAGCAGTAGCAGCAATTTACTTCGCACAGTTAAATGCTTGGCGATTGCGAATTGTTTATTAAAAAACTGTCGCATCCACTGCTGTTGTAATTAAGCATTAAGCCAGTGTTAAGTAGTTCACTTCGCACAGTGAAATGCTCAGCTGAGCTAACTGTTTGTTTACTAACATTATTGGGATCTCCAGCTGACGGCGGTGACTGATGTAATGCTTTGCGATTAATTGCAAGGTACTGGTCACTAGGTCAGAGCCGCTTCCGCCTGTAAAGATTCTACCAGGTGACCCGGATGTGCAAGTGGATCAGTTTGCTCAGTTGTGTTTTGGCAATTATGAGTTGTGAGCTAGATGTATCGGTAAGAAGGCTCAAATTATTCGAAGTAGTTTAATTAAATAAAGTTTTATATGTGGAATATCCGAGTGTTTTTTTGGGGACACGAGACCAACATGTATCTTGTAAATACCCTGGTAGTGCGCATGACGCATTTAAAGGATCGTCGTTATTCCAAATGAAAGATTCATTGCCAAAGCCACGGGACATAGATGCATAATATACAAAGAAATCGAATTCATAAGAATTCAGTGATGTGCGTCTACGCATATAATGTAATAATCGACCATATTTGTGTATGTAGATTATGAAGATTATGTAAATTATGTATACATTGTAGATTATTAGGTTACAAGTCATTTTCCCTGCTTCTGTATCACTCTGCTGCATGCACTTCTTTTCAGCTGTTCTTGCCTCACGTAGTATCATCTAATTTTTCATTCAAACTTACCTGTTCTGCCAACGCCGGCTAGTGACTACTGATTTCGACAGAAACAAACGATTTCGAGTATGCTGTAAATAAATTTCCTTAGAATATATAATATAAAACAACAAAATTATGATAAGCTAAACTAAATGAAGCCGCACCAGTATTTGTCTTGAGCCCAAGTTTTCTAGTGTGAAAACACAGTGTAGGTATAAACATTTAACAGCTTCATGAAGGAGCAGTCAAGGTATTCTAATAAGAGTGCAAATTTGCTGGAATTTTTACACGCTGCCATTCACTTATCACTTACTTGTTACTTGCTTATTTTGTATTTGTATCTCATTCCCTTCTAGATATTATGAATGGCTTTCGGCTTCATTCATGTTCAGAAATTTTGCGATACCCCATCCCCGTAATTTATATATCCTAAGGAAATTATCCTCTCATGACACTCTTGCTTCTGATTATAGCTAGCTCCGTATTCGCCTGCTGTTATTTACACTTTTCAATAATCGAAGGAGTAATTAGACGAGCGTGGATAATTTCGGGTTCTTAATAAGATTAAATTCAGTAAAATGGGTGCCGCAAAAATTTACATTTTAAGTTACCGGATCCAATACCTCAAAGTTTCGGGGTAGTATCTGCAAGCAACGTTGGCAAAAGGTCGTCTGGGGAAAGAGGAGCAAGAGGAACTATACGCAAAATGGAGCACTCAAAATTATCTGAGATAATAACTGACTTTTTGAACAAAGTGCTTTCAAAAGTGTTAGAATCCCTATATGATGCAATCGAAAAATTCTCTTTCTGATTATTTCAAAAACATATTGGGAAAATTAAGGCTAGCATACAAAAATATATATTCCAGGTAGAAAACCGCTTACAGGAACATTACTTATTAAGAAACATGCTCAATGTATATAGATGGCTGCAAGAACCGTAAATAAAGAATCTGAGTCGTGACTATGCTACAAAATAGTGATGGATAGCCTGTATTATTAGATGCATGGTGTTTGAAGGGGCCTACACAGCAGAAAAGCTAGTTGAAATAATTGAGGAAAGTTATAGACTGGCTAAAAAATTGTATAATACAATTGTGTATGCCATTGTATCCGACAACACTGCAGGTATGGTTAAAATAAGGAATACGGTCGATTTGTGGCATAATACCTGTAAAAACCATACAGGAAATCTTTTAATAAAAGATCTTTTGAATAAGGAAGTAGCAGAGAAAGTGATAACAATATTAAAGGAATTTAAGCACGCAGATTTTTAAGCAGCTCTAGTTCAACGAGGAGGCACTGGTATTAAAACGCCATGTGCTCGTATCGTGACTTTTTTTCCATAAATTGTTAAAAATACCGGTATAGCTTCGGAACAAGAAATCGTAAATGAGTTCTTTTTCAACCACCTGAACACCAATGGCAAAAGCAATCGTATTCTGGAGACTGAATGAACTTAAACACCCAGAATTGTCTAAATTAGCCATGAAACTTCTTCAAATTCCATTTTAATTGGGCTTCCATTCATTCACCACTCACCAGTAAGAAATAAACTGTCATTTAACATTCCAAAAAGCTTTTACATATGTATTTATTTTGTCTCAAAGCTCACAGACTGATGAGTATTAACATAAAATGTAAATGTAAGCAAAGATAAGGGTACTAAAATTTACTGTCTGAGTTACATTACCATATTGTAGGTAACAAATAATATACAAAGATAGATGAAGAGTTCATGTAGATTATATGTAAATTATTGTGTACCTTGTAATCCACACGCACATCAATGATTTTAAATACCATTTCAAATGTCAATTAATAAATGGTATCCGATCGACATAACTCCTGTAAAAGAAAGAAAGCGAATTCCAACAAATAGAAATATAAAAATGGAATACAACGTTTCAATCCCAACTTGAATTTCATACACACCTAGAACTTATTTCGATCGGACACTATATTAGCAAATGGAGATTAACACATCATATATAATCTTACATGCACTTATTCATCAAATTCAAATAAAATCATTTCTATGTTTTTAGGGAAGCAAGCAGGTTGACGGCAAAGAAATACCTTTCTACATTATTGGTGATGCATAGTACATTTTACTACCATGGCTATTAAAAAATTATCCTGGCAGTTTATTAAATCTTGAAAAAGAATTATTTAATAGAGTGATGAAGTCAGCGAAAATGAAATTTGAACAAGCATTTGCTATCTTAAGGGGCAGATATAGGATTTTATTAAAACGCGCTGACATAAATCACGATTTCATGCCAAAAGTTGTTGCCGCATGTTGCGCTTTGCACAATTTTATAAAAATGGAGAATGATCCCTTTAAGGGGGGTTACCGCTGAAATCTTAAAAAACACGAAAAGTTAATACAAATTTGCTGCAAATCTGTGCGTAATATCATGATAAAAATTGCATATAGTTAGAGAAAAAGCATTAACTTGGGTAATGACGTATCAAAACTAAAGATTTCGGGGTTCTATATGTACTTAATTAGCTTTAGAAAACTGTAGAATTGATGAAATGTGCAAAGTTTGGTACATCTACATCAAAACGTAATAATGGTACATCTAATAGATAAATTTGTACTTGAGTATGGAAGATCTTGGCCTGGAATAGGCAGTGACGGAAAGAAAATCAGTAAAAAAGTTTTGATTTAAAAACTGCTATTTTCAGAGACGAATAACTACCAAAATTATGATATTATTTCAAAGAAAGTTCCTCTGCAACAAAGACCGAACCTTTTTCTGTTTATTTGGAAAAACTAAAATTTTTTAGTGCAATGATAAAGGTAATAAAGTGAATTATGTTACCGATGGTAACGGCAAAAATTTCTTGTATTTATATACTTTGCATACAATTTGGCGTTTTCATTCATTTTATCATCGTCAGATGGAATAATATGCCTTTGGAAGGCTTTCATTTGGCTTGAAAGCTTAGTGGGTTGTAGCTACATGCTCGGAGAATGTGTGACGCCATTTTCTGCTTTAGGTATATGTATGGATATGGGTAGATTTCCCGGAATATTTCATTTTTTATCATTGGTAATTTGCTCTGTTTGCTTTTGAGGCGAGAAATTTGTTGGCACTTCTATTCTGGTTATAGGTAACGAATTGTAGGTAACTATTATTTAATCATGGGACGTATTAGTAAAATTCGGGCCAATAATTATGGAATAAAGAAGAGAAAACTGGATATTGTTAGGTATGTAAAAAATTCACTACTTGCTATATTGCTAATCTTACACAAACCAAATGTGTCACCCTTAGAATTTCCCAGTTACAGTAACTCCGACTAGGCTAATCTGGCTGAATTCCGTTTCTTGAAACATGTAAAATTGAGGAATTAGATAGAGATAAAACTGTATATATGTATATACTAAATTTGTAAGAAACGTTATGATCTTTTTTGGGCATCTCCGATCAGTGAGAGAAACTACGAAACTGCGTTTTAGTAGTTTATTTACCTTTATCCGACGTTTTGACTCTGGGTTTTAAAGACCTTTTCAAGGGATCTGTACTACTATGTGAACAAAACTACTTATAAAAATGACGAAAAACACTACATTTATGTAATAAATTAACCGACAAAAATAAATAAATTAACACAAAAAAACAGATAAATACGTTTTAAAACTAACGACTAGAAAAGGAGCCGAATTGAATGCAGTGATAAATTTGGATCAAGATCAGTGGTAGACTCTCTTATCAAAACAAACACTGTTCACTTCCTTTTATCTTTCAATAAATTGTCACACTTATTTTTAAGAATTTCCCACTATTAAGATCAGATTATGTATAAAATTTATTAGGGCAACGATTCAAACGTATGGGGAAACGCACTTACATTATTGTTAATAATATTATATGAATAGATATGCAATATATTTATTTATTTATTTTATTTATTTTTACTGGTTAATTAGTACACAAGATTACAAATCTTATAATTGTACGTGCTTAATCGGTAGGGAAAATTTGTTTGTTAAAGAGAGATATAGTATAAACATCATTTAAATTTAATTAACTAACTGCACACCTATACAGTCTACATAAATATATAAGATCTAAAGCATATTCTGCGAGTGAAATGATTATACTATTAGTTAGTGAATTTACGTTATGTGAGCTGTTGTCAGCAACCTCTTAAATGCGTGCTGAGATCCCGCGCACTGAATATTGGGCGCTAGAGAATTCCAGCAGCGGAGCACCTGCACAAAGTAAGAGCGCTCACCTGATACGGTTCTGAAGCTTGGCAAACAAATGTTTCGATGCCGGGCCGATCCTAAAAATTGTATTGGATCAATTAAGTAACTTGGCTACTTTACGTGGATTAGAGAATACAGAAATAGTAAGAAATAGTAAGCGTCTTCGTGACAAGTATGCTTCAAGTGAACATCCCACAAAGGACTCAACAATCTACGCAACCCGTGAATAAATTTGATAGTATCGTTGAAAGCGACATTTAACTTTCTTTGGCAACCAGAATCGAGTTTGGAAAAAATCAAACTGGAAAAAGTTAAGTGAGGTAATACCAAAGAAACATTTAGCGAATTTCATACGCATATGACTCGACAATATACTAGCCGACGTTCTTAACTGACGAAGGCATCCATTCACTTTTCCTAGAACAGAGGAGACGTAGTTCCAGCATGTAAGCTGCTGATTTATTTCTATGCCTATACTTTTAACTGAGTTTGAGTATGGTATAGTAGTACTGTTGATCATTATCGGAGGCAATTCACTAGGATCTAGATTTCTCCTGAAAATTCTATACAGTTTGACTTGAACGGATTTAGCGTTAGGTAGTTACGGTTTGCCCAGTCAGATATTCTTTGCAAATCGTCGCTTAATCTACAGATGCAGTCTCGACAAGCCCTATTGGTCGGTCAAAATATATCTGCACGTCATCAGCGTAAAGGTGGACTTTTGAATCCTGTAACGTCATTGGGAAATCATTGATGTAGCAACAAAAGAGAAGCAGACCTGGGGGACTCCGCTGCTAACGAAAAGTGGTGACGAAGCGGTAGTATTCACTTTTACTGTTTGACTGAGATACCCAAGAAAGCTTTTGATGAAATTATTTGATGTGCTTGAAAAACCGAAATATTGCTTACACTTACTAAGCAGCCTACTGTGATTCACTGAGTCAAAGGCCTTGCTGAAGTCCAGAAGAACCAATATTGCTATGTGGTCGTTGTCAGTCGAGTGAGTTATGTCAGATACTACTTTAAGTAAAGCAGTTTGGGAACTATGACGCGCTCTAAAGCCAGACAGCCAACGTGATAAGAGGTCGTTTTGTTTTAGATAAGATGCTATTTGGTCGTGCATCAGCTTTTCGAGAACCTTTCCAAAGTAGCAGAGCAAGCTAATGGGTCTATAAGCAGCCAGTTCGAAGGATTGGCGTGACTTAGGGATAGGCAAGACATTTGCTTGTTTACACATCAAGGGAAAGTGAGAGGTAGTGAGGCAAGCATTGAATATATAGACGAGAATGTGGACGATATGCGGTAAGAATATTTTTACGAATCGTGGAGAGATATTGTCTGGCCCTGTGGCTGAAGATTTAATGCTATTAATCGCATATATAAACTCGTCTGCATCTACTTACTTTTAGGTGCAAATTCAAAATTAAGTGTGTTGACTTGACTTAGACTTAGACTTGACAAGACCAGGTAACAACTTGACTTTGGATTGAAGTAAAAAACCTATTTAAATTATCAGAATACAGGTTGCACTTGGGCTCATCTCTGTCATAAATTCCCAAATTCAGTATATTCCTCCATAGTTTCCTTGGATGTTGCTAGTGATTAAGCTGTGAGCCATAATACCGCCGCTTGGCTGCGCGAATGACCACAGTTACTCTATTCCGGCTGATCCGATAACGATTCAGATCATCGTTGGATTTGATACGTTTGAATCTCTGATACAGAAATTCCCTCTCTGCAATCATTCTTCGGATCTCATCCGTGAATCACGGAGAGCCGCAGGGATGCAAGGTACGTGTTCGAATTAGGACATATTTATCATAAAGGCATTGTAGAGAAGCATATAGCAATATGCTACATCAGATACTGCAGCGTGTGTGTCGGCGGCTGTCAAATAGAATATTCGAATGCACCCGGACCGAGAGAAGTGCGTTTCCTCAAGCTCGGTATGACATGCTGATGTGAAAGAGAAGAAGAACGCGGTCGACATCTGTCCTGTCATACTTTTCCAACTTTTCAATCGTGGAGTACGGATGGAGCTCAGAAGAAATCCAAATTTTTTAACGACATCGAGATTATTAGAATAAACCCTAACGTAAGTTTGAACAAAATATATACCTGATAACTAAATATCATACTAATTGGTGGAATATTCCCACAGTACAGGTAAAATATGGTTGTGCGATCCAAAATTTAGCTGTGTGACTTCTTGAGAAGAAGAGAATTCCAGCAAATTAAAATCATTATATGGCGGGACTACAGTTGATGTTGATGATAAATTCAGCATTGTAAATGGTGCCAGTCTAAATCCTGCAGTGGATAGCAAAATCTCCCAAGGTGAGCTCAGATGATATTGAGAGCTCAACTCTAACGAGAGCTTTCGGTCAGATTGACAAGACGTACGTCTATACTGAAACCACATCCAGAAAATAGTCAAGTTATAGCTCTATCCCAAGGCGTATTGACCTTTACCACCCGCCTCTTGACATTGATGTATCAATAAATCGACATGATTTTTTATCTATGAGCTCAACACAAAAACTATCTTTTCGTACAGCGAATTATAATACTATCAACGAGAATCTGGCTTCAATTGATTTTTCATCAAAATTTTCCACTGATGTGGAGAGCACATTCAACATTTTTATCCTCTATTCTAAATGATTGCATAAGAACCTTCCTCCCAGTAATAAAACCAAAACATAGAAAATAACCGCACTGGTATAGTCGTGAATTAATCCAAGCTTTAAAAGAAAAGAAAAATACCGTCGTGAATATAAACGCTGGAATCACCCTCAAATTTACGATAGCTTATCATTATTTCGTCAATTATCGGAAAGCTTGATTAAAGAATGTTATAGAACCTATTTGGATCAAATTGAGAAAAGCATTCTGGGCATACTTCAATACCATGAAATCCTCAAACTCCCTTCCGACTGAGACGTACTAGAATGATACAATTTCTGATACGCCCCAGGATACATGTAACATCGTTGCTCTCTACTTTAAATCTGTATATTCTGACAGCATTTCAGGCAGTAATCACTCAATATCCTGTAATGCCAGAACACCTCCCTCTTCTTATCCAACCCCTTTTTCATCTTCAATAACTACGTTTCCGATTTCTCGCGAGGATGCGAAAACTGTCATTCTAGGTCTTGATTTAAGTCAGAAAACTGGCCCCGATATCATACCCAACATCTTCGTAAAGAACTGCTCCTCCGTATTGAGCGCTCCTATACCTATAAGCGTAATATTCAACCTGTCATTCAGCCACTTACCCATCTGCATTCAAGATATCGTACGTTACCCCAATTTTTAAATCTGGTGATCCTAAGTCCGTAAATAATTATAGACCTATATCAATTTCTAATAGGTTGGCTCTTGTATTTGAAAAACTTATTTATAATCAACTCTTACCCGAAAGCCTTTCCATCTTCAGCTCTAAACAGCACGGATTTCTTCCGGGAAAATCAAATAACACGAACCTGGCGCTTCATACCGACAAAATTGCAGTAGCACTTGATGAAGGGAATCAGGTTGATTCTATTCAAACCGATTTTGCTAACGCCTTCGACAAAATTTCCCACTCTCGTATACTCCACATAATATTTAATATAGGTTTCTGCGATAATTAAGCTGCGTGGTTCGCATCATATGTCCGCGAACGACTGCAAACAGTAGTCCTTACCGGTCATTAGCCCTGGCTTTTCGTACGAACGTCCGGTATTCCACAATGCACAATTCTTGGTCCTTATATCTTTCTCCTCTGAATCAATGACCTACCGCACAAACTAGTCACCGGCTGTCTCTTATATGCAGATGATGGCAAGATTTATAAAGTCATTCGCACAGAAGAGGACTGTAAATTACTTCAAACAGATATTCCTACCTTAGAAAATTGCAACAAAAATAACTTGTTGCCCCTGAATATCTCCAAATGTAAAGTTATAACCTTTTTCAGAAAAGCAAATACCTTATTATTATGAGTACATAATGAGTGATTCATCTCTTAACCGCGTTACGAAATGAAAGATTTAGGGGTAATTTTTAACCAGAAATTGTTATTTCAGTCACATATTTACTGGACTACCTCGAAGGCTTTTAAACTGTTGAGCTTTGTATTCTCAATTTGTAAATCATTCAAGTCTACTACATCGCTAATAACGCTTTATAATTCTCTAATAAAAAGTCATCTAGAGTACGCATGCACAATACGGAACCCTTTTTATGATGTATGTGTGCAGCAAATTGAAGAAGTTCAGAGAAAATTCTCCAGATTTCTTTTATATAAATCAGAAGGACGCTATCTTGACTATTTTACGCACCTCGACAAATTTGGTACTGTTTCTCTGGAAAAACATCCTCGACATCCTCGGTCTTAGTCTCTGCACCCTTACAAAAATTATCAGAAATGAGATTCAGACTACCCTCTTTGAATAATCACTGCACTACCCATTAAATGTATTTTTTTCCTTCATTCTTCTCGTGTCATTTTTACTTTGTAATATTTTTTTTCTTTTTTCTTTTCCTTTGTTTTAATTCCAATCTTGTTTAAAACTTCTCTTGCACTATTTTTAAGTTATTCTTATACTGTTGCACATAATTAATATTATAATTGAGTTCTTATTATTAATATATTAATCGTCTTCTCAATGAAATATGAAATAATCAAATATTTGGATTTCGATATTAACCGGTAGCTTTTAATCGACACCTTAGTCTGTAAGCTATCGCTATAAGTCGCTATAAATAAATAAATTTCACTAGTGTCAGCGGTTCATGTTCTACAGCTTAGTGCTATACGGATGCATAAGAACAGTGACAGTTGTATGTGTAGACTTTCCACTTTTTAGACATTCGTAATACAATGCGAATGAGAACTATACAAAAATAAGAAAACGAATCACTATTTATGTAGCTACGTATTGTTTTGCTGTTGCCGACACTACGGAATGCCAACATACTATCTGCAGCTGTTTGCAATGTCTACATCAATATACAACATATGGGCATGTATTTCGTCTGATCCATATCAGTCCTACTGACATCAAGAGGGGAAATCTTACATAACCTTAATAAAAGTCTTAGAAAGTTATCCAAAGTTCAGCAATTACATAATATATAATTTACTCAGAAGCCCACTACCTCATCTAGTTCTATTAATAGTTTAGTCACAAAAATAAATCTATATTAAAATATTTGCTAGATTGCGTATATACTATTGTACATATGTCGCTTTTTATTTTAAGCTAACAAAACACTAAACCAAATTTACATTGGCTTAAATCTCATTATCAAAACAGATATCGTGAAATTTTAGTTATATTAATACCATCGATGTTGCTTGTACAACGATATTATCTGATCGATATTATCGCTACATCGATGGTTGTTGGCGATGTCTTCATTGATGGCGGGCATCGATGTTCTGTTTCGATTTCCGAGCATTAGTGGCCATACGAAATTACATACCGCATGCGGCCATTCATCTAGGATATCATAAAAATGGATCTTAGACCTATTCCAGGTATCTAACTTGATTTTTTCTTTGCCGCTTACCAAGAAGCTCGAAGCTGCAGGACTGATTTTTATAAAACTTTCGCTAAAGTATTTTTGTGATCTTTCTTATACAAGTGGTTTCCTCCATGGTGGTCCATAGAGCGGGAGCTCATAGTACACGCCTAGCCAAACAAAAAATTGTATGGCAGGGGAAGGGGGTCTATATCAACCTATTTGGAGTTACAGGGTGATTAAGAAAATATGTTAGCCTTTCACAAATCACCCTGCATCTTAAAAAGGACAGGGTGTATGGTCGCCGGTCGAAAGCGCATTGCATGCAGAGCTTCGTAGCCTTTCCAACAACTGCTCAACCAGTATACTCCTCTCCTTTAAGCAGTTATGTTGGTCTAAACTAAAAATTTCGCATTTTCTTACCTTTTTGTTTACTTTGACCTCTTTTTATACCCTAGATGAAATCTATAGGGGTATACTAAGTTTGTCATTCCGTTTGTAACACCTCGAAATAATGATGGTAGAGCAAAATGAATTGGACACCCACGCATAATATTAAAAGTGATTATGATTTTTGCATGTCCGTCCGTGCGCACGATAACTCGAGAACGCATATACTTAGAGAGCTGTAATTTTGTACACGGACTTAAAAAAAAAGTAAAATTAAGTTCGAAAATGAGACATATCGGGCAACTCCTTCGTGGGGTTGCCATACAAAAATTGCGTTTCCCGTTATATATTTGAACACTGCCTGAGAACGCGTCGATCTAGAGAGCTGTAATTTGGTACGTGCTGTTCTCAGTGTACTGGCAATAAAAAATTCAAAAATGGACTAAATTGGGCAACCCTTTCTTGGTGTTGACATATAAAAATTTAGGTTTTTTATGTATACTGTGAAAACGATCAGTCCAAGACATTTTTATTGTACTAAAAACTTCTTCAGAATGTGAAATCCTATAAAATTGGTTATAATCATTTTTTCTGTCCGACGAACCGTTCTTGAAATATATGCGAAAAACCACTGCAAAAATCTAAATTGCTCAAATTTCATAAGGACATTCATCTAGGGTATCATAAAAATTGGTCTTATATAATAATATATATATATATATATATAATATTAGCTTTTTTACTTGTTTTTTTTTTTTAAATCCATTTTTAATTTGACCTATTACACTTACACTCACAACCTATTCAAGTCATATTAAAATTAGCCGATACTGTTTTTAAATGTCGTGTTTTCAGTCATTAAGGGAACAAATTTTCCTGAAGAATAGGTTTGAGAATAGCTTTGAGAGTTAAGAGCTAAGATCTCGTTAACAGGTACAGATAGCACATAAGGTGTGATAGGTCAAATTAGAGAGGAGAGTCCACAGCTTACAAATTTTGTAAAAACAAGTTGTGATACTACCTTTTTGTAAACAAAGTAGATATCAAACTAAAACAAAAGTTAGAAATTTCGAAATTTTTGGTTTAGACCACAATAACTTTTGAAAGGAGTATGTGCCTGATTGAGCAGTCGTTGGCCATGAAGTTCTGCACACAATGCGCTTTTGACGGTCACCGTAAACCCTGCACTTTTTCAGATGCAGGGTGTTTTGTAAAGACCTATCATATTTTCTTAATCACGCTGTTGATATGGACCCCTCTGCCATACAATTTCTTGTTTTTCTAGGTCAATACTATCACCATCCGCTCTATGGACCACCATGGAGGAAACACCCTGTATAACGAAATGAAGTATCCATAACCTCTCAAAGGGTATTTCGCATTTATTGCCTGATATGAATACGTCGCCAGACACGTTAGCAATTAACAAGGACAAGCAGGTAAAGATACAGAATAAGGAATCCGCCTTAAGTGTGAATCTAATATTCTGAATTAGTGTCACCCATTCAAGGCAGACAAAAGTAATAAAAGCGAAGCCTCGCAATCAAGTGATTTAACGAAGAAAGGAGAACTGAAAGCCTCCCGCCGCGACGAAGCAATAAATATAATCTTGCGAAAATGGCAAGATCAATACTCGGGAAAAACCCACTGACCTGAACTCGGCTCGCTTGTTTTGGGATGAGAAGAGAAAATAATAAGCCTTTTAACGCGCCATCTATTAAATAATTTGAGTGTATTTCTCATAGTTTTTCTATCCAAAGCGTCACGTGAAACTTTGCAATAAAAAATGTCTGGTTTTGTTTACATTAGCACTCCTAGTTATGGAAGAGTAAAAGAACATTCAGATGCCAGAAATTTGTGAAAGCGCTCCAAGATAAATTCTGAAGAAATCTGTTATCTATAGTTTCCCCTGTTATATACCAATTTATGAAATGACAGCTGACACTTCAAATGAATTCAATATGAAATCACATGGCAGCTTTTTTCCGCACTAGTTGAAATTATTCGCTTTATCCATTAAAATGTTACAATAACGTAATAATACAAGTATACGTAATTAAAAATTTCAAGTCAAGTGGAAGTAAATCAATTTCAAGCTAATTGGACAATTGCCTCATGCTAGTGGAAATATTCTGGCTATATCTGTAGCGATTTTTACACTTACTGCCACTAAATCCCACATAACCTATTTGCATACAGGAAAACTAACTGAACTAGCTGCGATAGTTTCATGATAATCAGTTCAGTGGCTTAAAACTCATTGTGTGGAGTGCACAGAGCTAACGTACAAGTACACAACATACAAACGAATAAGCAGTGACAACAAAATTTTCAAGTGAAATAATTTCAATAATTTGCTTTACACCGATATCGATTTGTGGAAAAGATTAAATTTTATTTTCACTATGCGTGAGTAATCTTATTGGGATGGTTGACAAATAATTCATCAGTCAACGGTTGAGCACCCATCTAACTCCGTGGAATATTAAAAAAAAATATATAGGAAATTCACATCCATCAGTAGAAAGAGGAAATTTATGAATCATACTCATTTCCAAATCACAAGCCTCACTGCACGCAAATGCTTCAATATATGTATGTCGGCTAGAATTCTTGTCACAGCAGGATGTTGTAGCGTAAAAACCTTTTCAACCACCCTTGTTTTGTGCCGATTTATTTCGAACTTCCTAGGATGCCTCGGTGGTAGCAAAATTAAATAATTTTGTTTCATCCCGCTTTGCTCAAATGAAAGCATGGACTACATAAAGAAAGCAGAAAACTAATTAAATCCATGTGTTTGGTACAAAATTTTCTCTTTTGTAAATGTAAAAATTGTAAACGTTTTGTAGAAAATAATATGTACCTGTAATTATGTCACATATATCTGTATATATGTGCATATGTATGCCGTGAACTTTTTTTTTTTAATTAAAATGTTTGACCAACCTAGCTTGGGTTTTTTAAAATGCTTGAAATCTCCAAATCATGACATAGCGTAATACGAATTCTCTTTAACGCAACTTTTGTTTTTTTTAAGATGAGACTTGTGTTGAAGAGAAATAAAGATGTAATCTTATCCTATAATGACTATAATTTATCAGCGCTAAAGTTTTATTTTTGTTTAAGTAATTCTCTGGTCCAATAGATTTTAGGCAAAAATTATTTGTTATTATATCACACACTTTGATTTAGCGCGGCAAGGTTTCAAGTTTTGGTTTGACTTATCAATAGGCCCCAAACAACAAAATTGAATAACTCGAAAAACAAATGAAAACATAAAAATGAAAGTTATAGAAAAAAAATAAGAAAAAATGGAAAAAATCAGATTACTTCAAAATGAATTAACTACATATGAGTAAGTCCGCAAAGGGCTTGGACAAAGAACTGCACACCCGTCATACTTTCAAACCTCTTGCCTTTCACTTCTTGAACGTTTCTTACAGCTGATAGGCTTTGGTTGCTCCGACCTCCTTTATAATCAATTTGATTTTTCTAGTTTCCTTGATCAAAATTCCTTTAATTTATTTATCAATATACGATTTAGTGCCTATAGCTATAGTTAGTAGCTACATATAACGGGAAAGCAAAAGCCTGAGTTGTTTAATCCGGCAGTGTTCCGGTCTTTGTTGGGATTGTGTATTGATCAGCACTTCAGCTTGGTATCAGGATGAATGTTTAGAATTGGTATTCAAATATCTTCTCGATAAAATTGTTGTCTTTATTGTTAGTTTACCCAAATCACAGACAACATACAAGCACATAAGAAAATCTGCATATAAACCCGGATCACTTTTTCAAAGCTCTTTAACTTTATATTCAACTAAAGTGTTACGTACTCCCAGGACACGTAATATCTACCTCAGGAGATAGGCGTAGGTTTATATGGACGTTGCTACACTGAATCACAAAGAATTAATGAGTGCCACGTGATCTTTAGCCAGAAGCAGGATAGATCACGAAACCTATAATAATAAATTACGGTAACGAAATTTAATTAAATAAAGAATATAATTATGCGAGACAAATAGCACATACCTACTCTCACAATTCTTACATTGAGTAGTCTATTAAATTATGCATGCTAAACATTTATAAATCGCCGTCACCACGATCAACGAGTATATACTTAATAATATAATTAAATTATTATGTAAATATACTTAACTACTTCGAAGTTCATTTAGGATCGAAAACTCTTCCTTCTACGAACTTTTTACTAGAGCTAATATATATCCTTTTCTTCCGTATAATTTTGAATCCTGTCCACTTTCGTTTTATTATATTGCTGTTCAGTAATTTTTTTCCCTTTTGTTAAATAGCTTTCTTGTAATTTCTTAATTTTTTTTTTTTGTAAGATTTTTGGATACTACTTCGTCACTGGGCGACCCCACTTACTAGAAAAGAGCGATGGTGCACTTCATTTGTCTCACCTGCCTTTGATCTCCATTTGGTTTTTGCAGGAAGTGCTTTCAATGTTTTCGAAGTTAAGGCCTAAATGAAGATATGGCACCCCATTAATGATTAAGGCCGAATTGTTCCATTTTCGTAATGTATATGTATTTTTTTATATATAATTCCAGCAATTGAAGATAAGTGGAACTTGTTCTTTTTATTTATCCACAATTTAGCAAAATGTACATAAATAAAACGATTTCATAGAATGAAGGTTTGTATGCGATTGCGGTATATTTATTACATTGCCATTTAGAATGGCATAAAAGCACGTACGAAACTCAGAGTATTATAATAACTAAAGATTTGAAATTAATTCGCTGTTGCATGTTTATTGCAAGTGGAAATAGATATTGCTTTGCGATGAAATATCATGTCTGGGTAGCAAATTATTTTAATTAATATATGTTCCCAGATTCTTTTACAATTAACAACTCGACTCAAAATGTTTGGTCTTGATCGTAGAAACCGAAATATCTACGCATTTTGATTCGATGTACCTACGTATAAAAGCTATTTAATAGGAACATCCTAGGCCATAATATTCATCCGATAAAAGGTGTAAAAGAAAGTATGTAGTGGCACAACACCCAAGTTGAGTCATCTAGTCTCATTCTCGTTCGGAAATTTATAGAGCTTTCTATTAGGGAGCCATTGGGCGGTTTTAATTCGGATCGCTTTTTTGTAGGTTTACATGTCTAGATGTAAGCTCTCAGCAGATACTAATCTACTTATTAGGTTGACCATAAAAATCATACGGTCACCTCATTAAGAAAAATATGATCTTATGAAGTTATCGTAGGTAGGGGCTGCGAGTTTTGAACAATAAGTGGGCTGAAAAATGGGGATATTGATTATAACTTTAAAATTTTATAGAGTGAAACAAATAAACAAACAAACGAAAAAAGAGCTAAACAAGTTAAAATATAAAAAAACGAGCAGGAAGTGCAAAACGAAAATTTCGAAAATCGTAGCAATACACTTAAACTTAAAAGAGGAGCTTTAGCTGAACCGGTACAATACAATACGTTTATTGAAGGAAAAGTACACATAATTTTGAAATCTTTTAAGAGTACTAGTTGCTATAAGTAATTGGCACTAGATAGAACGTACTGTTGTTGCCCAATATACAGAAGATTCTTCCAACAGCCAAGGCACGTCTGGTAAAATAATCAGCGATTGCTAAACAATTACCTCGCACGGAATTGTTCTGCAACCGTAGAATGTTTTGCTGATTAGCCCAACAGCTGGTGGCGATGAGCGCTTATTGGAGCAATCGACGATTACAATAAAAATTAACCTCACAATTATTATGTAAGGCGATTGTTTACCACTAAGCAACTCAAGTGCTGCAACCGGTAGAGCAAACGACAAGGTTGTGTCGTTTGTTTACATCCGCGTTGTGAGCAAAGAAAGCTTACTTCCGAATATTGGGGCATAAAAGACCAATGACTGGTCTGGCGGGGGCCTTTTGTCGTGCAGTCAAGTTTTAGCTGCTTTTGGAGCGCATCAAGTTTCCTGTGTCGGTTCAGATTACCTAAGCGCCAGGTAGTCTACTTAACTTAAGATAGGGAAAGTCGCGGTGTACATAAATAAAGAATTGTTCCAGTATAATTCGAGAAGTGTCTTTTTAATTAATTCGGTAATTTCTTTGGTTGATTGAAATTTGAGAATTTCTTGCTGTTGTGTTGTTTTTTTTTCCATGGTTCATTTTTCTTTTTTTTTAATTCTTTTAAGATTGTCGAAATTTCTTTTTGATAAATTTATTTTTCAGAGATTACAATAAATTAATTCTTTTAATTTTCAGGCTTAATTTAAGAAGTGCTAGTTTAAGTGTTGAGTGTGACTTTAATTTTATAATAGTACTGAACTGAGTCTGAGTTTTAACATGAAGGGTAGATCATTATGGGCGTTAGAAAATTTTCAGTGAGCTCTAGGGGCAAAAAGTAAGGTATAAGAAGTTGATTAATCGGGGCTTTCAGAGTTTTGTTGGGTTTTATTATTTTTAGGTGATCAATTTTGAATTTTGTTTTAGATGACCTGTGGGTACATTATTTTTACTTGGCGATGTGAATTAAGGAAAATTATCGAAATTTCAGTAGAGTACAATTAAGTTTTCAACGTCTCGTTTTCGTAGAGGTGTTAAGCGTAACCGCGGGTATACCGGGTAAGGTCGTAATTCAGTCACACCAACACACACACAATGAGCAAAGCCATATTAGTTACTCCAGCACACACTAGGAGCAAAGCTATATTAGCTACTCCAGCACGCACACAAGGAGCAAAGCTATATTAGCTACTCCAGCACTCACACTAGGAGCAAACCTATATTAGCTACTCCAATCAACCGTTATACATACACGTACATACAACAAACGTGCCGTGCCCTAAACTATCTTCAAGTAAGGTGCTCATAGGAGACTACTCCTTACACGGTAAAGTAAAAAAAAAAATTCAAATGTTTTGCGGTTCGTGTTGAAAGTAATTGGTTTGGTCTGCAAGAAGTGACATTGAAGTGTAAGGTGACATTAGATTAGGAAATCTTGTGATTCATTAGTGTAGATGTCAGTAGAAAGAAGTAACGTCCTGACGAGAGAGGAACTTTTGCGATTTCGAGAGCAGGAAGAAAAATTGGAAAATAAATCACAAGAGTTGAAAGAGTGCCAAGATAAATTAAAAGGGTATGAACAAGACTGGCAGTATATCGGGTAACGCCTAACAAACGAACTTAAGAAGCGATTGACAAGTGAGGAATTAGAAGCTGTACTTGAAGAAATAAATACTTGCACCCGGACAAGAACTAAGGGGGATGCACTTGATTTATTGGTTACAGCTACTTTCGACATTACCCACAAAGGAGAGAATGCGTTGGAACAAGCAGTAGAAGAAGGCCAAAAAGAAAATCAGGCTCTAATAAAGAAAGTAAAAGTTCTGAAACAGCAGTTGCTAGAGGCAGAGAGCTTAACAGAGGAATTAGAGAAGGAAATAGAACTTGATCGAAATACACAGGAAATGGAAAAAGGCGCAGAGTCACAGAATAGTGGTGGACTAAGAAGGTTGTTGTTCTGGGAGGCAAAACAAAGTGGAAGTGTTAAAACAGCTAAAAGCCAGTGTTCAATACCCAATTCAGTTGCAGATCAAAGGCCGAATAAGGACATAGAGAGTCGTATAGAGAAATCAACATCACACGAACAACAAAACAACATGGTTGATGGACATGACAAAATCATGGATATGGTGTCCAAATAAATCCCAATGTTTTCGGGGGAAAGGTCGCCAAAGCTAGCAAAGTAAGTGCACCGCTTCCTAAACTGCTGCAAAAATCTTTACGATCGTCTTCAGGCCGAAGAACAAGAGATCTTCATGAAATGTGTAAGATATCGGTTAATAGACGACGCATACTATCTGGTGAGTACAGAGGAGCTAAAAGATTTTGCAGCATTGCAGCAGACCATTAAAACTGCTTATATGCCTAAAAAGTCCTGCAGCGAATTAAGAACCAAATGATAGCGTGCAGACAAAGACCCGGAGAGGACATTAGGGAATATGCGAACAGATTCAAGGATTTGTTGAATCAAATTAAAACGGCAGTTTCAGCTAAGTATCCAGGTAAGGACGTGGGTCTGATTTCAGAGTTGGAGGCTGATGCAGTAGCCACATTCAAAGCAGGCGTGATGAACCGGAATACGCAAGTATACCTAACAGGCCGAAAATTCCAATCTTTGGACGAGGCACGTGAGGAGGCAGATTACTTCGAGAGAGACGCCAGACGGCTACAGGTGAGAGAACCAGGAATGCTTAACTATACCGGGGAAGGCATTAAAAGAAGTCCACCGAACAGTTGGAGTACGGGTAGAGTTTACGAAGACGAGATCAAACGGACAGCAACCCCACCAAAACAAGGGCCAGCTTCATCAGGGATGTTCAGGAGCCCCTCTGCCCAGCTAAACCAACCCAGAAATATCAAGTGCTTCCAGTCCAGGAGGCAGGGGCATATTGCGAAGGAATGTACAGAGAGAAGGCCGTCCCCTTATTGTATGAGATGTCGGATATATGGACACGAAGCGACAGCGTGTGGGAACAACAGGTATTATGGATACACATGTCAACAGCCCGGGGGTAGGTCAGGCAGAGGCTGCAGTTCTCTATTGCCAATTTTGTAAAACCGCTAAACATTATACAGACATTTGTGTGAAAAAAAAAATTGCCGATCAGGGAAACGGGGATCGTCAGCTGGGGACTTTTACCGCAGCTGCCTTCAACTAACAAAAGAAGAGACAACGAAGGTCCCACAGGAAGTAGCCAGTGAAATAGAACTAAGTTTATTTAATAATTGTATAACTACTGTAGAATCGGATATAGGCGTAAAGGGTAAATTGGTGTTATTGGTTGACACAGGGGCAACGTGCAATGTTATTAAGGTAAATCGTATCAAGGGAACTACGACTATACAAACGTTCCAAAAAATCAAAATAGGAGGGTTGTTTGGGGCACAAAGAAGCTCAATCGGAACATGTTTAGCTAAGCTACGAATGGGTGAAGCTGAATAGACTTGCGAATTTAACGCCATATATGACACGGATTCAATCGGAGCTGATGGAACACTGGGTATTGAATTTCTCAGAGATAGAGCTGTCATTGACTGTATAAATAAGAGATTGTCAATACGGGCTATAGAAAAGAGCAAGGACCGAGAACCGCTCTTTGGTTCCATCACAGGGAAAGAAGAAGTGGAAGTCATAGGGCTAAAATGTTGTACCCAAGGAAGGCCAGGTAAACCTAATTGGGAAGAAGTGCCTAACCGAAGTGATATTAAGATTCAGCTTAAAGATAGAATAACAGCATGGAAAGATGTTATCGCTAAAACAAGTGAAGTGTCAAATAGCATACAAAGGTACTTGACTGAGGTAAGTAGTAATAAAGGAAGAGATATACCCGAACTAGAGAATCCGCAAACGAAATCACAGAAGCAAGATGTGATGGATACAAATCAGACACTAGCAGAGTCAGTGGCAGAGCGACAAGGGGAGGAAAATACCTTGACCGCAGCTTTTAGCACAAGGGCGGCTCAAGCTGAGAGTATGAAGGCAAATGTAGAAAAAGAGAAGGAGCCAAATAATCCTCGCAAAGAAGTTAGATTTAATATTCTCAAGATATCCTCGTTGCTGTCTGATACACGGCGCAAAGTTATAGCCAGGGAGAGCACACAACAGTATATAAGAGGGACATCCCGCAGAAAGAAAAAGAGTAGAGAGGTCTTGAAAGCATCCCCTCGCACAGGAGAAGCTCAGGAAAACAATTCTTTTCTTTTAGAAACCTTGGTGAGGTTTACAGATGATATGTGGGACAAGAAGCTAGAACGTGATAAAGAAAAAAAGTCAATATGTCCTCGCACGGATATCGGGCTCGAAACTTTCCAAACCACGGCCTATGCAGAAGTCTTAAGCATCAAAGATAGCTAGCATCTAAAACGGGATAAGATAGCTTCACCTACAAGAGCCGGAGAGCTCAAGGGATCCATAATACGAATGGAGCGGAGCACAGAGTAGCTGATAAGCATCCAAGTTACAAGCGATGATGAGATGGTGTGTATGGCAGATGAAATATGTCCCGGCCTATACTGTAGTAATACACTAATCAGGGCTAAGAATGGACAGGCATTTGTTGGAATCGTCAACGCTAGAACTGAGGCAGTTGAAATAAAGAGTTTCAGACCTAAGCTGGAGAGTCTAAGTAAGTACTCTGTGCAGCCTATAGGAGAAGGTCGACTGAAGTACAATCTCAGTCAGCAACGGCTCAAACTAATGAAACAATCACTGATACTCGGAGAAGACCAAAATTCAGAGGAAAAAGAGTCCGTGACTCAAATTTAATAATAATAATAATAATAAATTTATTAATGGCCAATGTACAAAGATTACAATATCTTATATACGTACTTCTAATTTGGTGCGGTTCCTGGTTCAAAATAAAAACTAACTAAAACATATAAAGGTAACGAAATAAGTATTAATAAAAGTAAGAATAAGTAATAAACAAATAAATAAAATAATAAATAAATAAAACAAGTTGTATAAAAAAAATATATACGAATATATATAAAAACAAACCGAAACATACCACCATAAAATAATAAAAATAATAAAAAAAAAATTAAAGCGAAGCAAAAAAATCTAAATTAAAGTTAGTGGAAATAAAAAAAAGAATAAAAAAAATTAAACCTAACCTTGTAAGAAATAAATAATAAAATAAATAAAACAAGAAAACTAACTAACTATAAAAAGTAAAAAGTAAGTGCCATTTACGCTCCTAAAAACCTAAATCTTTTAACAAAGAAGAATAATGCTTGATAGAGCCCGTTCGCTGCATATTGGCAGGAAGAATGTTCCACTTTCGTATTGCCTGAACAAAGTAAGAGCGCTCACCGCATTGAGAGGAAAACCGAGGGGCTAGAAGCTGACAACACCTTTCCGAATGCAAGAAGTGCAATCTCTCATACAAATACTCCGGAAGCTTGCTATATATCAGTTTGTGCAGAAGAATGAGTTCACGGCGGCCTAAATACGTTTTTAGAGGAGTGCCCAGCAGTGACAATACATACTGAGACACATGAGCATTCCGAGGAAGTCTATAAATATAGCGTATTGCATCATTGAAAGCAACATCTAACTTTCTCTGGCACCGAGCATCAGGTTTGCTAAAGATGGTACTGCAATAAGCAAAGATTGGAATAAGTAGCGTTTTAGCCAATTTTAAGCGCATGCCCACAGAAAGCCAAGCAGACGTTATCCAAAGTTAAAAAAATTTGTTACGACTATAGTGATATTTTTCATTTGCCAGGAGACAAATTGACCTACACTCCGACGAAAACCTTCAAACTACCTTTAATCGCTAATACAGGGCCCATTCATAGGAAGCAGTACCGCATGCCGGAAGCCCACTGAGAAGAATGTAAGAAGCAACTTGGAAAACTGTTAGAGGAGGATATCATAGAGCCTAGTGATAGTCCGTTTAACTTTCCTCTACTGCTCATTCCCAAGAAGGGAACTGATGAATCTGGTTACCGCAAGTATAGGTTGTGCGTGGATATTTGGGAACTAAACAAGGTTTGCATCCCATTTTCGTATCCAATTCCGCGAATAGAAGACATTTTGGATCGGCTGGGTCATTCCAGGTACTTTCCACGTTAGATTTAGCTAACGGGTATCATCAAGTATTAATTGATCCAGAAGATAGAGAAAAAACAGCTTTTAGCACTAATTTCAATCATTTTCAGTATAAACGATTGCCGTTTTGGCTGAAAACTGCGCCACCGTTTTTTCAGTCGCTCCTAAACGGAATATTAACAGGGTTACAGGGAATAAAATGTTTCGTGTATCTCGACGATGTCGTTATATTTGCAAAAAACTGAGATGAACACAACAATAAGTTGAGGCAAGTATTTCAACGTTTTCGGGGTAATAATTTAAAGCTGCAACCCTCTAAATGCCAGTTTCTGAAAAAAGAAGTGGTGTATCTGGGCCATGTATGCTCGGAGCAAGGAGTAAAGCCAGATCAACGTTTGGTGGAAGTTGTACTGAGCTTTCCACGACCAATGACGGTGAGACAGGTTCAATCTTTCCTAGGGTTAGCTAATTATTACCGGAAATTCGTTCCTAGCTTCTCGGAAATCATGGCTCCAATTAATAATTTATTGAGAAAAAAAAAGTTTAATTGGGGACCCAAGTGTGATGAGACATTCGCCCTGATTAAAAAGGCTCTTACTACACCTCCATTGCTAGTTTATCCGGACTTTACGAAGGAATTTACATTAATCACGGATGCCAGTGGGGAATCTCTAGGAGCTGTATTAGAACAGGAAGGTAAACCTGTTAGCTACACCAGTCGCATGCTAAATCAAGCGGAAAGAAATTACTCGACCACAGAACGCGAAATGTTGGCTATAGTGTGGGCTGTACGCAATTACAAATGCTATCTCTTGGGTAGACATTTTAAAATTAAAACGGACTACCAGCCATTCAGAGGTGTATTCAAGGTAAGGGGTACAATATCACGTATGGTAAAGTTCCATCATAAACTGTCGGAATACGATTTTGAAATTGTTTACCAAAAAGGAAAGGAGAATGGTAATGCGGACGCCCTGAGCAAAATACCCCGAGATGAAGCGGAAATAGAAACGGATGGTGGTACAGAATACCCTTGTTTAGCAGTCACTCGCTTACAAGCTCAGAAGAAAAAAAGTCGATGCAAGGGGTGATCTGCCAGAGTCTGAGGAGGACTGGGAGGACGTTGATGAAACTGCAATTACGTCGAGAAGACTGCATGGTACTCAAGACACCACAATACGTTACTGATCCCGAAGAGATAAAGGTAATATTAAAAGATTATCATGACTCTCGAGTCTTGGGGCATTTCGGAAGGAATGAGACCTTGCAAAGGATAAAACGCTTCTACCCGTGGAAGGGGATGAAGACTGATATTGCCACCTCTATCAGGCGATGCTCGAAATGTCAGAAGAATAAACAAAGTAAGGCTACTAAAATGCCACTAGTCGTAACGGAAGTCTCCGAAAAGCCGTTTGATAAGATTCATGTCGACTTGGTAGGACCATTGCCTGCAAGCCACTCTGGTAACAAATACATTTTGTCAATGATGGATGACTTAACTAGGTTTGTTGATTTCGTAACGATACCTGATCAGGAATCGAATACGGTAGCAGGGGCGTTATTTCAGCAAATACTTAGCCGATAAACGTTGCCGAAGCAATTAGTGACTGATCAAGGAGCCAACTTTACTAGGGAAGTCATAAAATCTCTGTGCAAAATTCTAAAGATTAAAAAGTTGCAGACTACTGCCTATCACCCACAATCAAATGCAGTGGAGCGACAGCATTCCACCTTAGCTAATTATTTAAGGAGCTTCGTTGATGAGGACCTGAGAAATTGAGATGGATTTCTACGCACAGCAGCACATGCCTACAATAACACTGTACATTCGGGGACCAAACTTGCGCCAATGGAAGCCCTGTTTGGGTTCATATCAGAAGTTCCGAGCAGCCTACAACGCAAACCTGAACCAATATACAACGCTGATAGATATCACGCCGTATTACAGTTCAAATTGCAAAAAGCGTTCAAGTGTTGGCGATAGAAAATTTGCTCAGAGGTAAATCTGTAGCCAAAAACATTATGATAAATCCGCATGGGCTGTGGTAATTCATTTCGCCGAAAAGGTATTGCTTAGAGATGCAGCTCGTGCGGGAAGGTCGTCGTCTATTTTTAAGGGGCCGAATGAAGTAATATATGTTCGTAGTCCTGAAAGCGTGACAATACTTCAAGGGAACAGACTCAAGCGGGTACATACAAACCGTGTGAGGAAGTTCGAAGAATAATACGTCCATACCAATATTGTAAGAATAACTCACCTCTTTTAATATTGCAGACAGTCTAAAATTCAAAATACCATTCAGCAAGGGAAGGTCAGGGCTTGAGAACCGATAGTAAGGAGCCTGTTCTACAAGGTTGAGGAATCTAAGAGACGGAACGAGAGAAGAGGAGTAACAGGTATAAAACATATATTATTGTTTTTCCTTTTCAGCCATAGTTAAGACAATAGGGGAATTAGAATATAGAAATATAGGAATTATTGTTTGTTCATAGTATACGAAAGAATGAATTAAAGATATTTGTCCAAGTAAGTAGTTTAAGGCAATAAAGAAGTTGAGAAGAAAATAAGTCTTTAAAAAGAAAAAAACTTTAAGTATGTTAACTAACAAAATAGGATTAATTGTAGCAGCCCTACTAACATCAATATTAATTATATACGCCGAGAATTCAGGCTACAGCATTCCGCCAGTCGCATTATCTGGAGTGCTGTTTGAAAACCTGGGGAAAGGCAACTTCTACACAAAGCACTGGACCATACTATCACAGCTGCAGGTACCGGATTTTTCGGAGGAATTGAGTTTTGCAGATAATTGTAGCAGCACAGCTCTGCGATAACATCCATACGGACATCAAAACTAGATACGCGATAGCTGTTAAAGAGATTAAAAGCTGGGCATCAAAGATCGAGCGTCGAAATGTAGAATTGTCGCATCACACCCATTCAGAACCATCGCAGCGAATAAGGTGATCATTTTTCGACGGAATAGGCTCACTATCAAAAACTCTTTTTGGGACGATGGACCATACAGACTCCGAGAACATCTACGCGGAACAACCATTACGGATTACAACCATTATTACTGCGCAAAATAATCAAGTGGGGGAAATAGGATTGCTGCAGCAAAGGGTGGAGTTAAATGAGATGCTGACACTATTGACTCTACAGTTACGGGAGATAAGTGAGGCACAAGAAACGTATGCAAGCATTCTGGCATTGAGCGTGGGAAAGCTACACCCATTAATAATCCACGCTCGAGAGATGACAGATATTATAAGAAACGCTACACGACAATTTGATTTGGCTGAAGAATTCCTAAATTTTCAATTACTCGCTCAGATAGCCAAGGTGACATCAATTCAGAGGCGACAGAATATTCTAGTTCGAATAGGTATTCCCCAGCCACAAAGAATAGCCTTTGATATTAATAAGGTATATACAATACCTATAACAGTAAATGATGAAGATTATCGTATTTATGATCTGGGTTCTGAGTTTGTGGCACCTAATATCCACGAACGTCAGTACATCCTGTTAGGCGAGAAACAATTTGGAAGATGAAAGCGGTTGACAACCCTCGAGGATGGCGTGAATTATCTATCTTCTATGTCCACAATTAGGGCCAACTGTTACAGCCATTCGCGACAGCTGTGTGCTGAATCTTTTCCGCAGTTTCAACGTCAATGCCAAAGCTTGCAAAGAAAGAACTATTCCGAAATGGAACAGCCTAGTCCGGATGATGACCAGAAATCGTTGTTTGTTCATGATGTCTGGAACCACCAAATTGGAAGTAAATTGTCGTGATTGTCCTACATCCATCGGCGAGTTGTCATCTACAGGATAATTAACGCTAGAGGAACACTGTCATCTACAAATGGGGGATCTTCTAATTAGATCTGATGACGACGCCCGACGTAACATAACTCTGTGGCAGCCAACCCATTCAGAACTACCATCTAGGGACTGCTTCAAGGCTGTACCAATATCTCGGAGGGCAGAAGTAACAATCGGGACCCAGCAACAGGTACAGCTTTTAGCTGCAGATAACTTCAACCAGACCTGGAGGGACCATGAGAGAGAAATTCAAAAGATGCAGGGCGCTGTCAAAGAAGAGGAGATCTACAGGCAGCAACAGCATCCTAATGTAATGTACATGTCCGCTACATCGGTGACTGGTTTAATAAGTATCGCCAGCCTAGGACTAGCAGTAGGAGTACTGATCTACCTTAAACGCTGGAAGAGGATGCAAGTAGCGTCGCGCCCCCAGCAATTGTCGATAGTACCTATCACCCGGAGACAAATCCAAGCAGTCCAGACCCCGAAGCAAACAGTCCAGACCCCGAAGAAAACAGTCCAGACCCCGAAGGAAAAACAACCCAGCGAAGATTCGGAGGATATACAGGTGATACTGCCAACAACAGCCTCCATGCCGACTGTAAACTTACCCATCCTTATCGTAGGGAAACAGCTGGTGCAGCTGGAATAACTGTAGGATTAGTTTTCGTATTATGTATGTATAAGTAAAGTTTATTTCTTTTTGATAATAAGTTAAGGTACAGCTTACTATTTAGTTTTTTTTTTCTTGTCAATGTAGTATTATGCAGTTAGCGTTTTGTTAAGACAATGGTATTTATGTACATGAATAAAATAAAATTTATAAATTAAAACTGTAAATAAAAAGGTAAAGCATGTTAGTGAATAGGAGGGAAAATGTGTAAGAAAATTGATGTAAGTAAGGCATAAAAAGAAAAAAAATGTTAATAAAATTCAATGATAGCCTAAGAAAGAATATAAATTCGGAAAAATATAAAAAAAATAAGTAAATAAAAATAGAATACAGAAAGCAAAAAAAAATTGTAAGGAATGAAATATGAGAAGAAACTATGAGAGAAATTGAATGTTCAAAAAAAAAAAAAAACACCAGAAAAGAGAATTATATGTAATATAGGAAATTTTTTTTTTTCGTTTTATATATCTAACAATGGAAAAAGATACAATAATGTTTAAAGAATATTAGAAAGACATGAAATGTAAAAAGAAAAATAAAATGTGAAATGTGAAATGAATAGAAAAATTAAATGAAAGAAAAGAAAAAGATAAGAAAAAAGATGTATATGACGTAAAATGAAAAACATAAGAGAAGGAAAATAAAAAGATTTCGATAAGAAGTATGTAATGAAAAATATACAGGAATCTGAACTGAACCACGGCTTAAGATATTTTCTCTTTTTAATTAAGACTGTTGCACTCTCCCGACCTAGTTCCCTGCGGAAACTAGTTTTACCAAGGGGGGAGGGATGTTGTGGCCCAATATACGGAAGATTCTTCCAACAGCCAAAGGCACATCTGGTAAAATAATCAGCGATTGCTAAACAATTACCTCGCACGGAATTGTTCTGCAACCGTAGAATGTTTTGCTGATTAGCCCAACAGCTGGTGGCGATGAGCGCTTAGTGGAGCAATCGCCGATTACAATAATAATTAACCTCACATGGTAATTATTATGTAAGGAGATTGTTTACCACTAAGCAACTCAGGTGCTGCAATCGGTAGAGTAATCGACAAGGTTGTGTCGTTTGTTTACATCCGCGTTGTGAGCAAAGAAAGCTTACTTCCGAATATTGGAGCATAAAAGACCAATGACTGGTCTGGCGGCGGCCTTTTATCGTGCAGTCAAGTTTTAGCTGCTTTTGGAGCGCATCAAGTTTCATGTGTCGGCCCAGATTACCTAAGCGCCAGGTAGTTTACTTAACGCAAGATAGCGAAATTCGCGGTGTACATAAATAAAGAATTGTTACAGTATAATTTGAGAAGTGTTTTTTTAATTAATTCGGTAATTTCTTTGGTTGATTGCTAGTGGGACACGACAGTACTTAGCAAGTATATATCTAATCAATTAAGTTTATATTAATGTATGAATTTTCATCAAAACTGGAAGAGTTGAATGTAACTAAATTACAGAAATTACAAAAATACAAAATTGCAAAGTTACGAAGTTGTAAAGTTTTAAAGTTTTGAAGTTTGTGGATTCAAAAGGGGATAAGAAGGTATTAAAAGAGAATCGAAGATACAAAACCAATATGGAGACAACTAGGCTAGATGAGATTTAATAAGTTTCCTGAATGCACAGACAGTACTCGCAGATCTAATATTGGACGGTAAGGCGTTCCATAAACGAATGTTATAGACCAGATAAGAACTTTCCATAAACGATTTCCGAAAATGAGGTGTCACTAGGTGTTGATTTCTTACAAACGTTGTAAATTCGAAAAATACTCTCAGATAGTCGAGTTTCCCTGACTGTAGGAGATTTACATAAGAATATTAGCGCATTTTGGTTTATGTAATCGTTCAACTCGGGGTCGTAGATGTGAGACATGGTCGAATCTACGAAGCCAAAAAATGAAACGAACACAATCGTTGAATGACACATCTACCTTGCGGTGACAGACACTATCTAGTTTTGGAAAAAATTATCCTACCATAGGTAAAATAAGGGAAGATCAGTGTTTTGACAAGTTTTAGCTTAAGCTCAGTTGACAGAATATTAGCTGAAAGCCAAAGTCTTCGCAAGCCACTATAGACTTTTCGCAGCATAGAGCTGAGTCGCAGCAATTCATTTTTGCATTCATGACAATTCCCAGGTTAGTTACTTTCTTTGAAACAGGTATCGTAAATTCGTTTAACTCTACTGTGGGAAAATCAATTAAATCTCGATTATTACAGCTGCAATAAAAAAATATACATTGCGACTTAACTGCATTTAAGAATAGTTTATTATGTTGGGCCCACGTACTTATTCGGGATAGGTCGCCGTTTAGTCGGGCCACGCAATCCTCAAGAAAACCGATTAGTCTGCTGATATAGAGTTGCACGTCGTCAGCGTACATATAATCCTCACATCTTTTAGTACGCTTATATAGGCACTGAAGAGCAATGGGCCGAGGATTGATCCTTGGGGTACTCTACATGAATTAATGACATGTCGGACATATTTGCTGATTACTGGTAATAATAGTTTAAAGAAACGGGGTGATTGATTGTCTGGTCCTGTGGCGTCGGATTTTATGGAGCATTTCGATTGAATAAGCTCATCGAAGCAGTGAAAGATGACATCCCACGGCAAAAGAAGGCGTTCGGTATAAAGGTACTCTACATCAATACTCCCATAGTCACGGTATGAGACATGTTTATAACGTGGTATCACATCCAGCCTAAAAGCATAAATAAGGAATAGAATATCATGGTCAATTGTGCTGAATGGAAGGAGCTGATTTTGAAGATTGACTTTATTCCTATCCGAAACAATTAGAAGATCAAGAGTCGAAGGGTTTGATGTATTAAAAAAAAGTAGGCGAAGTATTGACAATATTGAGATGCAGAGATTGAATAAGATAAGGAAATTTGTATGTTAATGCTCTGCGGTGAAGAAGATTTATGTTGAAGTCGCCGCCAATCACTACACTTTCATAATGTTGGGTAACTCGCGGACTGCATCATCACTAAACTGCTTAGGTGGAAGATATTCCGAGGTTAAGACACATTTATCGTTATTAGAGCTAAATTCGATGCACAAATTCTCACGGCAGAGTTTGAGAAGAAGATATAAGTTTGGCTTTAAGGTAATCCCTAATATAGATGGCTACACCCCCGCAAACACGGTCCCTCCGGTCGCTGCGAAATATGTTAAAAATATGCAAAAATGAATCGAAAATCATCGATCTTGTTACGAATGCTTCTTGCATTCACAGTACATATATTTAAACCCGAAAATTGATTTCCTAGTATTTTGAATACAGTTCTTACTCGAGAAATTATCCATAGTCATAGACGTGCAAAGCACTGCCGGTGCACTCTGACACATAATTACGCAACATTAGCATCATTGCAGAATGAAAACTAAAATTAAGTATCCACAAGAGAAACCACAAATTAGTAGAAAAGAAAAATAGAGTTTGAAACAAATTCATAATTCAATTAAAGAAGTTTCAGTAAGAATATTACAGGAAAGTAAGACTAGCATTTGGTTTCTAAATTGAATAAACTTTAGTCCATTTGTATAAAAACTACAAGTATTACAAGGATTATATTGTGGTAGCTCCGTAGAATTAGCAGCATATTACGTTTAGGCACGCAAAATCTAATTTTGTACAAGGTTATCTAACTGGTCTCCTCGGGTGATCCTGAGTTCATTACCATCTCGACGAACCTTGACATATAGCAGTCCATCTTTTGTACGGGCTGAATATATTTTCCCCTGTTTACGGAGTTTCAATGCTTCACATAAGAGAGAGCTATTTCTGGGAGTCATGCTCTCATTTATATAAATTAAAGAGTCTGAAGAGGAACCTTCGAGATCAGCAAGCCGGATACCACTTCGTCGACGATATGATGATAGGAAAGCTCTTTGTTCTGTTGGGCACGAGAAACGTACTACAATAGGGTTATCATTCCGAACAGGCTTTGCTTTATTGCGAAAAGCATCAATGTATGGCGAAATTGGATGGTGGACCACATCAGCAATAGTTTGACAAGTGTTTACCAGATTTTCATTTTGTTGGGAAGGTACTCCACGTATAATTACGTCGCTAAGACGATGATGCCTATGTACGTCATCAAGTTCATCTTGAAGAGACTTCATAGTTTGTGTGACTTCTGTCTTCAGTTTTTCGCAAATTTAATTCTCTTATCGAAACAGCGTATGGCGTCATAAATTCTAAATTCATAAATTCTGCAAGCGCAGTTCGATCTTGGGCAGAAATCCAGTTTCTAATGTCTGAATTAATTTCTCCACGTTCGCTGGCGAATGCTCTGTCATACTGACACCACTTCTCGTTACAACTTGGGCGTCTGCATTAGTATTCGAAGTTGATGGGGTTTTCTATCTGTTTTTATCTTTCCCCACCATAATGAGCGGAGCGGACAGAAATTACGATACACACCAACAGGAGTTTCTAGTTGCAACAGCACTAACTGTATTAGGACTAAACAGTTTTGGCAATTAATTGGATTGTCCTAGCACTAAGCAGTTTTGTTAATTAATTGGATTAATTAAATTTCCACTAAATCAATCACCATGAAAACTCCCATCAAACACAAAATAGTTCGCGACACACTATCGGAAACCGAAATGAGATTTTGCCAATTTCAATCACGGATATATTACTTTATAGCAAGCCAACTCGGGAGCCACTTGAAAACACGTTTATACTATAGCGTACATCTTTCCCCCGGTAATTGGTGGTTCCATAATTTCCTACCTCAAGAGCAAAGGGAAAGAAAGGGACTTAGCTAAATAAACAACAGAGGCTGAACTGAGCTCACTGACATATATAACATGCACTGCCTGATTTTCTATCTCACATGGGTCAACTTTTTTTGTCAAAGTGTGCCAATTATCTTAATTTCAAGTTTTGTTATCGTTTAAATATTCATATTATAAGTTCAATAAATTATAGATGCGTTCGAAATTATTTCAATTCTTCGAAGCTTATCTCCTACAACATGAAATATTTTTTAAATTTGAATTTTAAAGAAATAAAATTAAGCAATTTTTGTCTACTTACCCCTAAAAGTAGGTATGGGGGACTGAGAAAGGATTACAAATATTGTATTGCCATCTGCTTCTATTCTATATATTCATTGGGAAAACCACTGAACTGAAACTGGACTATGGTGTATTTTGTATAGAACTTATTATTTGTAGTTCCGTGGAATGAAGTAGTTAAGCCAAAACGTGACAACTATAGAAAAGTGATCCCATAATAATGTTAAATAATGTAAGCAATTTCAGTAGTATCAGCAGTCCATTTCATATATGTCAGTGACTGAACTATGGCGAAACCGGAATTTCTCCCCTGAAAGGCAACGGGAAATAAGGGGGCTTAGCTAAATATACAACAGTGAGCCTAATAATTTTTAGAATTTCAAACACAAAAGAAGAAATTGAGTAAAATTGTATAATTTAGAGGAAATTTACAAAATATATCGAACGAGGTGAAAATTTCCTCAAAAGCGAAAGCGTTCCGCGTAGCCTGCCTACAACCATCTGCGCGGTTACCAGATACTCTCATTATTCATCACCTCTGAAGTGGACCTTATCCTTCTCGTAGCGTTTGTAGTGTAGCAAAGGAGCATACCAGCAGTCGGTCCTACCCAACTCCACTTTGGGCTGAAGATGAATAGCTCCACAACAGGCACCTCCAGCTGTAAAAATGACTTCCGGGATATGCGTTGGTGGCCGCACAATAATTGCCGCCAGCGATCAGTCGGCTAGGGGGAGTCCTTGCCATCCACATCCCTTCAATGCTAATAAGCCTTGCAAAAATCATTGAGATGATTGACCAGACAGACAGACGGACTGATACAATACAAACAGACAAAAAAAAAGTTCTACCGTGGCTAGCTCCTCGCGGTCACACCTAGAAGGAAGACAATTTATTTAATTCAAAGCAACGAAAAAAAAACGGAAGATCACAACAACAATTTTCAATCCATCTGGAGAGTTGCGAACGCCACAGAGAGAAGAGATTGAGAGAGCGAGAGGGAGTCTCAATTGCTGTTGTGACTATTGGGGGATATTGGGCCTAATCACCACCATCCAGCCTGTCTAAGCCTCCAAAACCTTTATGTTCTGCTTATCCCTATTACAATGTGTGTTACAAGATCCTTCGTAGGGCAGAAATCAGCATGAGTGGACTTCTCTTCACTCAAATTAACCTGTAACACAGCAAGGGGGTGTCTGCTTCGTTTGGACGTTGTCTCGTTGACTTGAGTACAAAACCCCCACAACAAAAAGTGGTGTTTGTGCAGGAGCCTTGGGTCTGGAAGAACCGTATCCACGGTCTAACGGAGGTTAAAGGCATTCAAATCCTGTATGACTACACGTACTCTATTCCTAGGACTTGTGTTGTTGCGAAAAAGACGTTGTGGTAATCTTGCTGCCTCATTTGTGCGATAGGGTCCCTACATCGATCAAGCTCTCCTTCAAGAAAAATAGAGTCAATAAGGAAATTCTTATTGTCTCAGCATATCTCTCGTATGACTCCGCTGCTCCCCTCCAACTGAGGGAGTAAGGCGAGCGGTTGAGTATGCGAGGTCTAATCGGCTTGGAGTTTTGGTGGGTTGTGATGCCAATGCTCATCACATTGTCTGGGGCAGCTCAGATACTAACCATCGGGGTGAGCAACTGCTGGAGTTCATAACTTCAGCGGACCTGGTCGTGTTGACTTTTGCGTCCTTCGACACTTTTCCTCTGCTTTCCAGCTGAAGGGTATCGCGAGAGCAGTCTCTCTCTGATCACCGCTACGCTGAATTCTGTATGGGTGCGGACTTCATTGAGGTGGAATCTTACAGGAATCCAAAGTGGACTCATTGGGGGAGATACCATATGAAACTAGTTTCCACGCTCGCCTCTCCGGTGGAAAAAATCCGGAGAATTTCCGCCTTGGAGAAGGCAGTAGGAAGGCTGCAGTCCGCTGTGACTGAGGCTTTTGAAGCTTCCTGTCCTACTAGTACGGACATTGGAAGGAAACCTATGCCGTGGTTGAACGGCATTCTTAGTGAACTCCGTAAGGCTTCCAGAAGGCTTTTTAATAAGGTCAGGAGGACTGGCTCGGGGAAAGACTAGCAGTTCTACCGTGAGACTCAGAGTAACTAGAAGAGGCTTGTTAGGAAATCAAAAGACAAGCCTTCGTAGACTTCTGCGAGGAGCTTGACGGCTATCGTGAACCAGCTAGGCTGCTTAGGCCTCTTAGGAGTGACCCGTCGGCCAGGCTGAGTGTTCTAAGAAGGCCAGACGGCTCCTGTATGGCATCGAAGGATCAAGCCTGTATACTTCTTTCCTCGATGCACCAACCAGAGTTTAGGCTAGAAGAAGACCTACAATTGTGTGGCGAACATTCTTCACCTCTCTGCACTGGTGTTGATTGGTCCACTGCTGCCAAGTTAGTTGATGTCGAGAAGGAGAAATGGTTAATTTAAATTTTCCTGGCTTTTAAAGTCCCAGGTCCAGACGGTATTGTTCGAACCAAATCGATTCGAATATATTTTTATTAACAGATACCTTGTACAAAGAAAACATCCTGAAAAGAAAGCATCAAAACTCTTAGTAAACTTAAATCTAATCTGATTACTGTTAGTCGAAAGACAGGTACACAAGCCAGCAAAGCCATATATTTGTCATCTACATAACATATTGCATAAATACAATACAGAAATATAGCCCCATCGAGGAGATCAAATTAAGATCATTATCATATATTTGAACCGTTAGATTCGTGCGAAAAACAATTCCTGGAAAGGGAATATATTACAAAAATACCATGCTAAAATTGAGTTCTGAAAAGCAAATGAATTGAATCTAATTACAATTTTCCCCAAAATAAGTACAAATTCTAACCAAAGCATGTGTTATCATGTAGCATACAATCAATGGCACAAATACAATCAGATCAAGCCGATCAATTTCCAACTCTATCATTATCATAATGATGATACAATCCAACGGGAATTTCTTCTATACGTGATAGAGAGAGCATTTTTGCAAAAATAATTTAATTTAACACAGCAGAACGCGCAGCTCTAAATTTCTTGTTGCTATGCATTTTTGTTCATTGCTACGCAAATTTTATTGCTAGTAGCGTAAGTTCACAGCTGCATTGCCAATCCTTGTAATCATGCACCTCTGCTACTTCATCAGTGGTGTCGTGTGCAAGCAAGGGCTGTATAAACGACAAGCTGACTGATCTCGATCTCTTTTTGTACTTGGCAACGCGTGAGGTAAGTTGGCTAGTTAGGGACTAACATTTATATCGGGTATCGACTAATATATCACTTTTAACAATTACCAAAACAAATAATTTCTGATCTCGACGGATCTAAACAAATCTTATTTCGGGTCTATTATTTATTTACAAACAATCATTTCTGGTGTTGACGGAAATAAACGCTTTTTATGTCGGGTCTCGATTGAAGATAAGATAACACTTTAAGCCAGGCCTCTACTGACTTAAAGAATATTATCTCGCGTTTCGCCTGAGATAATCCTTTACTAACTATCATTTCTGGTCTCGACGGAAATAAACACATCATATTTCCGGTCTCGATTGAAGTTAAGATATTTACTAACAATCATTTCTGGTCACGACGGAAATAAACGCATATTATTTCGGGTCTCGACTGACTTAAAGAATATAATCTCAGGTCTCGACTGAGATAGTATATTACTAACATTAACACTTTATTTCTCGTCTCGACGGGAATAAAGAATTGTTCTAACGAATGGTTAGAACGAAGGGTCTTAACACTAGATTAAAGCCAACCCTCAAGTGTGAAGTTCTAGATCGGTGACTACCAGTCACTTGTAACAAATCAATGTTTATTCATATATCGATTTCATTATATATTTACTCATATATATATATATTTACATATTCTACATTTCTTGTGCATATTTATTAAATATCATAATTTATCGTAATTCTGTATTAATTTAACATATATATATATTTTTACGTAGTACGCTCTTGACGATTTTGTATTGTAACAATTTTGCCAATAAGTGTTTTCAGTGTGTTACAAATATTCTCTAACCCAAAACTTATATATTGAGTTATATCCCAATACAACTATTTTAGATAATCGTACATTCTAAGTATGTGGCAATAAGTGTTTTCTAGTGTGTGTGGATCTCTGACCTAACACTTATATATGTATGTGGGATTTTATTTGTCTGAGAGGTCAATAAAAAGTAAATCGAAACACCTCGTTCATCTAAAAATTTATTACTGTATGAAACAAGTGTTTAAATAATGCCGGCGGGAACTTGTTCGCTAGTCTCCTTGACATCCGATCGGTTTTGTAGCTAGGATAACAGAGAGGGCTGACTCGTCTTTTTGCGTTTGAAATGACTCAAACTGTGCTACCATACTACATATTATTGCCAGCGTAGCGTTCAGGTTCTGTTCGATCCCACAACTCGGCCATCCTGGAAGAGATATTCGGGCTGCATGTCATACCATCATCAAGAAATCGTCGTCTTCTTCATAAAACAAATCTTCGTCTTCATTAAAAATCTTCGTCATCAGTTATCATCGCCGAAAAAATCGTCTTCTTTAAAACAAATCATCCTCATGAAGACTATTATTTATAAAACGATGAAATACTACGGGGGCATTGCAAAGGCCGAATGATACACGAAGGAATTCAAATGACCCGATGGTGTAACAAATGCTGTGTACTTGATACTTTCTTCGGCGACAGGTACGTGGAAAAACCAATTGGCTAAATGCAGCGTGGTAAAAACATTGGAATTGTATAGCTGGTCAATTTGGTCCTCCGTTAGGGGTAACCTAAATCTGTCCTCGATTATTTCTCTGTTTAATCTCCGATAATCAATGCACAATCGCTTTGTTCCATCCTTTTTATTAGGTAAGACAACTGGACTGGCGAAATCAGAAACACTGGGTCTTATAACATCTTTCGTTAGCCACTCCTCAATTTGCTCATCCACAGTACCTTTTTCAGAGGGGGGCAATCTTCGTGCGTAATAACAAATTACAGTTTCGTTTCTAAGTAATATTTTCAGTTTCACATTCGACGCTTTCGTTTTTAGCGGTTTATAATTCCTGAATAGCCGACATATTTCAGCTACGTATTTCAAGTTTAATACTTTAAGATCCTATGGATTAGTTTCTGCGAAAAGGCAGGGCATAGAAATATCGCCAACTCTTTCAATAAAAATATCGTTATCTTTCATCGTTATTTGTGTATTTCGCAATAAGTCGTTTCCCATAATCACCTTTGCTTTGGTTAGTGTATTTAGAACAACATGGATTATTGCTGGGAATTCTTCTTTGTCAATTCCTAGGGTGGAAGTGAACAACCAAGTGTAGTAAGAGTAGATGAGGCTATGCCTTGAATTTTGATTGAATAACCTTGTAACATAGGTGAACCGATTCTACTGTATTCGTCTTTCCGGATTAATGGGATGTCACTGCCTGTATCTACCAAGGCTGTAACAGACTGACCTTCAACGTTTACTGGCTTATAAGGACTATGACACCCCTCTATGACTGCTACATTGTTACGTGGTACTTCTTTACTTACACGACAGTCAAATGATTTGTATCCATGGCTATTGCAATTAAAACACTTAATACCCACGGACTTGGAAGGACAATCAGGTGATTTAAGCCCAATGTTTACGCAATTAAAGCTTTTCATACCCATAGATTTGGAAGGACAATCATTCGATTTGTGCCCATTCTTGCAGCAATTATAACATGGATGGAACCGCAAATTTATTATATAAATCTAGCTTCTGCTTGAGTTCGTTAAAAGTTTTTGCACTTTACAATAAAACTATATTTGAGGACTCATCTACAATTCCATCGATGATATACTGTATCACTGATTCCTCATCTATATTGCCGAATAATGATTAAAAATCCGCTGTGAAAGTAAATTCCTCTTTACATTTAAGGAAAATGCGCACAATATGAAAAGGTACCGCTGACGCTGGTAAATATACGCAAAACTGTTATTATTTAAAAATTCACTGATTAATATTCCTCTTTACATTTCAGGAAAATGGGCACAAAATGAAAAGTCACTGTCGACAGAGGTAAATATACGCAAAACTATTATTATTTAAAAATTCGCGATGAAAATTCTTCTGTACATTGGAGGAAAATGGGCACAAAATGAAAAGTCGCTACCGACGCGACGCAAGTAAATATAACAAATCCGCGCAAAATAAAGCGCCAGTTCGTGCCTCAACAAAAACAACTGTCCGGCCCTAATGGAATGTTTCCACGCATCCAACTTAATTTTTGTTTTCCTTTTGAGAATCTCAATTCAATCCCACTGTGACTTAACTTCTACCGCTCATGATAAGTGCTCAGAGCCAACTGATTAGTTACCATACAAAAATCTCATCACGCTCGAACCACCCGACCAGCCGGCGCATAGTTTCTTCTCAGGCAAGACCCGTGTTTATGTACTTGCGCGCCCACCGCTAGCCGCGCATCCTTTTTCCATGTAATTTGAAAGATTGCCTAGCATTTGTGCTGCTGCCTGAGTGCGGCTGTGTGTGCATTAGTTCCCCTGTGCTTTGGAAGTAGCAAAATGTGTGATGTGAGCACACAATTTTCTATACATTTTCTTAGGAGGGCCTGCTGTGATACATTCATTGTGTAGTGGTATCACGCGATATTTTACGGCGAGGCGAATTACCGTTTTGCATATACATATTACAATTTTTCGTGTCTAAAAATTTATTTTTTTGTGGTCTCTTCCTACTTTTCAGCTTTTTGTTCATATTGTTACGTGCCACAAAGTGGCACAAGCGACATCTGTTGGAAATGGAAACAACTTTAGGTTAGTGACATCCTAGTAAACTGAGGGTTCGGAGCACGGAATATTCAGGAAAGTTCTAGGATAATTCGTAGAGTATAAATACGGCGCTTCTCACATCAGGAGGCGGAGTATTATTTCAGACAGCGAAGTGAACGAAGTAAACTATTTGGATTGCGATAATTAGAAGTACAGTACTAGCGATAAATAAAGAGTTGATTTGATAATTATTTGTGAATTTGTGAGAGTAATCAGTAAAGTTAAATAAAGAAAGAACTTTTGAATTATATCTGAAATATTGTGTTTTAAATAACGAACTAAGGCCACGCTCGTAACAACTGGTGTCAGAAGTAAAATAAAATCGCGAAATAAAGTGGTGGCATTTGACTTTGAAATTCAAAGAGTGATTAATTTTGTGAAATCGCGCAAGAATGGGACGCAAACTAAAGGAGCTTCGCATACAGGAATTGAAAGTGGAGTTGGGGAAGCGGTCATTGCAAACGACAGGTCTAAAGAATGTTCTAGTCGAGCGACTTAGACAAGCGTTGATAGAGGTAGAAAAGAATCCTGATACATACGTTGTCGAGGAAGAACCAGAAACTGACGAAGAGCCTGCGATGAACATAGAACAGCTTTTGGGTACTTTAATGACCAAAATGGAGCTTTCAACCCTGCAAGTGAAAAATGCCCTTGAGGAACAAAAGAATTCTCTAGAAGCCCGTTTGTACGAACAAAAGAATTCTCTCCAGGAACACAAGAAATCTATAGAAACCCGTTTGGACGAACAAAAGAATTCTATGGAATCCCGTTTAGATGAACAGAAGAAATCACTGGAAACGCGTTTGGATGAACAAAAGAGTTCTCTGGAGAATTGTCTAGAAAATCGCTTAGCGGAAAAAAAGAATTTCCTGAAAAACTCGTTAGTCGAACAAAATTTAAAAATTGAAGGAATCGAGCAAGAAGTGGCGGAAGTTCAACAAAAAGTCACCGAACAGCTTGACAACTTTAAATCAGATTTGGAGAAGATGAAGCATCGACAACCACGGCACGAAGGAATTGAAATATCCAATGCAGGCAGAATGAAACCTCCAATATTTGATGGACAAAATTCGTGGCATATTTTCAAGAGACAATTCGAGGCTGCTTCCGAAGTAAACGGATGGAATGATGCAGACAAAGCTACAGCTCTGGTATTAGCACTTCGAGGTTCTGCATCAGAGCTTTTACAAACTATACAGTACTAGTACAGGCGATAGAGTTACGTTATGGAGATGAACACATGCAGCAAGTATATCGCCTACAGCTACGCAACAGGATTCAAAAGCATGGCGAATCACTACAACAACTGCAAGATTTCCTTAATGAAGTGGCAACAGAAGCATTTGTGAACGGTATTGCAGATCAAAATTTACAACAAGCGTTGAGGCTAGCAGGAAAGAAATCAACAGCAGAAGCACTAGCCTATGCACTAGCGTATGAATCTGCCAGGCAAGCTTCTCGAAGTGCAGTACGAGTGAGAGAAATTTCGGTGGAGGAATGTACTTGTAACAGAATGCAGTCATCACAGAGCACTCCTTCAGGCGGTATTTTTCGTTGCTGGAATTGTAATAGACTGGGACACATCCAAAGGGACTGCAGAAAACGCCGACGAATGGAAGTGCTAGAAGAAGGGCAGAGATATCGAGCTGGGCAAAGATATCGAGTTGGGCAGCAGACTCACAGCAGAATACCGTCATCAGAGACCACTTCTTCGCGTGGTGTCATTCGATGCTGGAAATGTAGTAGACTGGGACACCTGCAAAACGACTGCAGGAAACGAGGACGAATGCAAACAACAGAAGAAGAAGGGAGAAGATGGCGAGCTAGAGAACAAGCTTTCCGTGGAGAGACTAGACTGCAACCTCATGACTTTGAAATCCCATACCGCAAAGGACGTATCCACGGATATGCAGAAGCTTTTTCACAACGTCCATGTAATCCTGAAAGGAATCATTGCGGACGGATGGAAGAAAAAGATGACGATGACTACAATGATGATAACGAAAGTCGAAAGAAGAAAGGAAAGAAATCCAAAGATGATGATGATTACGGTGATAAAAGTAAAAAGAAGAAAGGAAAGAAATCCAAAGATGATGATGATTATGGTGATAAAAGTAAAAAGAAGAAAGGAAAGAAATCCAAGAGCGAGGACAATGAAAGAAAGAAAAAGACGAAAAGTAAAGGGTCTAAAGATGCTGATAATGACGATGATAAGGGTATAATGAAGGTCGGAAAAGGTAAAGATAAAGTTTCTGACGATGATGATAATAAGAAGCGCAAAGGCGGCAATGAAACGGATGACAACGGCAATCGAAAGGGCAAGAAATTTGAGGACAAAGGAATCAAAGATAAAAGACGAAAGAAAAATTAAAGCATGGAAGAGTGTTTCAACAGAACATTAATCAAACATCTCAGGAAGGTCTTCAACTATAATCAACGCGATTGGTTTCGTCATATTCCTATATTTCTAATGGCTTATATATCAGCTGTTTACAATATGACCAGACAAAGCCCATTTAAGGTCATTTTCGGAAAGGAAATGCACTTACCTAGCGACCTCAAGTTTGGTATTCCCAAAGGCGAACAAAAGTTACCAGAAGACTACGAACCAAAGCTCAGACAACGATTAGCTGATGTGCACGAAGCCACGAGACGTTCTCCAAAGTTACCACAACACTGGGAGAGACCGTATGCAGTTACAACTAAAACTAATAACATGCCATACAAGAATCAGCGCGATACAAGATGCAAAAGAAAAATCGTTCATCTAGCTCGCTTGGGTCAATACGGAGAGCATCAAGACCGTGGATCATCTGTTATTCGGGACGAACAAATTTTAAGAAAGGGGCAGTGTTACGTGCTACAAAGTGACACAAGCGACATCTGTTGGAAATGGAAACAACTTTAGGTTAGTGACATCCTAGTAAACTAAGGGTTCGGAGAACGGAATATTCAGGAAAGTTCTAGGATAATTCGTAGAGTATGAATACGGTGCTTCTCACATCAGGAGGCGGAGTATTATTTAAGACAGCGAAGTGAACGAAGTAAACTATTTGGATTGCGATAATTAGAAGTACAGTACTAGCGATTAATAAAGAGTTGATTTGATAATTATTTGTGAATTTGTGAGAGTAAACAGTAAAGTTAAATAAAGAAAGAACTTTTGAATTATATCTGAAATATTGTGTTTTAAATAACGAACTAAGGCCACGCTCGTAACAATATGGAAAACTAACGAAGCGTTTATGAATCCACTAAATCAATCTTACTTATTACCCAATCTCGGATTCATAACCCAAAACTAAACCCTAATTCTGCATTCATAATGCCTAACATCCTATCATCACTTTTCCCCAAAATGCATTTCACAAGAATTCAAGAAATTCAGTACAAACTCAAAGTACGAATTCTTAAACACACCCATGTGAATGCAACTAACAATAAATAACAGGCGGTAGGTACCCGTAATTCTATCCCATTTGTCGCGTGCCTAAAATGATCATAATTTCTTCCACATGACAAAGGCAAAACAAAACCCGCAATACGATCTAGCGCCAGCATTATGATTCAGTCATAAAGACGAACGAAGCAACAATTAAAGCCAAATACGCGACTACGTCACCGACCGTTCTGAAACCGGCGAGTTTACCTAACAGGTGCTCCGTAGAACGGCTGCACTTCATTGCATTGATACGGTGACGTGAAATTTCATGAATTTTGATGACCCTGAAAGTTGTTATGCATGAAATCGATCGTCGAACATTTTTTCAATTGTTATTCAGTTCGATTTCGGGAATTTTGTTATTTCCTGATTTTATTCAAAAATTGAGCGATAATTTGTGGAAGGAGTATCATCCCCATGTTAACCATTTTATATAAATTTGGTGATATTTGGACTAGGAATTCAGAGGGTATTCTTGAACCAACTAGGAAAGTCGCCCTACCAGATGTAAGGCCACAGTATATATCATACAGTAGCCCAGCTCTGTCAAAATTGTCAAGCGAGTAGGATGCTTCTATAAAGAGACTATACTTTCTCTTTCAGCACTTTTAACTAACACAATAGTCAATTTCTAATGCAAAGGTTCCTATTTAAATCTAAAGTGGAAGAAACAGAACTTACAGCATGCACAAACTACTAGAGGAAGAGAGACAAAAACACAATCAAAACTATTTCTACAAGAAAAAAAACAGCTAAAAACAATTTTTTCCACTTCCCATGCCATTCGGCTTGGTAGAAATATCAAACTGTCACAAACATTTCCTTAGAATATGTCGCAAATAGGAATGGTTGAATCGTGTATAATTCGTGTAGAGCGTAATTTGTCAAATGTGCTTTTGTTTTGTGAGCAGACTTAGTCAATTTAAAATCTTTTGTGAAATTTAACAAAAGTACGTAATCACTTCTTTTCAAAACTATTTATCTTTGAAGTTTATTTAGTGCAAAGTTTTATAGTACCACTAGTGCCTATTCAAATCTTCATATCATTTAGAAAAACAGAAATGAAGTGCTCGGTCAGTGCTTGCAAATATAAATTGGATTATAAACTAGGGAATCCTGTTTGAGGCAATTGCACTATCTAAATTATCTTTCTTGTCAATAGCAGCAAAGATTTATATAAATTAATTATGTGAATTGTTTTAAAATAAAGTAGAAAAAGAACATTTTTTACCACAGATGCTCCGCTCAAGACCTTTGTTTACTTTTTGCAAATTGACAAGTTGCTTAGAATAGGGATGGCGTGTAAATACATGTAAAAATGGACTACCAACACAACCAGAAATTCATTAGACAAATCTGGCTTATCACCATTCCTGTTTGCTATATATTCTAAGGTTATTACAGCCATTTGCCTGTTACACTGTCCATGGAACGAACACCACTTTGCAATCAAACAGCTGTTTGGTAATGGAACAATACATTTGCAGGCTGGCACTGAGATATGTACTTACATAAAACTAATACTTCTCCCAACCATTGTGCAACCAGCTACTGTTCGTTCCTTTACATCCGTATCATACTTAATAGTTCCCTCTTATTGGAGAAATTTTGAGTTTTTTTTTTTTTTGTAATTAAAATTCTAAAATTCAGTTTTCAGTAGTTTGTTCTAAGCTGGGCTACTGTATGATATATACTGTGGTAAGGCCTCCTAAGTTGCCTAAAAAGTGTTAATTGCAAGTAAAGTAGTTAAAGTCGAAAAATTAAGTTGAGACCTGTGAAGAATATAGCCCAGACTTGGTTCCCCAGGAAGCTAAATAAATAAATCTAATCTTTAAAAAGTTATTCCAGATCTTTTATTTTTTGGTATATTCTGTTGCCCTGAAGAGGAGTAGCAGTTATAACAGCGCTACCTTTCGTTATGATATGATGTTGAACGATTGCAATTTGTGCGCGTTCTGCACAAATTAGGATCTTTCTTTCTGGAAATATTTTGTTATTTTCTCCTTTTCAGGTTTTTGTTGGAAAGTAGCGAAGTGCTACTTTTCGAACTTAAATGAATTTTGTCCCTTTTCGGGTATTTTGTGTACATTATGAAGAAGTAGCAGAGGCCTACTTCTCAAAACTAGATAACCTTCTTGCCCCTCTTCATGTATTTTGTGTTCTTTGTGGAGAACTAGCAGAGGGCTACTTCTCGAAATTAAGCTTCTTGCCCTTTTTCCCGTACCCAAGTTATTAAAGAAAATACCAAAAATTAAAAGGAAAAGGACGGGAAAAAATTTAAAACGGGGAAATACCTAAAAAATGAAATTAGCGTGAGGGCAGAACGATACAGTAGCAATTCCAGTTAAATGCTTTTTGATTTGCTACAAGATATTCGAGGCCTCACTGCTTCTTTATTTTGTCACGAAGTGACGGCTTAATCTTCTGATATGTGCTGTTGGACTAGTGCTTTGATTGCCATAAACAGTTCTAATGAATTGCAAGTGACTAGTAGGCGTGGCGAACTTCAAAATGAAGTTAACTGAGTACCGACAGTATTCACGGCGGTCACGGTCACATACTGACAAAGCTAAAGTATTCCAAACTCCAAGAAATCTATAAATAGTAAATGCAATAACAAATATTATTTGTTTCCAAATCCAGCTGAACAGGGTAGTCAGTAAGGCTGGGAAAAGCACACATATTGTGAAGTTCTACGCATCTTCTTTGGGTGCAACTGACCCTTTGTTACCGTAGGTTCACGGTCCTCACGTAGGTCATAATCCAGAAAATAATGTCAACTTGAATAGTATTTTTTTAAATATTCGTTCGGAAATATATATCGCTCACATATGCTTACTTTACTGGCAAAGTTTATATTATATTCATCTTCTATCACTAGTTTCTTTGCCGCAAAAATTTGTACAACATAACTTATGTATTACCGATAGCTCAAACTTTTCAATTTCCACTTTTTTTTTTTTTAATATTTTGAATTAAGAAAATCTTTAATATTTAATAACTTGACATCCTCATAGTAATTAAATCAAATTTTAATTGCCCTGTCTTGCTTCACCTTTTGAGCCAAATTCCTGCCACGTAATGAATAGTAAAATCATTTAGAATTTCTTTCAAATAAGTTCTACAGACTATGCAAAGTCAATTATGTAACTATGTATGGGAGCACATATTCGTTATATTTGTTAGCAATTTTGTTGACTTCCTTATCAGAAATTCAACAGTAGATAATTAATTATCTTACCTGATCTACCGAGCCATAGTTGCGCCGAGAAAATACGCCTCGCCTAGAAATGAGTTCTGTTGCCGATGAGCTGAAACAATAAATAGTAATAAAATTTATTTATTTTTAAGCTTTGTACAAATCGTTAATCTGTCTGTAATATTAAAAATAATATATTTTTGGATATAACTAATATCAATTATATTTTCAATTATATGAGTCAACAGATTGGTTTACCAAACTTAGTTTTGGCTTTCTCCATTGTTATTTTCCCTTGAACCCTTTGTTTCTTCGCGATGACTATGCATAATTAAATTTAGAATATGGAAGTAAGGCGTAGCTGCTCATAGGAATTCAGTTAAAACAGAAATTAAGTTAAAGTTTTCGTTGTGTTTAGATGGAGCTATTGAATTTTGTCTCGGTTATTGCAAACTCTTCACAAAACTTCTGTTTCAAACAAATAAAACTTTTAATTACTTTCTGTCCTTTCTTATTTAGAGGAGAACTATGCAAGATTGATATATACCCACAGGCGAATCAACGAATGGAATAGGAAATATTTAAATTGGGTACATAGTTTATTCTGGTGTTCGTGTGAGTAGATTTTATTTAATTCTCTTTTTTATGTTATTAGCTATACAAAACATGAGGAGATATACATATATTTTAGGGCGTATTTGAATAACAATTTCACACACTTTAATTTAGTTTTAACAATACTAATCCAACTAACTGAAACAAAAGACCTAGGTGTACTGCGACTAATTTTATTGTAAATACATCATAATTAAAGAAAAAATTGTTGGTCCATTTTAAGCTGATTGAATGTGCTACTTGCATTTGAAGAAAATAATTTCTCCGGTACATGTATGCGTCTAGAATTTCAGAAGAAAACAATTTTCGACATTAGAATATTCCTAAAACCACACTAAGCTACTCAAATCAAAGATACAATTGATTCGCAAGTCAAGCACAGGCTGCAATTTCCATAAATTATTTATAAAAAACTGAAGACGTCTTTATGGTTGATGTAAAATTTTCCGTAATTTCAGTTTCAGTATTAGAATGGCATGACACAGTTTTACTGAATTTAAGGTTGTCCAGTGGGGTACCTAGTATTATTAGTCGTAAAATTTATTGGTGTACTTAGTAAAAATGACTATGACCAACTTCGTCCCAAGCTTTGTCCTTAATATCCTGACGCATATAGTTCTGGCACTTTATGGTATACCTCAAACACTCACTCTTCTCTATACCCACAATAAATTTCTCCGTCCAAACATTTTTACAAAACCTTCTGAACTTGTACTCGCAGACTTACCCAAGCTACTGACAATTGAACAAATCTTAAAAATCAGAAAATGTGACAGCATTCACATTAGCACATTAGCACAGTAGCAAACTGAAAAAAATCAGAATACTAAAATATTACAGTAAACTGAGAAATTGGAAGAGCTCTCTGAATTTTTTCAGCAAAACTGTAGTTCAGAGAACTGTGACATGGCCCATTTTATTTCGTTTATTTTTATTTTCTTAAATTCAGTAATCTGAATTTCTGGAATTCAGTATACTGGAATTCCGAATAATATGACATCTGCCTATGAGTACAAAGGCTCTATGCGGATCCTAACTACTACATCCGCACCTAAAATTACACCAAATTTTACTGTACTGGACGAACACGTATTAAAATAAGATTGGAGTCCAGGCTCTCATCACACATTCGTGACAAACTCAAATTCTAATAGAACTACATAAATGTATACATATATTACTACGTACAATAGAAAAGGACAAGAGACAACTATTGGAAATAGATTCTTGTGTGCTGATACTCCTGAAATTGCTTACATTATTTGACATTATTATGGGATAACTTTTCTATAGTTGTCCCTTTTTGGTTTAACTACTTTATTCCGCTGAACCTCAAATAATAAATTCTATACAAAATACACCATAGTCCAGTTTCAGTTCAGTGGTTTTCCCAATGAATATATAGAATAGAAGCAGATGGCAATAAAATATTTGTGATCCTTTCTCTGTCCCCATTCCTACTTTTAGGGACAAGCAGACAAGGATTGCTTAATTTTATTTCTTTAAATATCAAGTTTAAGAAATATTTGATGTTGTAGGAGATAAACTTCCAAGAATAGAAATAATTTCGAATTCATCTGTAATTTGTTGAACTTTTAATATGTATATTAAAGCGAAAGTAAAACTTGAAATTAAGATAATTGTCACACCCCTGCCAAGAAAAGTTGACCCATATGAAGTAGAAAATCAGGCAGTCCATGTTATATATGTCAGTGGGTGCGGACATAAATAACTTTAGTTGCTGAGAATCGATGTTTTTTAAGTGAAATCTCCAGAAAGGTACTGGAAAATTTGTAGAGTATAAATATAGAGCTTCTCAGCGCCAAGAGCGAGTATTGTTTTAGCCAGTGAAATGAAACAAGTAAAAGTGTATAAACAGACGAAAGTGTTCTAATTGGATGGTGATAATTTGAAGTATATTACTATCGAATTAAAGTAGAGTTGATCAGTAATTGTTTGTGAATTTTATAAAATCAAACAGTAAAGTGAATTATACTTGAAATATTGCGTTTTGAATAACGAACTAACGCCATGCACGCAACAGCTGTCAGAAGTGAAATAAATTCGCGAAATGTTGGTAGGGTGTGACTTAAAAATTCAAAGTGTGACTAATTTTGTGAAATTGTGTGAAATTTTGTACTTCAACTGAAAGCTCTGAAGAGTTATTTATATTCAATTGTCAGTGAACTACTAAAATAATCGGAGGCAAACTAGCAGGCCTTCTATTACACGACTTGAAAGTGGAGTTGAGGAAGTGGTCATTACAAGACAAATGCAAAAAATGTTCTCGTTGAGCGATCTAGAGAAGGTTAGACAGAGGAAGGAAAGAATTCTGACACATTTTTTTCGAAGCCATTTTGCAAGAATCTTAAGCCGGCGAAAAGCCTGAGATAAACATGAAACAGATTTTTCGGCTTTGCCTATTATTGGACCAGTCATCTGCAGAGATAGAGAACAGTTTTCAGGATCAAAGCAATGGTCTGGAACCTCGTTTCGATAAAGACAGGAAATCTGTCGAAAACTGTTTCGGCGAACAAGAGAATTCTCAGGAATCCCGTTAGGATGAACACACGAAATCTTTTTTTGACAAAAAATAGAGAAGATTCTTCAAGCGTCAAGGGCATATTCTGGTAAAATAATCAGCGATTAATAAACAATTTCCCCGCATGGAATTGCTCTGCAGCCTTTGGTTATTTTGGTGACTAGCCCAACAGCTGGCAACCGAAGATTACGATAATAATTAACCTCGCATGGTAATTATTATGTAAAGCGATTGTTTACTACTAAGCGACTCAGGTGCTGCAACCTGTAGAGCAAACCACAAGGCTTTGTCGTTTGTTTACATACCCGCGTTGTGCGCAGAAATTCCTTCCTAATATGGGGGCATAAAAGATCAATGGCTGGGCTGGCGAGTACCATGTACTATTCAGTTATCAGTCATTGCGCTCGTAAGTTCCGGCTCGAGTCAGATTACAGAGTATTAAGTTTGGTCAATTCAGAAGTCTGAATAAATGTTTGTGTAAAGAAATTCGAGCGTTCTTTTTATTGAAGAGTTGTAGTGATCGTGGTTTTGTATTGTTCGATTATATTGGTATACGACAATTGGCACAGCTGGTAAATTAAAAAGAAAAGTGTTTTAAATTTATGTGATTGGTGATTTTCTGCGTTGTTCTTTTGTTTCATAAGAGGAGCAAGGCTAAACTACTCCAAACACACACCAGGGGAAAGCTATCTTCGCTACTCCCACCAACGATTATACACACATATATTAACCTAGTAGTTTTACAAACTAGTCCCGTATAAACACCATTTACTATTGTTTTTTTTTCCAGTTAAAAAGTGTTAATTTTAAGATGTGATAAATTTCGAAGTAAGTTATAGGGCGCAATATGTTTAAAATAATTGTAATATATGTGTGTTAGCTACGCGCCTTTATTTAAATTATCGCAGTAACTATTAGAGTAATGTTATTAACGGGAATAATCCTGGGTTGGGTACAAAGTTTTAAGTAAAGTATAGCATGTTGTATTTTTTTTGTGTGTTAAAATAATATTTTAAAAGATCGGATGTTTTTCTTTTAAATTTATTTAATCGATTTTACATTTCAGCTTAAGTTCAAAAATTGTTGAGAATGGGGTGCATATGTGGATTTGCTGTTTGTGTTTTACTTTTTCTTCTCTAGTTGGCCAATAATAGGCAAAGAGATAAAAGCAACTTAGTCTTTAATTGTGGTTTTATCCGGGTTAAATGATCACGAGTAGGGTTATTTTAAGTTGAGCTTTTTTTTTAAAGATCATCTATTCTGAATGAGCTTTATAGGGATGTGCGTCTGGTCAGATTTTCGTATTAATAAAGATAAGAGCTGTAGGGAATATTCTTCGCAGGGGCATCGATTTCGTTGGTATAACAGCTTAGTTAGGAACCTTAAATATCCACGGGTAGGGGTAAAAAATAGAACTGAAAACACAGGAACTTAAGGAATGCCAGGTAATATTGCGAAATTATGAACAGGATTGACAATATATCGGGGAGCATATAATGAGAATTACGGTAATATTGACAGAAGGAGAGGCGAAGAAATTACTGGAAGAATTGAGTGAGAGTGCTAGAAAAAGTGCAAAAGGCGAAGCTTTAGATTTATTGGTGACAGCAGCATTCGAAGTTATCCAGAGCCGTGAAATGAAGCAGAACAAGCATTGGAACAAATCCAGAAGGAAAAATTGGGCTCTTACTGAATATAGGCCCTCTAAAGACACAGCTATATGAGCCTGAGGAAACTACAGCCGAACTAGAAAACGAATTGGAATTCAATGGACCTTTAAGGAGAAGTCCAAATCAAGACATTAATAAAGTGAACACGAGCAACGGGTTCAAGCCAAGGAAACTATTATTCTGGGAACAGTCTAATGAGGAGAAGCAATATTCAGAAACCGAGCAAATTACAAGAAAGAAACAGGAGTTAGTGTTGAGTGGAAAGGAAGCACCGAACGAAACCAGTTAATACCAGAGGAAAGAAATATCTCCCGGGAGAACAGTCAGAAAAGCAATATGACAGACGTTCACGATAAAGTTATGGATCTAGTACCCAAGTATATGCCCGTTCCATCCGGCGAGATAAAATCCAAACTGGCGAACGTATATCGCTTTCTGAGCTGCAGTAAAGATCTTCAACATCGACTGACACAGTAAAAGCAGAAGAATCGCCTATATGACGATGCGTACTACTTGGTAAACTCGTAGGAGCCACAAGAATTTTATTCTTTGCGACAAGTAATCAAATCGGCTTACATGCAAAAAAACTCTCAGTGAATTGCGCACAGATATACTGGCGTACAGGAAGAGTCCCAGGGAAGATATCAAGGAGTTGGCAGACCGGATGAAAGAACTGCTCGACTAAATAAAAGCGGCGGTCTCGGCAAAATATCCGGGAGGAGATACAGACTGAAAGCAGAACTTGAGTTAGATGCCGTAGCGATATTCAAAGCTGGCGTTAGGCTTAAATCGACTCAAGTATGCCTAACGGAAAGGAAGTTTGAAGCATTGGAAGGAGTTTGAGAGAAAGCTTTCTACTACCACAAAGGACTTGGAATAGCTTGAAACCATAGCACCAGAGACGTGGAAGAGAGCATCAGAATTTCTCAGTGAAGAAATATAAAATGCTTCAAATGTGGACAGCATGGGCATATCTCGAGGTGAATGCCAGACATATACATAGGTGCGAAGCATCCCTTACTTTCAACTCCCGAATGTCGTCGATATTAAAGCAGGAGTTAGTGCAAGATTTCTTGTAGTAGGGAAGGGTTTACGGCCAGTTCTGCCGAACACGGGACCACTATACGGAGAATTGTCTCAACAAATATCTAGCAGAGAAGGCCAGCGAAAAATTAAATTCTCAGAGTAAGTTTGCATTACAGTCCAATCGAACATAGCATTAAAAAGTAAGTTGAGACTTTTAATAGATACCGGATCAACCTGTAGTGTAATTAACGTTAATACGATAAAGAGAAATACGGCCATTCAGACACATCACAAAGTTATAATTGGAGGACTGTTCGGATCCGCTAGGAGCTCGATAAGCACTTGTGAGGCAAAGTTGCAGAAAGACAACAGGCAGAATGCTTGCAGATTTAACGTCATTAGTGACACAGACTCAATTCGAGACCACAGTATACTTGGATAGGATTTCATCAGTGGCAGAGCTATAATCGAGTGCGTAAATATGAAGCTGTTGATACAAAGCGCCAGTCAAGGCATGAGAAAAAATGCTGTGAGAATACCGTAGCTTGTGCTATCCGTTTCAGCCTGGGATACAGAAGGAAAAAATAAATACGGCAAGATAAAGTAGTACCTACATAGCAGGACCCATTTCTGGGAGAAGATCCCTATCACACCTAACGAAAGTTCGGAGTTTAAAAAGCCTATAACCAAAGAATCTGTCGAAGGGTTGAGTGGTCCACACAGATACACCGGACACAGCGAATATAGTCTGAAGGAAATACTTGCATTTGTAAGAATCGCTAATGTAAGGGCCTGTCCTGCAAAAGTACTAAATTACTCGATTAACTAAGGCAAACACCGTAGCTGTTCCGGGGGAACAAATTCTATTCCCAATAAAAGCAAGCTCAGCTGCTTTCGCGAAGAGTTAAACATAAATATCAAAGATATAGGAATTAACCGCCTAGATCAGAAATTAGGAAGAAATTATGGGATGCGAACTTCAGTCGTACGAAACATTGGACTTCATCTACAAATTTCATGACACCTTACGAGGCTAGTGTTGCTAAGTATCCTGGAAAAGCAACGCTAAGCTGAAGTTCTCGACAGCGGCCTTCAAATTTCGTAAGTGATTTGAGGGGCGGATTTTTTGAAACTTAAATGACACAGCTTTATTAACTACCAGGTAAAAAAGGAATGCAAGGATATAAGAAGAGTTTAGTGCCTGATTTACTGGAGACTGAACCAATAGTACAACTCAGGTAAAGTAATATGAATAATAGGCAAAGAAATATCTAAATGAAAAAATACAGATGCCAGAAAAAAAAGGAAGTCTAATAGTTAAAAAGAACAATGAGAAAAAATTGGCAAAGTAAGTAAAATCAAAAAGCGGTAAGAAAATATATAAGAAGAGAAGCAATATGAATAGGTATTTTGTATAGGTATGATTATGTTATTGATAATATGTAATAAAGGTACCGATAGTACTGAGAAAATTCATACAAATATTTTAAGTAAAAACGAGGTGTTTGCAAGAAAAAATGTATTAAATAAAAGTACATATTGGAATATATATATAACAATCCAAAAAAAAATCTTTTTGTTATGAAATCATTGGAAAAAATATAAGAAAGGTGGTACAGATTAGAAATACATGCATACATATGTGTAAATGTTCTTACAAAAATGTTACACAAATATATTAGGCTTGAAATTATAGAGTAACGGAAATAAATTGGTAAGGTAAATAATTAACACAACCAAACATGAAAGGTCAAGACATAAATAAATGCCACACAGAAAAATCAAAAGTAAAGAATGAAAGATTATCATTAACAATAGGTAAAAGCTGAGCAACTTTAATGAAATAAAAGCAGAAGTTTCAGATGCTTCAAATCTGGCAACATCCCTGGATAGTCTACTTGGAGCCAGTTGATCAAACAATACGGTGGGTGCGAAAAATCATGATCACTTGTGAAAATTCAACTTTTCACCGTCACCCTCCTCCAGTTTTTGTTTAACTAAACACATTGATCAAACTGGGAAGATGGTTTGGAGAAGAAAGTTTCAAAAACAAAAGAGTCATCAGGAATACTACATTAAAACCTCTTACCAAAAGACTGAGAGGAAGCATTTCGTTCACATCAGCGCACAGGTACAAACCCACTGAAATATCTAAGAGTTTCCAAGAAGTTTATAACCGAAGAACATAACACATCCAAAGGAAAGGATTGAAATAATTTGCAACATCTTACTTTGAATTAAGTATGTAGTTGAAGATTATAGTGATGCTTATATGGCGGCAAAATCTAGAGAGCCGAATAAGTTAAGAGAACCATGAACAACCAGAATGCTACGCAGTTTGAAAAAGTATATTACAAGATTTTCAAGGGAAATAGACCAAGTGAATTTCTTTATGTATGGGTGGACTCTCGATATAATTGGGAGAACTCCATCGTGCAAATAGGAATTGTATGAAAGCAATACCAAATTACGATAACTTTAATCAGGCCAGCAATGATTAGGAAGCTAATATTAAAAGGGTCCAGGATGCTATCAAGCATGTGGAAACCATCAGACAAATTATTCCTCATCATGTCCACTTAACCACTATATATATTACTGGGTGGCGATGCATCCCTTGCGATATTAGCAGGAATTTGAATCTATCTAAGCTGTTTGGACAAAGAGCAGGCAATGAAAAGCACCAGACGACTATCAAGATTGCCAACCATCCAGATGTCTAAAGCAGGCCGAACTACGCAAAAGGCGTCGACGCTTTAAGAACAAGAATCCAGCATTACGATCCATATCAGTCCCATAACAACCAATATACCTCCCAAAAACCTGATAAACGTCGTTAAAAACAACTGGTACAACGGAAGTGACCACATTAGGTTAGTAGAAAATTTATTTATTTATAATTTTTTATATGTGTGCTAGGAAGTTTTGGGGCAACCCGTGTAGTTTAGATAGCAATTATACTGCACTAAGAGAAATAATAAAGTCCTAGTAAGCGAAAAATTAAAGAAAATCAAATAGTTATACCTATGTATTATTAGAGGGAAGTTTATTTCTGACTGAGTTATGGAAATTAGCGTACCTATATCAACCATATGGTTTATTGTAACAGAAATGTAGAATAGATAATAATGTGTAATAGAAATAATTTTCTAAATTTTGTGAATGTTTGAAGAAGATATATGGTAAAAGGAAAAAGCGCAAATGTTAAAATAAGAGGAACGTGAGAAAAAACCTAAGAAAACCAATGCAAAAAAAACGCGAAAAAAAATGTAAAATAAATTAAAAGAAGTATAGATATGTTCAAAGACGACAATAAATTTTAATATTAGAAACAACAAAGTAAATGTGGAAAAATAAAACAAAATCAGAATACAGAAAACAAGGAAAAAATATAAGAAATGACATGTCGAAAAAAAGTTGAAGTTGAGAAGAAAATAGATAAAATAATAGAAAATAGAGAAATAAAATACAAAGAGAAATTAAATGTGAAATGTTTTAAAATGAAAAAATGTAAAAAAATAATAATAAGAGAGTAAGAGAATTAGATGTAATATAACTGGATGTGATACAATTTTTAAGACTGCTGCATTCTCCCGACTGAATTCCCTTCGGAAGCTAGTTGTTTGGGTCGTAAGGGGTTCCCCCACAGTTCAGATTTGGTTGGTTTAAATTAAACCCAAAACATATTTAATTGACAAAAAATTTCATGCGTGAAATTCGATCTCACGAAGTTGTTATTTGTCTGCAGGTGTTGCTGATGCAGCAAAAGTAAATGAAATTTACCTAATTAATTGAATTTGTGCTGCATTTCTTTTTTCTTCACCAAAAGTTATTTTCTGATTGTTTTTTAATGATTTGAGTTGGTGTCCGACACAAATTTCTGATCCAGGCCCTTGCATTTTTTTTGGATAGGTTGATGTTGCTCCCCTTGCGATGCTCCTGGTAGATGAAAGGCGTGGGTCTTCTTACACCGCAAATACATTAAGTAGCTGAAGATTGCTAGCAAAGACGTCACTGATAAATGGCTTATGGTATAGTGATGGAAATCAGTGGCGGTTCGTTATAGCACCGCTTTTCAGACTATTTCGTTGCTACTATAAGTAACTATACATGTATCAAAGTCAATGATGTCAATAATACACAATATAAATATTCACATTTATTCTTGCTCTTGAAAGAGAAGGAAGCCATTATCATCGTTAAATAAATCAGCGATGCAATCATATTTTTCACATTCACAGCAAATACTGGCTGCCCCATAATTAAGCCAATACAAAAATTTCACTCAATATCCCCTTTCACAACGTACGCAAAAAATCTAATCATCTAATTCATTCTTTTGAATTCAATTACCATTATTATTGTACTTAGGTAGGTATACTCGTTCGCCGCAATACTCAAATAAAAGCAAGAATTCTACATTGTCTCACAATTAAACAGAAACGTACGTAATATTATAGATAGTCAATATCTTATTTTTGCACAATATGAATAAAACATGTTTGAAAAAATTGTATAATAAAAAACATTCAAACATTTAAAGTCAAACGAGATAATATAATTTTAAAATATTGTTATTGTGTAGATTCAGTTTTGCAATAAAACTTTTCTTGGGTGAAAGAAAAAAAAATTTTTACTTAGCCTATAATTTATTTATGAAAGTTATTTATTTAAAAAGTTTTTTTAATATATTTTATTTTCTAATCATTACATTTTTGCTAAAAACTTTTATAACAGGAAATACAGTACAATTAAATGAACACTTGAGTACTTGGCTTGAAATCCACTTGAAGCTCAGGTAGGGCGGTTGATTGAATTAATTCCAATTACTTGATTTGAATTTTTGTTGAATTTAATTTTACAATTACTCAAGTTGAAATTTACGCATTGAATGAGCGTTTTTATGATATTTTGATTACTTCAAGCATACTTCAAGTATACTTCAAGTATTCATGTAAACGTACTGATAATCTATCTAATATATGCATATTAACTCGCATCTACGTTCTTTTGCGAATGTTGTGATGTCATTTTTTACTTCTGCGGTTAGTATAGTTTAGAAGATTATCACACTTTAATATAAGTACTTCCATGTAAAAACGTTTTACACGAAAAAACTGGAAAAATTTATTTCACATCTAAACCCCCCTCGGTTAAACATATAAAATTTATATGTTCACATGAAATATGAAAAACATTATGCTGCAGCTTTTAAAAGAAAAATCAGCACCCGCAAGAACTTAAACTTCCCTTTGTACACAAATATGAAAATCACGCATTTTAAAGATATTCGAGTGAAAAAAGTCGGTTATAAAGTTTCTTACAGAACAAAAGAAAATATGCCATTTAATAAATCTCAACAAAAGCTTCAATTTGGTATTACACACGGCAAAAATTGGACAACGTCATCAGTGTAGTTACCACCCTCCCCCCAAAGCCCCAAAAAACGTAAAAAATTAAGCCCACTGACAAATTCTAAAACAAAAAATCCCATGTAAATCCATCTACGTTCACTATTCTAAAACAATTCCTAAAATTTCACAATATTCGTCACGAAGGTCGGATAAAAGTTATTTAAAAAAAAGCTACGAATTTGTTAACATCTGGCAGCATTTAAATATATCGTGAGCAAGACCGACTCACACCCGCACCGGCATATACTTCAGAATTTATCAATGAAAGTTACTATCAGGGCATGTAAATCAATTGCCAAACGCTACGCTGCGACCAGCGTACCATAGCAATGTACGCATGCAAACTCTTGAGTGAATATGAGTCTAAAAAGTTGTTGTAAATACGCTGTAGGGATTTCAGCGTCACTGCGATGCCAGTGGCAACGGTGTTTGATTCTGATGCCATTCCATCCATACCACGCGAATATTATGTAGCTTGGGTTGGAATGATGGTGGGTGGGTCATACGCTACATTTTGGACAGCGTACCATACAGTATGTTAGTAGCGATATAATGACATTGGGTTGGGTGGTATATTCTTAGTTTGTTGGAGAAAATTGGCGTTACTTATAAATTATTTCATCTTGTATCTAGTGATGCCAGAGGAGTAAACTTCTTTGAATTTTATACATTTTTTTAAATATTTTAAGAATATTTTAAAGGAAAATGTTATGTTTGGATTTTTTTATTTTGTCAAGGGAAGCAGTGCTTCCTTTGCTTCCAATGAGGAACCGCCCCTGATGGAAATCATGGACTCTAAATTGTTCTTGAATGGTTGAAGCTGCCTTGAGGCCCTTGAATCTAGAGGTTTGACTACGCACACTGGTCATACCCTTAAGATTCCACTTCCGTTAAGTATTTTGAGTAGGACCTCGGTTCCATATACAATATTGAGCGTAGTTTCCGCATCCATTGAAAATAGCCAGTTGTTGGGTGTGTGAAGCTGAATCCATATCTCCGAAAGCATTGTGGTTCGAAATCGGCACGTGGGTTATAATTTTTGGTGATAATTTAGTAGCTCCATTTCACAGTGGCTCACACTGGATTTGAAAATGTAGATCGGATGATTTTGAGCACATAGATATCGTTCATCGTTTAAGGTTTTGTATTTGTCCAGTTCGAATTGCAGTAAGAGATAGTATCGGTCTCTCGGTAGATTAACAATGAGCTATTCAGTAGGTGGCTCAATTAATTTTGTGGAGTGTAGGAATTGGGATTACTTTACTTTACTCTAGTATGTCGAATAGAATATATGATTCTGTCACACTTGCTGCGGCTGTCATTCGGCTGTGAAGTAACGAACCGTCTTCCTTTCCATTTCCAGGAATTGCTAACATGGAAGGAAGGTGCTCTTTAATTTGTGGGATTTGCTCTTGTGTTATGGCCCGATATACGGAAGATTCTTCCAGGAGCCAAAGGCATTACAGCGAAATAATCAGCAATTGCTAAACAATAACCTCGCATGGTATTTTGTTCTGCAACTGTCGGCGGTTTTGCTGATTAGCCCAACAGCTGGCTGCGATGAGCGCTTAGTGGAGCAATCGACAATTACAATAATAATTTACCTGGTAAGGTAATTATTATGTAAAGCGATTGTTTGCGACTAAGCGACTCAGGCGCTGCAACCGGTAGAACATACGACAAGGTTATTGTCGTTTGTTTACATCCGCGTTGTGAGCAAAGAAAGTTTACTTCCGAGTATCGGACATAAAAAGACCAATAACTGGTCTGGCGAGTACCCGTTAGTTATCAGTCATCGTAGTGTCAAGTTTCGGTTTGGAGTAGTTGCCGTATTGTTAAGCTAGATCAAGCTTTTGTGTGAAATAAAGATGTATACATATGTAAGAAATTCGAAGGTTTTTATAAAATTTATTGGTATTTAATTGTTCTATTTATTCGATTGCGTTGTGACACGATACTTGTAGCTGCATAGGAGACAGCAAAAGAGGATTAATATTGTTGTGATGAAGGTCTGTTAAAACATCAAGTAATGCTCGTTGATCTCTGTGAGAGGTGCTCTTTTTACCATTTTGTGGCCACCACTTCGTTTGTATAAAAGTTCACTTGCTTCCTCTAGTTATAATTTCGTATCTCTAGGCAATGATCTTTCTGATTGTTGTTGCATTGCAAAGGTGGTCCATTGCAGCTATACAACTCCTTATTTCCTGAAACTCGGCCCAGTAATTTGTTAGGTTATAATAAACCAGCAAGTTCCATTCACTGTTTATTATTTGAGCCTGGCCTATAGATTTAAAGAATAACCCAGGATTTTCTGTGAATGGTGCTAGCTCCACTGGCTCAATTAAAGTTGCTCCGAATATTGGCAGCACCAAAGATGTTAGCAGGAGAAAACTAACAGCCATCGAATTACCTCTTTGTGAGTTACTTAAAACTTGAGTCAGTTGTGCAATACCCTTGCTCTCTTCTGCCGTTAAGCTTGGTTGTGTGGTTTTTGCCTGTTTTGATAATGTTAGCCAATTTGACCATCTTGGGTTAATAGGCAAGAACCTGCCTTTCAATGGATGATTGACTTTCTTGCCAGAGCTCAGGTTTCGCCTTTTGGCAGGGGACTAGCAGTAATGTCATCTGTTGCCGCGGGCTGAGTTCTTGATGCTCCTTGCAATAGGAGGCATGTAGCTCCCTTTGTTATTATTTGCGTAACTTGTTGGCTGTTAGAAACCAAGAGCCCACTTAAGAGGGGGTTATTTCATATCCATTAACAGTACTAGGGTGCCCTTTTTTAAGTCATGTTGTTTGCTTTTCCACTTGCATCTTAATTGAAGCTCCTGTAGATATTCTAATGACCATCTCTTCCAGAATTAATGTTAGATATGGTGCAGTCATCTAAATCTTGTAAGACTGTTTATATTTAGGGCACTTACATCTGGTTCTGCAGAGGCTGTTAATGGCCTGCCTATGAAGAAGTGTGCTGGCGTCAGAGCGTTCAAGTCGTTTGGATCAGATGACATGGCGTTAAAGACCGTGAGTTGAGAATAGCTTCGATTTGAGTTATGACTGTATGCAGTTCTTCATGCGTCAGGCTCGCATTTCCAGTTTGCCGTACAAGATGCTTCTTCGCAGATTTTACTGTTGCTTCCCAGAGACCTCCTAAATGCGGTGAACGTGGGGGTATTGGATTCCAGTCTATGCGATTTTGTGAGCAAAGTTCGGGTGTAGTCTCCTTCAATTCCTGGGATTTGAATAAGTCATCAAGCTCCTTTAATCCAGATTTAGCACCAACAAAATTGGTTGCATTATCACAGACAATTGTCGCGCAAAATCCTCTTCGAGAAATGAATCACTATAGTGCATTTTTGAATACGATAGAACTTAGATTGATGACGATTTCTATGTGAACCACTTTTGTTGCGAAGCAGACGAAGACTGCGATATATGCCTTGTCTGAGATGGATCATCGTAGCTTGTGGTAAGTGACAATCGGTCTACAAAATCGACTCCCGTGTTGTGAAATGTTTGTGCACGAGTTTCTCTTCTGGCTGGTAGATCGGCCATGATTTGAGTGATGCTCTGTGGTTAAAACAGCGAATGCACCTATGCACTCTCTGTCGTGCTAGTGACCTGATGTCTATGATCCAGAATCGTTGTCTTGCGATTACTGTTAAGGTCTGTGGAGCTATATTCATGTGCTTTTTGTGAAGATAATTACGCAACAACTCGCTGAGTATATGATTCTTTGGAAGTAGCATTTGATGTTTTGCCTCTCCGTTCAGTTGGGAATGTTTTAATCGACCACCAACTCTAATGACGCTAGTTGCTTCATTCAGAAATGGGTTCAATGAATGGATTGAACTGTTGGTGGCGAGCGATTTGTTATCCTTGAGATTTTGAAACTGTTTGCGAAACGTTATGCGTTGTACATTTCTGACTAGGCCGTTTCGCGTCATGTCCAGTTCTGTTATCGTTAGAAGTCCTGTTGATCTACGCTCCTCTGGTAGTCTGCATTTTTTCCAGAAACGTACGCAGTAGGCGAAGATTCGTGGACGCCTCGAGAAGAAGTTCTTGTGGTTGACAGATGTTATTATGTCCGTATTATTTTCTATCTTAAGCCTTGTGGAAAATGCGAATTTTCTTCCTCGAGTTTCAGGCACCGCTTGCAGTGTTTGAAATTGTTGGTTAGGCCATCTTGATGCTGGTTCAAATAAGAAGTCTGGGCCCTTGAGCCATAGTTTAGATTGGTGGAAGCATGCCCCGAGAGATGATGTCAACAGGATTTTGGGTACCTTCTACATGATGCCACAAATGTTCAGTCGTTAATTGTTGGATACTTTTCACCCCATATGCGATAAAGGCGCTCCAAGTGTAGGACGGTGCAGCAATCCATGAAAGTACGATTGTTGAATCCGTGTAGTACTAAACCTTTGATAAATTCTTCGGTAGACATTGACGTATCAGTTCAACCACTTATGCTAAGAGGACAGCAGCGCACAGTTCTAGTCGTGCTATCGTTGTCGATTTTACGGGTGCTAATCTTGACTTTGAACACAACGATTATAGTCGTATTTGGCCGAAGTTGTCTTCCGTCCTGATATAACACCATGCTCTATATGCAGATTCACTGCTATCAGAAAAGGCGTAGAATTTAAGCTCCATTGAATCGGTGAATGATACGTGTCTTGAGATTTTGAGAGAACTGAGCTCTTTCCGTTGGCATTGAAAGAGTTGCCACCCTTTATTTAACTGTATTGGAAGTTCATCAACACACGAAATGTTTGATTTGGATAGATCCCGTACAAATAGTTTGCCAAGAAGTGTCACAGGTCCAATTAGTCCAAGTGGGTCAAAAATACGAGTGATGTCTGACAGAACTGTTCATTTGGTAGTCTTGTCTGACTCATGGTGTGTTGTTATGAATTGAAAGACGTCATCACTTGGATGCCAAATCATTCCTAGGGTTTTCGCGACTTCGTCTCCTTGGAGCAGTAGTGGTTTTTCTCTTAATGCTTCAGGAATGGTACGCAATATATCTCGGTGATTTGAAGAGAACATCCTTAATTCAAAGTTTCACTTTTTAGAAGTGCCACTAACTCCTCTCTTAGTTTGATTGTATCCTCAATGGTGTCTGTTCCAGTTAGGATGTCATCAACATAAGTATCAGTTCGTATTACCTTAGCTGCTCGAGGAAAGGTGTCGACTTCCAAAAGCGCTAATTGATTAAGATACCTTGTAGCGAGAAAAGTTGCTGAAGCCGTGCCATATGTCACTGTTTTGAGCTGGTATGTGTGAAGAGGCCTGTCTTTCTCGCGCCAGAGAATAAGTTGATATTTTCTTTGCTCGGGATCCACTTGAATTTTCCGATACATGTTGCATATATCTGCGGTCATCACATATTTGTGCATTCTAAATCTTATTAGAATGAAAAACAAGTCTGATTGTACAGTTGGTCCAATCTTGAGGATGTCGTTGAGAGATTTGCCAGTTGTAGTCTTGGCTGACGTGTCGAAGACTACACGGAGTTTCATGCTCGAACTCTCAGGCTTAACAACGCAGTTATGTGGTAAGAAATAATTCTCGGATGGGATGAGTTCCTTGTGTATTGCTTGCATGTGCCCCAGGTGCTCGTATTCTCGGATGAAGGTCTGATATTGTCCTTTTAGCTCTGGATTTTTGTTTAATTATCGCTCTAGACAATAGAATCGTTTTGTTGCCATCTCAATTGAAGATCCTAACTTATGTGGTGGCTCGCGAAATGGTAGCTGGACAATGAACTGACCTGCTGGAGAACGTTGAAATGTCTCTTGTTACATACATAAAATCCCAAATAAAATCTAAAAACATCAATTTTAATCCGGAAGCAACACATTGCATACATACCTACCTACATCAGTGCATTGCAAGTAAACATTTTACATATTCCGATCAGGAAATAAAACAAAAAGTTTACGGCATGGTATACCTACATACCTACATCAGTTTCCACTGCATGTAAAAGCAAACGGTATACGTACATACATAATTAATCATCACTGATCTACCTCAATTATTTCAGTGAATGATGTCATAATACTACTGCGCGCAAGAATTCGCGTTGAAATACGACGACCTTGCACCAGAGGTAGAACATGTGTTTGTAAGTAACTAAATTGTTTTTGTAATAAGCCGCAAAGTACTGAGTGTAATTCGAGTAGGAAAGAAATTAAAATAAACAATGAGTTGAAAACCCGCAACATGGATTGGGTAAGGTATACAGATAAATTTATAAAAGCAACGAGTGCCGTGACTTGCATGCTTCCGTAAATAGTAAAATTAAGTAATAGTTGTTAATGAAATACTTCCGACTTACACTTTGTATGAATTATACGTTAAATAAACAAAGTGCTGGGTCAGAGGTATTTCATATATTACTCTGTATAGTATTAGTAGTTTTAGATTAAGACAATTTTTATATAAATATACTGCAAGAATAAAGTTGAGAGTCAGTTCAGTCTTAAACAAGCTGTACATTAATTAAATTGGTGCAAAGCCTTATTTGGCTTCGCCATTTATTAACAACAAGCTGTACATTAATTAAATTGGTGCAAAGCCTTATTTGGCTTCGCCATTTATTAACAACACGCTGTACATTAATTAAATTGGTGCAAAGCCTTTTTTGGCTTCGCCATTTATTAACAACAAGTTGTACATTAAATAAATTGGTGCAAAGCCTCATTTGGCTTCGCCATTTATTTAACAACAAAGCTTCGCCTATTATAGTGAAAATTACACACCGCGGCTCCGAAAGGTACTCGTAAGATCACTCGAACACACAACAATTTTGGCGCAGCCGGTAGGATCAAGAAAGTTGGTCAATCTACATACACTTGAAAAACCTTGATCCTCCAACCTATGAGTTACGAGTTACTTACCGTGGCGACAGAACCCAGCCTAAGAAAATAAGAAGTCCCCCAATTTGGAAAAGACGACTTCCGTTTACACAACACAACAAAGAGTACGGCTAAACGAAGCTGACTGAAACGACAACAATCTTTCTTAAGTAAGTTAAAAAGAGGCAAAACTGTTATTCCTCATTAATAATAGCAAAAAGACTAAAACAAGGCAGCTTTCACATATTCAGGAAAATTTCTTGCTTTGATTAAATTAATTAAACTTCTTTGATAAAACTACTTATTCCCTTTTCTTCCTTACTTCTATCTCTCTCACACTTATTCGTGGAAACTCAAAGTTTTGGCTTTCATGCCTAAACCTGACTGAAGCTCTTCATGCTCTAACTTTGAGACGGCAATAAGTTCATTGTCATTTGACAATACCAGCCCTCCAGATAGCCCAAGTGTAGAGTGTAATTCACCCCAAAGTCGACCTTCCGTAAACTGATATCGTGAGGATCGCTCAGGTAAACGTTTCAGAAGGCACAGCCTAATTAATTTTCTAGTAAGAAACAGTAGCTTAAACGCCCTAATCACAGAAAAATCATTAACCTCACCTACTCCTAATAACGATACTCCAGATATTCTCCAGAGAAAGCAACCAAACCAACCAGTCAAAATGCCCGTGAATTATGAAAAGGTAGTTAAACTGTCAGCACAAATGGTGCCCTTGTTTTCTGGAGAATTTAGTCCCCAAATCCTCACAGAATTGCAAACCTTTATAGGCTGTTGCAAACAAGTACAACAGTGCCTAGAAGAGGAGGAAAAGCAAGCTTTTATGCAGATTTTTCCCACTAGATTGAGAGGAAATGCATACCAGCTAATCGCATCTAGCTCACTCACAACATTTGAAGAGGTTGAACAATTACTTTATCGTAATTACTTACCTCGTGAGACATACCATGAGCTGATAAATAGATTAATCACTTGCCGACAATACCCGCACGAGTCATTTAACTCCACAACTAGGCTAAAAAGCCTATTGTTACAATGTAATGAGGCAGCACAGAGTAAATATGGTGCTGAAAATTTCAATATGGTGAAGCGACAAATAGAAGAGTGGTGCTAATAATCCGCATCTAAGTGCCTATTTACTTACTTTAAATGAAGATTCGGTAGACCAACTCATCCAAAAGGCACTAGACATGGAACGATTACAACACAGCCTCTTTTATAATCCACAACCCGCCAGTTACATTCATAATCCCACAAGCTATTTTCCAATGGACAACTTTTTAAGGCATAATTCCACAAATTATGAGACTGATGCTCCATACACTTACACAAATGAGCTAGGAAAGCCTAATATAAAGACTGAGTTCTATATACCTCCCACACAGGAGCCGACAAAATTAGCTTCAGTATCCTTTAATACTGGCAGAAACTCACCGGATAATTGGCACTCGACTCAAGTCAGCTCGACAAGAAAATCTTTAGGAAGTCCACCTCCATACCAGACTTCTACCTTTCATCATACAGGAGAAAGAAGAGACGAAAAACAGAAATTACTGTTAAACAAGATTACCTGCAGCTATTGCAACTACAAGGGGCACACGTATGACGAGTGCGTAAAACGCAAAAACACCCCTTTCTGTATAAACTGCAGAACGAAAGGACATGATGTCCAACATTGTCGACAAAATGTTAAGGCATCACCTGAGCGAGCAAATACAAAAAACAGTTTTCAATGGGGCACTTCAGATCGCGAACCGAGAATTAATTATGGACAAGAGATGTGTAGTTTTTGTAGCAGAAGAGGCCATACCGTGTCCACCTGTCGGCAGAAACAACGATGGGAAACTGCAAATTCGGGAAACGGCACACTGTCGACCGAAAAGTCCCCGGCTCGACATTAAAGAAAACTTATCATACTACTTCAGGGTCCTCTCAAAAGAAAAACCCCTGAAAAAGGGAAAACATTTCAATAGTAGATTTGCCATTAGATATAAGCAAAAACGCAGCCGTTCGGCTGATAGTGTACACTGGAGCTGAAGTAAGTCTTATAAAACAGGAAGCACTTGATACGCCAGAATGTATAGAACAGAGTCAAAAGGTCACTCTGAAAACTCCATTTGGAGATGGAGAAACATTGGGTAGCTGCCAAGGCAACTTTTTACTAAGCCGCAGTATCCCATGCCATCTACAGGTTGTAGAAGATAACGCCCAACTCTCTAACGATGGGCTGTTAGGTAATGACTTTCTTGCAAAAATTGCAATATAGAAGGCCCTAACAAATTACTCCGGTTTCCTCGCACGGAAACCAATCCTATTGAGTTCACGGTACCTCTCGAAACATCCACAGAAGATGGGGAGGAAATACCAAGGGATCAAATAGAGGAGCAATTTAAATCTTCTGCTGCCACTTCAATGGCACCCAATAGAAAAAATTCCTTACCTCAAATAGAAGAAATTTCGAGTACCTAGAAAAACGAGAATGAAGACGAAAGTAGACAATTTGAAGTAGTGCTTCAGCGACCTAATAAAATACCTCCTCGATCTCAAATCGTACTGAGCATACCATTACAATTGGATCAAGAAATGATCTGTATGTCTCAGGAGATAGGAGAAGTAGTATTTGTCGCAAATTGCTTAGTTAGTCCGAATAAAAGTTTTATACCGTTATCCGTTCTGAACGTAAACACAGAACCAGTATTCCTGAAGAACTTAACGCTTACGCTAGTTCCACTTAATTACTATAACCTGCAGCCTCTCTATTTACCTTTGGACGAAATAAATTCCAAAAGTTCTCAGAAAGAAGCCTTTCTTAAGCCTCTCTATTTACCTTTGGACGTCAGTAATTCCCAAAATTTTCAGAATAAAGGTGGTCCACCTTTCCCTCGTGCACAAAACAATAGCTACTACAACTTCAAAAGTGATAAGACAAATTTCATTTCCAATCCATATTCAGTAAACGTAAACCATACTAAAAGCTCTAATCAAGACAGACTTGCGGCTTTACGTAAAGAATTACTGTTGGAAGAAAATTTAAATCACGAAGAAGAAAAGTCAATTCTTGAGCTATGTTATAAGTATAATGGCCTCTTCTACTTAAAGGGAGATAAACTAACGTGCACTAGTACTATAAAACACACCATACCTATATTGCATAATCAACCACCAATAAATCAAAAAATGTACAGACTTCCAGAAACACATCGGGCTGTTATTAACGAACAAATAAAAGAGATGCTAGAGAATGACATCATTCAAATAAGCAAAAGCCCATGGAATTCTCCGTTACTTGTATTCCCCAAAAAAGCTGGGCCTGACGGCAATAAACGTTGGCGCGTAGTAGTAGATTTCCGTAAAGTCAACGAGAAATCTATAGGGGATGCCTTTCCACTACCCAGGATAGAGGATATACTGGATCAACTTGGGCATTCACGGTATTTTACCACACTTGATCTTGCAAGTGGATACCATCAAGTACTGGTTGACCCAAGGGATAGACCGAAAACGGCGTTTAGTACTGCTTACGGGCATTACGAATTTAAGAGAATGCCATTTGGACTGAAAGGCGCACCTGCGACCTTTCAGCGCTTAATGAATTACATTCTAACGGGTCTGAAAGGATTAGAATGCTTTGTCTATCTCGATGATATTGTAATATATGGAAAAAATTTACAAGATCACAACGAGAAATTGGCTAAGGTATTCGACAGACTTCGAGCCCATAATCTTAAATTACAACCCGAAAAGTGTCAGTTCCTTCGCAGAGAAGTGATCTACCTTGGACACAAATGCTCAAACGAAGGAGCACTTCCAGATCCCAGTAAAACAAGTTGCGTTCAAAATTTTCCTCAACCCCGAACGGTGAGACAAACTCAATCATTTCTTGGACTGGCCAACTACTACCGCAAGTTCATTCCAAACTTTTCAAAAATAGTCAGGCCACTAACAAATCTCTTACGGAAAGACGTCAAATTTAATTGGACACAAAAATGCCAAGACACTTTCAATGAAATTAAATCTTCTCTTGTTAATCCTCCTCTACTAACCTACCCGGATTTCACCAAACCTTTCAATCTAATGACAGACGCCAGCAACGAAGCATTGGGAGCTGTTTTATCTCAAGGGATAATAGGCAAAGACAAGCCAATAGCGTATGCAAGTAGAAGTTTAAATAAGGCGGAACAAAAATACTCCACAATAGAAAAAGAGTTGCTCGCTATTGTATGGGCCGCCAGGAACTTCAGGTGTTATTTACAGGGTAGAACCTTCACGGTTTACACAGATCATAAGCCCTTAAAAGGCGTATTCAATGTAAAAGATCCGACTTCGAGATTAGTAAGGTTTCACCACAAACTCTCGGAATTTGACTACAAGATTGAATATAAGCCTGGCAAGTATAACACTAATGCAGACGCGCTTAGTCGAATACCTGCCCAGCTGAAACAAACAAGACCCAATTCGATCATGGTAGAGGCCCAGGAACATCACCGTGTCGATTCCGACATAGGCGATGTAGATACTAGTTCTTCGCCTCCACCGAAGTCCAAACCAGCACATTGCCATGCTGTTACACGAGCTCAAGCAAGGGAAACAGAAATTGAGGACATAATTCACAAAACTCCCAAGAGAATTCACGAACGTCCAGGGAGTCCCCAAAATGACTCAATGAAACACAAATCAACCACAAACAACCAATCTGGAAGTAGTACATCTGAACACGGCGAATTATCTCCGAGCAATAATTTTATAAATTCCCAAAATAAATTACCTGAAATTATCACAGACCCCGAGGAAATTCAAATAATTCTAAAGGACTATCATGACTCGGCATTTGTTGGTCACCAAGGAGTCATTAAAACGTACAAAAAAATAAAAAGAAAATATAAATGGAAGAATATGCTCAGTTCTATTAAGAGATATATTCGGAAATGTTCCAAATGCCAAAAAATGAAAGCTAGCCCGGAATACCGTATGCCGATGATCATAACAGATACTGCCCTAATGCCCTTCGAGAAAGTCTATTTTGATATAGTAGGACCACTTGAAGAAACCCACTCCGGAAACAAGTATATATTGACATTCCAAGACAATCTGACGAAATTCGTAGATTGTTATGCCATGCCGAATGGCGAAGCAGAAACGGTAGCAGGAATATTCTTCGATGAGATAATTACTCGTTATCGCATTCCTAAAAAGGTAGTAACTGACCAGGGATCTGACTTTTTAAGCGATCTTTTCAAACGTGTCTGTAAACTTCTAAAAATAAAAAAATTACAGACTTCCGCTTATCATCCGCAATCCAATGGCGCACTTGAACGAACCCACAGACCTCTAGTGGAGTATTTAAGAGCTATTGTGTCCGAAAATCCAAAGGTTTGGGATCGATTCCTGAGAACGGTGGCTTTCGTATACAATAATAGCCCACATGACGGCACTAAGCTCACTCCAATGGATTGTCTGTTCGGGTTTACAGCGGATGTACCATCAAATCTGAAAAGAGAACCAGAGCCCATTTACAACCACGAAAGTTACTACCACATTCTTAGGTACAAACTACAAAAAACATATGCTATCGCCCGGAAAAATCTGCTCAACGCCAAGGAAAAGTCAAAACTTTATTACGATAAACACTCACGCCCGGTAACATTCCAACCAGGTGATAAAGTTTTACTGAAAAATCCGGCCAAAAAAGACAAGCTTTCCCAGATATGGCTAGGTCCATATCTCGTGGTAAAAGCTTTTACCCCTGTTAATACTGTTATTCAAATCGGTAAACGAAGAGTAACAGTACATAACAACAGATTAAAACCATTCCATGAGTAATGGCTAAAAAAAAAAAAAAAAAAATATTTTTGCAATTCCCATACAGCAATAGTAGGCACCTATTCAAAAAATTCAAAAGAAGACCTTCTCATGCAGAAAAATAATACCCCTCAACATACTTATTCAGGGATAAAAATGGTAAAAATTTCTTTTGGGTTTAATAAAAGAAAAAGAAAATAAATATATAACTAATCATTTATTTCATAATTTAGACATATTTTTTTTGTTTTTTTTTGTGTTTAAAATTTATCTTTTTAGCCCTTTTGAAGGCGTTAGGTTCTTATGAGGCACGTACGGCTCGATTGGCTGGTCCACTCGATATAAGGGCATACCTTCAATCTTCCTCTCCGGTTCGGTCGATTTAGCCAAGGCCATCAACTTGTCAAAAGCAGCACCAATTTTCTTCTCCATATTTTTAATAAAATAAACACTCAAGAGCACAACAGTTTGTAATACACAAATTAACAATGTATAAAACTGAGTTATGTTACATTCTATTTATACATAAAAACTGCTTATCTGGTAAATCACCATATAACTCCGATCAACACTAGAAGCCATTCAAAACTTCCAATCGGAAATCTCCAAAGCTCACAAAGCCAGATTAAACCCACTAATTAATGAATCAGAAGAGGTAACAACAAACAAAGAACGCATTGCCCCTCAAATCGCTCGTTCTGAATTTAAAGGTTCAATTAAATCACAAAATATTTCGTCTCCACAGACAAATAGTAGACACAATTTACCAATACCACCACCACCACCACTTCCACCATCCTTAACCAATTTTGAACTAGATTCAATTAAAAGACCCCGCAATTTACAAGTAGTTTAATTAATCATTGAATATAAATTTATAAAAATACCAGAATAATAAGAAATACCTGCCTTGTTTGATATATAAATTCTTCAAAAAAAAAAAAACAAAAAAAATTTCAAATATTTATACCTATACATATATTATAATTAAAAATAAAAACATACATCCGACTATGTATAATTGTAAAAATATATACATACACATAAATTAGAATTAAAAATAATATATATGTGTACAATAATAGAAACTAAAAATATTAATTTGTAAAAGAGACCAACTTAAAAACCAACATACCTATAAATGTATACTAATATTAGAAAATTAATTAAGAAAAATACCTTATGTATAAACATTAAATAAAAAATAAAAAAAAAACAAATATATATAATTAATAAAATTAATTAAGAAGAATATATGAAAGCAATCCGATTATCAATACTTGTAATAAAAGAAAAATATGTAAACACAAATATGTATAAACAATATTATTAACCGTGGCCTATATAAAGAAAAAACAATTACAATGTGAAATTTTTAATATGTGCCAAACAAACTATCAAATATTATAACTTTATTGTACTAATATATGAAATATTGTAACGTATTCCTAACCTTAATTTAATTTACTGTAGCCATAGATGAACTTGTATCTATTAGTCTTAAGGACCTAACCGTATGCTTGTCCCGGAGCTCGACATCATTTATACATATAAAATCAATAACGACGTACTGCCAATAAGATAAAACCCTTTCATCATGTTTTAATGCGTTATTCCTCTTCAAAGAATAACACATTTTTTTTCAAGGGGGAGATTTGTTACAATCATAAAATCCCAAATAAAATCTAAAAACATCAATTTTAATCCGGAAGCAACTCATTGCATACATACCTACCTACATCAGTGCATTGCAAGTAAACATTTCACATATTCCGATCAGGAAATAAAACAAAAAGTTTACGGCATGGTATACCTACATACCTACATCAGTTTCCACTGCATGTAAAAGCAAACGGTATACGTACATACATAATTAATCATCACTGATCTACCTCAATTATTTCAGTGAATGATGTCATAATACTACTGCGCGCAAGAATTCGCACGTTGAAATACGACGACCTTGCACCAGAGGTAGAACATATGTTTGTAAGTAACTAAATTGTTTTTGTAATAAGCCGCAAAGTACTGAGTGTAATTCGAGCAGGAAAGAAATTAAAATAAACAATGAGTTGAAAACCCGCAACATGGATTGGGTAAGGTATACATATAAATTTATAAAAGCAACGAGTGCCGTGACTTGCATGCTTCCGTAAATAGTAAAATTAAGTAATAGTTGTTAATGAAATACTTCCGACTTACACTTTGTATGAATTATACGTTAAATAAACAAAGTGCTGGGTCAGAGGTATTTCATATATTACTCTGTATAGTATTAGTAGTTTTAGAGTAAGACAATTTTTATATAAATATACTGCAAGAATAAAGTTGAGAGTCAGTTCAGTCTTAAACAAGCTGTACATTAATTAAATTGGTGCAAAGCCTTATTTGGCTTCGCCATTTATTAACAACAAGATGTACATTAATTAAATTGGTGCAAAGCCTTATTTGGCTTCGCCATTTATTAACAACACGCTGTACATTAATTAAATTGGTGCAAAGCCTTTTTTGTCTTCGCCATTTATTAACAACAACTTGTACATTAAATAAATTGGTGCAAAGCCTCATTTGGCTTCGCCATTTATTTAACAACAAAGCTTCGCCTATTATAGTGAAAATTACACACCGCGGCTCCGAAAGGTACTCGTAAGATCACTCGAATACGCAACAATTTTGGCGCAGCCGGTAGGATCAAGGAAGTTGGTCAATCTACATACACTTGAAAAACCTTGATCCTCCAACCTATGAGTTACGAGTTACTTACCGTGGCGACAGAACCCAGCCTAAGAAAATAAGAAGTCCCCCAATTTGGAAAAGACGACTTCCGTTTACACAACACAACAAAGAGTACGGCTAAACAAAGCTGACTGAAACGACAACAATCTTTCTTAAGTAAGTTAAAAAGAGGCAAAACTGTTATTCGTCATTAATAATAGCAAAAAGACTAAAACAAGGCAGCTTTCACATATTCAGGAAAATTTCTTGCTTTGATTAAATTAATTAAACTTCTTTGATAAAACTACTTATTCCCTTTTCTTCCTTACTTCTCTCTCTCTCACATTTATTCGTGGAAACTCAAAGTTTTGGCTTTCATGCCTAAACCTGACTGAAGCTCTTCATGCTCTAACTTTGAGACGGCAATAAGTTCATTGTCATTTGACAATACCAGCCCTCCAGATAGCCCAAGTGTAGAGTATAATTCACCCCAAAGTCGACCTTCCGTAAACTGGTATCATGAGAATCGCTCAGGTAAACGTTTCAGAAGGCACAGCCTAATTAATTTTCTAGTAAGAAACAGTAGCTTAAACGCCCTAATCACAGAAAAATCATTAACTTCACCTACTCCTAATAACGATACTCCAGATATTCTCCAGAGAAAGCAACCAAACCAACCAGTCAAAATGCCCGTGAATTATGAAAAGGTAGTTAAACTGTCAGCACAAATGGTGCCCTTGTTTTCTGGAGAATTTAGTCCCCAAATCCTCACAGAATTGCAAACCTTTATAGGCTGTTGCAAACAAGTACAACAGTGCCTAGAAGAGGAGGAAAAGCAAGCTTTTATGCAGATTTTTCCCACTAGATTGAGAGGAAATGCATACCAGCTAATCGCATCTAGCTCACTCACAACATTTGAAGAGGTTGAACAATTACTTTATCGTAATTACTTACCTCGTGAGACATACCATGAGCTGATAAATAGACTAATCACTTGCCGACAATACCCGCACGAGTCATTTAACTCCACAACTAGGCTAAAAGGCCTATTGTTACAATGTAATGAGGCAGCACAGAGTAAATATGGTGCTGAAAATTTCAATATGGTGAAGCGACAAATAGAAGATTTTGCTATGGCTTCAGTGAAGAGTGGTGCTAATAATCCGCATCTAAGTGCCTATTTACTTACTTTAAATGAAGATTCGGTAGACCAACTCATCCAAAAGGCACTAGACATGGAACGATTACAACACAGCCTCTTTTATAATCCACAATCCGCCAGTTACATTCATAATTCCACAAGCTATTTTCCAATGGACAACTTTTTAAGGCATAATTCCACAAATTATGAGACTGTTGCTCCATACACTTACACAAATGAGCTAGGAAAGCCTAATATAAAGACTGAGTTCTATATACCTCCCACACAGGAGCCGACAAAATTAGCTTCAGTATCTTTTAATACTGGCAGAAACTCACCGGATAATTAGCACTCGACTCAAGTCAGCTCGACAAGAAAATCTTTAGGAAGTCAACCTCCATACCAGACTTCTACCTTTCATCATACAGGAGAAAGAAGAGACGAAAAACAGAAATTACTGTTAAACAAGATTACCTGCAGCTATTGCAACTACAAGGGGCACACGTATGACGAGTGCATAAAACGCAAAAACACCCCTTTCTGTATAAACTGCAGAACGAAAGGACATGATGTCCAACATTGTCGACAAAATGTTAAGGCATCACCTGAGCGAGCAAATACAAAAAACAGTTTTCAATGGGGCACTTCAGATCGCGAACCGAGAATTAATTATGGACAAGAGATGTGTAGTTTTTGTAGCAGAAGAGGCCATACCGTGTCCACCTGTCGGCAGAAACAACGATGGGAAACTGCAAATTCGGGAAACGGCACACTGTCGACCGAAAAGTCCCCGGCTCGACATTAAAGAAAACTTATCATACTACTTCAGGGTCCTCTCAAAAGAAAAACCCCCGAAAAAGGGAAAACATTTCAATAGTAGATTTGCCATTAGATATAAGCAAAAACGCAGCCGTTCGGCTGATAGTGTACACTGGAGCTGAAGTAAGTCTTATAAAACAGGAAGCACTTGATACGCCAGAATGTATAGAACAGAGTCAAAAGGTCACTCTGAAAACTCCATTTGGAGATGGAGAAACATTGGGTAGCTGCCAAGGCAACTTTTTACTAAGCCGCAGTATCCCATGCCATCTACAGGTTGTAGAAGATAACGCCCAACTCTCTAACGATGGGCTGTTAGGTAATGACTTTCTTGCAAAAAATTGCAATATAGAAGGCCCTAACAAATTACTCCGGTTTCCTCGCACGGAAACCAATCCTATTGAGTTCACGGTACCTCTCGAAACATCCACAGAAGAAGGGGAGGAAATACCAAGGGATCAAATAGAGGAGCAACTTAAATCTTCTGCTGCCACTTCAATGGCACCCAATAGAAAAAATTCGTTACCTCAAATAGAAGAAATTTCGAGTACCTAGAAAAACGAGAATGAAGACGAAAGTAGACAATTTGAAGTAGTGCTTCAGCGACCTAATAAAATACCTCCTCGATCTCAAATCGTACTGAGCATACCATTACAATTGGATCAAGAAATGATCTGTATGTCTCAGGAGATAGGAGAAGTAGTATTTGTCGCAAATTGCTTAGTTAGTCCGAATAAAAGTTTTATACCGTTATCCGTTCTGAACGTAAACACAGAACCAGTATTCCTGAAGAACTTAACGCTTACGCTAGTTCCACTTAATTACTATAACCTACAGCCTCTCTATTTACCTTTGGACGAAATAAATTCCCAAAGTTCTCAGAAAGAAGCCTTTCTTAAGACTCTCTATTTACCTTTGGACGTCAGTAATTCCCAAAGTTTTCAGAATAAAGGTGGTCCACCTTTCCCTCGTGCACAAAACAATAGCTACTACAACTTCAAAAGTGATAAGACAAATTTCATTTCCAATCCATATTCAGTAAACGTAAACCATACTAAAAGCTCTAATCAAGACAGACTTGCGGCTTTACGTAAAGAATTACTGTTGGAAGAAAATTTAAATCACGAAGAAGAAAAGTCAATTCTTGAGCTATGTTATAAGTATAATGACCTCTTCTACTTAAAGGGAGATAAACTAACGTGCACTAGTACTATAAAACACACCATACCTATATTGCATAATCAACCACCAATAAATCAAAAAATGTACAGACTTCCAGAAACACATCGGGCTGTTATTAACGAACAAATAAAAGAGATGCTAGAGAATGACATCATTCAAATAAGCAAAAGCCCATGGAATTCTCCGTTACTTGTATTCCCCAAAAAAGCTGGGCCTGACGGCAATAAACGTTGGCGCGTAGTAGGGGATGCCTTTCCACTACCCAGGATAGAGGATATACTGGATCAACTTGGGCATTCACGGTATTTTACCACACTTGATCTTGCAAGTGGATACCATCAAGTACTGGTTGACCCAAGGGATAGACCGAAAACTGCGTTTAGTACCGCTTACTGGCATTATGAATTTAAGAGAATGCCATTTGGCCTGAAAGGCGCACCTGCGACCTTTCAGCGCTTAATGAATTACATTCTAACGGGTCTGAAAGGATTAGAATGCTTTGTCTATCTCGATGATATTGTAATATATGGAAAAAATTTACAAGATCACAACGAGAAATTGGCTAAGGTATTCGACAGACTTCGAGCCCATAATCTTAAATTACAACCCGAAAAGTGTCAGTTCCTTCGCAGAGAAGTGATCTACCTTGGACACAAATGCTCAAACGAAGGAGCACTTCCAGATCCCAGTAAAACAAGTTGCGTTCAAAATTTTCCTCAACCCCGAACGGTGAGCCAAACTCAATCATTTCTTGGACTGGCCAACTACTACCGCAAGTTCATTCCAAACTTTTCAAAAATAGTCAGGCCACTAACAAATCTCTTACGGAAAGACGTCAAATTTAATTGGACACAAAAATGCCAAGACACTTTCAATGAAATTAAATCTTCTCTTGTTAATCCTCCTCTACTAACCTACCCGGATTTCACCAAACCTTTCAATCTAATGACAGACGCTAGCAACGAAGCATTGGGAGCTGTTTTATCTCAAGGGATAATAGGCAAAGACAAGCCAATAGCGTATGCAAGTAGAAGTTTAAATAAGGCGGAACAAAAATACTCCACAATAGAAAAAGAGTTGCTCGCTATTGTATGGGCCGCCAGGAACTTCAGGTGTTATTTACAGGGTAGAACCTTCACGGTTTACACAGATCATAAGCCCTTAAAAGGCGTATTCAATGTAAAAGATCCGACTTCGAGATTAGTAAGGTTTCACCACAAACTCTCGGAATTTGACTACAAGATTGAATATAAGCCTGGCAAATATAACACTAATGCAGACGCGCTTAGTCGAATACCTGCCCAGCTGAAACAAACAAGCCCCAATTCGATCATGTTAGAGGCCCAGGAACATCACCGTGTCAATTCCGACATAGACGATGTAGATACTAGTTCTTCGCCTCCACCGTAGTCCAAACCAGCACATTGCCATGCTGTTACACGAGCTCAAGCAAGGGAAACAGAAATTGAGGACATAATTCACAAAACTCCCAAGAGAATTCAAGAACGTCCAGGGAGTCCCCAAAATGACTCAATGAAACACAAATCAACCACAAACAACCAATCTGGAAGTAGTACATCTGAACACGGCGCATTATCTCCGAGCAATAATTTTATAAATTCCCAAAATAAATTACCTGAAATTATCACAGACCCCGAGGAAATTCAAATAATTCTAAAGGACTATCATGACTCGGCATTTGGTGGTCACCAAGGAGTCATTAAAACGTACAAAAAAATAAAAAGAAAATATAAATGGAAGAATATGCTCAGTTCTATTAAGAGATATATTCGGAAATGTTTCAAATGCCAAAAAATGAAAGCTAGCCCGGAATACCGTATGCCGATGATCATAACAGATACTGCCCTAATGCCCTTCGAGAAAGTCTATTTTGATATAGTAGGACCACTTGAAGAAACCCACTCCGGAAACAAGTATATATTGACATTCCAAGACAATCTGACGAAATTCGTAGATTGCTATGCCATGCCGAATGGCGAAGCAGAAACGGTAGCAGGAATATTCTTCGATGAGATAATTACTCGTTATCGCATTCCTAAAAAGGTACTAACTGACCAGGGATCTGACTTTTTAAGCGATCTTTTCAAACGTGTCTGTAAACTTCTAAAAATAAAAAAATTACAGACTTCCGCTTATCATCCGCAATCCAATGGCGCACTTGAACGAACCCACAGACCACTAGTGGAGTATTTAAGAGCTATTGTGTCCGAAAATCCAAAGGTTTGGGATCGATTCCTGAGAACCGCGGCTTTCGTATACAATAATAGCCCACATGACGGCACTAAGCTCACTCCAATGGATTGTCTGTTCGGGTTTACAGCGGATGTACCATCAAATCTGAAAAGAGAACCAGAGCCCATTTACAACCACGAAAGTTACTACCACATTCTTAGGTACAAACTACAAAAAACATATGCTATCGCCCGGAAAAATCTGCTCAACGCCAAGGAAAAGTCAAAACTTTATTACGATAAACACTCACGCCCGGTAACATTCCAACCAGGTGATAAAGTTTTACTGAAAAATCCGGCCAAAAAAGACAAGCTTTCCCAGATATGGCTAGGTCCATATCTCGTGGTAAAAGCTTTTACCCCTGTTAATACTGTTATTCAAATCGGTAAACGAAGAGTAACAGTACATAACAACAGATTAAAACCATTCCATGAGTAATGGCAAAAAAAAAATAATAAATATATATATTTTTGCAATTCCCATGCAGCAATAGTAGGCACCTATTCAAAAAAATCAAAAGAAGACCTTCTCATGCAGAAAAATAATACCCCTCTACATACCTATTCAGGGATAAAAATTGTAAAAAATTTCTTTTGGGTTTAATGAAAGAAAAAGAAAATAAATATATAACTAATCATTTATTTCATAATTTAGACATATTTGTTTTTTGTTTTTTTTTGGTGTTTAAAATTTCTCTTTTTAGCCCTTTTGAAGGCGTTAGGTTCTTCTGAGGCACGTACGGCTCGATTGGCTGGTCCACTCGATATAAGGGCATACCTTCAATATTCCTCTCCGGCTGGGTCGATTTAGCCAAGGCCATCAACTTGTCAAAAGCAGCACCAATTTTCTTCTCCATATTTTTAATAAAATAAACATTCAAGAGCACAACAGTTTGTAATACACAAATTAACAATGTATAAAACTGAATTATGTTACATTCTATTTATACATAAAAACTGCTTATCTGGTAAACCACCATATAACTCCGATCAACACTAGAAGCCATTCAAAACTTCCAATCGGAAATCTCCAAAGCTCACAAAGTCAGATTAAACCCACTAGTTAATGAATCAGTAGAGGTAACAACAAACAAAGAACGCATTGCCCCTCAAATCGCTCGTTCTGAATTTAAAGGTTCAATTAAATCACAAAATCTTTCATCTCCACAGACAAATAGTAGACACAATTTACCAATACCACCACCACCACCACTTCCACCGTCCTTAACCAATTTTGAACTAGATTCAATTAAAAGACCCCGCAATTTACAAGTAGTTTAATTAATCATTGAATATAAATTTATAAAAATACCAGAAATAATAAGAAATACCTGCCTTGTTTGATATATAAATTCTTCAAAAAAAAAAAAAAACCAAAAAAAAATTTCAAATATTTATACCTATAACATATATTATAATTAAAAATAAAAACATACATACGAGTATGTATAATTGTAAAAATATATACATACACATAAATTAGAATTAAAAATAATATATATGTGTACAATAATAGAAACTAAAAATATTAATTTGTAAAAGAGACCAACTTAAAAACCAACATACCTATAAATGTATACTAATATTAGAAAATTAATTAAGAAAAATACCTTATGTATAAACATTAAAAAAAAAAAACAAATATATATAATTAATAAAATTAATTAAGAAGAATATATGAAAGCAATCCGATTATCAATACTTGTAATAAAAGACAAATATGTAAACACAAATATGTATAAACAATATTATTAACCGTGGCCTATATAAAAAAAAAAAAACAATTACAATGTGAAATTTTTAATATGTGGCAAACAAACTATCAAATATTATAACTTTATTGTACTAATATAAGAAATATTGTAACGTATTCCTAACCTTAATTTAATTTATTGTAGACATAAATGAACTTGTACTTATTAGTCTTAACGACCTAACCGTATGCTTGTCCCGGAGCTCGACATCATTTATACATATAAAATCAATAACGAAGTACTGCCAATAAGATAAAACCCTTTCATCATGTTTTAATGCGTTATTCATCTTCAAAGAATAACACATTTTTTTTACAAGGGGGAGACTTGTTACATACATAAAATCCCAAATAAAATCTAAAAACATCAATTTTAATCCGGAAGCAACTCATTGCATACATACCTACCTGTAAGTAACTAAATTGTTTTTGTAATAAGCCGCAAAGTACTGAGTGTAATTCGAGTAGGAAAGAAATTAAAATAAACAATGAGTTGAAAACCCGCAACATGGATTGGGTAAGGTATACATATAAATTTATAAAAGCAACGAGTGCCGTGACTTGCATGCTTCCGTAAAGAGTAAAATTAAGTAATAGTTGTTAATGAAATACTTCCGACTTACACTTTGTATGAATTATACGTTAAATAAACAAAGTGCTGGGTCAGAGGTATTTCATATATTACTCTGTATAGTATTAGTAGTTTTAGAGTAAGACAATTTTTATATAAATATACTGCAAGAATAAAGTCGAGAGTCAGTTCAGTCTTAAACAAGCTGTACATTAATTAAATTGGTGCAAAGACTTATTTGGCTTCGCCATTTATTAACAACAAGCTGTACATTAATTAAATTGGTGCAAAGCCTTATTTGGCTTCGCCATTTATTAACAACACGCTGTACATTAATTAAATTGGTGCAAAGCCTTTTTGGCTTCGCCATTTATTAACAACAAGTTGTACATTAAATAAATTGGTGCAAAGCCTCATTTGGCTTCGCCATTTATTTAACAACAAAGCTTCGCCTATTATAGTGAAAATTATACACCGCGGCTTCGAAAGGTACTCGTAAGATCACTCGAATACACAACCCTCTTGAAAGTATTCTTCCTTTGTCATCCGGTTTGATGGTACATCATGTTGGTCTAATTTCCACGATTTGAGTAATTGTTTCTCCAGAGCTGATACTGAAAGCTGAGTTGCAATAATGCATTTGAAGTGAATGATGGACGACGAATTTGGAGCTCTCCCTCCTACAATTCAGGCCAAGTGCGTGTTTTGTAAGAGAGGCAGATTGTTGGATACCCTAATCTGGCCACCTTGTAATAGATCATAGTACAAGATAGCTCCTATCAGCATGTCGATTGCTTGAGGCTGATAGAAATCGGGATCTGCCGACTTGATGTTCGCTGGAATTTCCCATCTTGAGGTACACACATACGTTGCTGGCTGATGGTCGCTGATCTTCGGCAGTACACCAGCTGTAAGCGTTGTTGTCAAATCATTTGCTCTAGAGTGTAAAGCTAATTTAGTCCCGTGTTTGGCAATAGTTTCGTGTCCACCGATGCCAATAAACGGAACGCTGATTTTGTGTCTCTTTAAACCCAGCAGTTGAACAAAACCGTCCCGGATAAAATGTAATTGAGACGCTGAATCAAGCAGTATTCGACATGGAACCAGAGCTCCTGTTGCATTGACGATGTCCACTACAGCTGTTGCCAGTAAGACTTGTGATTTGGCTGATGCCTTAAGACTGATGTTAGCTTTGTTCGAAGTTTGCTGTATTAATTTTGAAGGAGTAATTGACTGCAGTGTCGTGGTATTCTGCTGTATTCTATGATTGGGCTTGGCGGTCTCTTGCTTGTCATAGCATGAATTGTGAATCAGACTGTTGTGTCGCCAGGTTTCAGGCAGTTTGGGCATAGCTTGAACTGCTTTACCAGCTGGAACTTATTGTCAAGTGATGAATTCAGAAACTTGTTGTATCTGTAAATTTTATGCTCTGCTTTACAGACGGGACACTGGATTCTTGGCGTTGATGTCACAAATGTAACAGACTTTTTGCGAGCGTCTTTCGTGCGCATTTCCTTCAGCATCTGAAATCTAGATTCTAGGAACTTGCAGAAGTCATTTACGTTTTGGATTTCACGGGGATACTGGAGAGATTGTTCGTACAATTTCCAAGATTCTTTGTCTAGATTCTGAAGTAATATGTGGATCAATATGGCATTCCATTCCTTGATCTTAACCCCATGGCCTGTAGTAATAGAAGGTATTTTTTACTGACATCATGGATCCCCATTATTCCAGTTCCAGATTCAACTGTCAACGTACTTTTGACAGCAGTTCATTTAGAAGTGCGGTCATTATGCTGCTTAAATTATTGTACCTGTCTGTCAGTATCTTCCAAACCACGGTGCAGTTTTATTCCGTAGCTTGTAGATGACTTATCAACCGGCTTGGTTCACCGGTAAGATGAGCTTTCAGGTAATACATCTTTCTGCTGCACTTATAGACTGACGCTGTATTAGCTGAGTGAAAAGATCCATAAATGCTTTCCATTGTGTATTCGTCCCATCGAAGTTCGGAAGACCTATCTTAGGAAGCTTTACATTCATGCTGTTGGTACACATTATGGACTGTTCATCTAGACTTACCTGTGTTACCTGCTATTACTTCTTGATGGAGGCAAGTGACTTGAGCCCAGTAATCATTAATCGACTTAAGCTTCTGACTATAGTAAGCCCTTGAATGAGGTGCATTAAACTATTCTCTAATTGAGTTTATCAATCTGGCCAACGCCTTAATTGTTGTGGCGTGCATCCTTAGAGTATTGCCTGAGTCATCTTGATTAGTGCCAGTGGGTGTGGCCGCTGGAATACTTGTGTGCTGCCCGTAGTCAGAGCGTACATGCAATAATGAATAATGTGGTGAAAATTGGTGCCACTGGTATAAAGTTAGTGGTTTTATTCGTTTGTATACTAATTCTACATTTCAATGTCAAACTAGAGTTTTAATATTATAAATATTCCAATTTATGAAAAACGTAATGTATGTAAAATATATGAAATATAACAAATAAGATAATTCTGTTGCACTAAACTTTGTACTCACCTGATCTATGTTTGGCAGTTGATTCACTTGACATGAATAATTTTAACTGAGGTTTGCGATTGGGATATTCTTTATTCTGGACGTTACCTGGAATAAAGTGAGGTGAGTAGTTCGTAATGCAGTCGAAACCCACAGAGAATCTTTATTGCAGTCGTTATCCACAATAAAGTGTTGGTTAGTAATTTTCTTATTACAGTCGTTACCCGTAAAAAGAATCTTTATTGTAGTCGTTCCCCCAATAAACTGTTTGTTAGTAATTTTCTTATTACAGTCGTTACCCGTACTAAGAATCTTTATTGTAGTCGTGACCCACAATAAAATGTTTAATTAGTAAATTTATTATTAAAGTCGGTACCCGTAATAAGAATCTTTATTGTAGTCGCTACCCACAATAAAGTGTTTAGTTATAAAATTTCGTATTACAGTCGTTACCGGTAATAAGAATCTTTATTGTAGTCGTTACCCACAATAAAGTGTTTAATTAGTAAATTTCTTATTACAGTCGATACCCGTAATAAGAATCTTTATTGTAGTCGCTACCCAAAATAAAGTGTTTAGTTAGTAAATTTCTTATTACAGTCGTTACCCGTAATAAGAATCTTTATTATAGTCGTTACCCACAATAAAGTGCTTAGTTAGTAAATTTCTTATTACAGTCGATACCCGTAATAAGAATCTTTATTATAGTCGTTACCCACAATAAAGTGTTTAGTTAGTTAATCTGTCATTACAGTCGTTACCCATAATAAGAATCTTTATTGTAGTCGTTACCCACAATAAAGTGTTTAGTGTTAGTAGTTTTCTTATTACAGTCGTTACCCGTAATAAGACTCTTTATTGTAGTCGTTACCCACAATAAAGTGTTATATTGTTAGTAGTTTTCTTATTACAGTCGTTACCCGTAATAAGAATGTTTATTGTAGTCGGTACCCACAATAAAGTGTTTTATTAGTAAATTTCTATTACAGTCGTTAACTGTAATAAGAATCTTTGTTTTACTCGCCATCTATATAAATCTCTTAATCTAGTCGCAACCCAGAACAAGAAAAATTTATTTCACTTGTCAACCAAACAAAGTGTAGACTGTTAATAAAAATTCACAGCACTAGGAAATACCACTGAGAAAAAATTATCAAGCTAATCACTGCACTGCCAAACTGAAAAAGAGATCGAGTCAAGTTAAATTGCTGTTTATATAGCCCTTGCTTGCACACGACACCAATGATGGAGTAGCAAAGGCGTATGATCACAAGAATTGGCCGTGCATCTGTAATTTTACGGTACTAGAGATAAAATATGCATAGCAACGAACAAATATGCATAGTAACAAGAACTTTAAATCAACCCGTGCTGCTGTGTTAACTTGAATTCTGTATTTTGGCGAAAATGTTTTCTCTATCACGTAGAGAAGAAATTCCCGTTCGGTGGCACTTGTAATGATGATATACCTTTGTATTGTATTTATGCAATATGTTATGTAAATGACAAATACACTGCTTTGTTGGTTTGTGTACCAATTTTTTTGTATTTATTAAAAGTGCTCAGATTACATTTATTTTGCTAAAACTTTGATGCTTTGTTTTCAGAATGTTTAGTCTGTAAAAACAAAAATATATTCGAACCGATTTGGTTCGAACATTCTGCCCCCCCCCCCCCCCCCGGCTAAGATGCCTTTCGAGTATTGTGCTGTGAACGTTTGTGTTACACACTAATAATAAAACATTGGATATGCATTGAGGACTGAGGACTTGATATTTGATTTCGTTCCCCCCTTATTTTCAAATATAAGATAACTTTCATGTGTTTTTGTAAAATCTTGTATACTTTCAGCCCTCAAATTTTATCCGTGTCTCCTAACATATTGTTTGGATTCAGTAACATCTGACTTAATTGTATCTGGATTAGTTTCCGGATTCCAATTCGCTGAAGATACCTCACCGTGGTTTTCAACAAATGGGAATGCTTTGATAAGTCGATGAGTTTTAATTACAGATCTACCAACGGGCAGATCATTAACTGCATATTGTCGAAGAACTCCATTTGGATTAATTACTAAGCTTCCGAGCAACGCAATTCTTTCATTTTCCAACAAGGCACCATAATTTTTTGCGATCCGTTTTGTTATATCTGATAACAGTGGATATCCCAGGTTGCCTTCACCGTTTTTCTATCTACATTTTTCCATGCGAGATGACTAAAGTGAGAATCAACAGATACTCATACTACTTCTGTGTTTAAGAGCTTTGATTCTGTCGCTGAACACTATGATTTCAGTTGGACATACAAAAGTGAAAGTTAAAGGATAAAAGAATAGATATAAATATTTGCCCTTGCAGTACGAAAGCGTGATTTCTTTGAAATCATTGCCTACAACAGTCAGACCTTTGAAATCAAGTGCCGGCTGCAGAAATTTTAGTGCTAAAAGTCGTATGCGTAGGTACATATATGCAATTATTAGCAATGCACTTTCGTTTTTTGGGGAATAAGAATTTTATTGAAATTTTCCCACGGAAACAAAAAAATAATTTTTGTCTTATTTCAGAAAGATGAAAGGGAGGAAGAAAATATTTTTTTTTCCTTTTAAATGCACTTTATTGTCCTGAGTGGTGTCAACGTATTGAAGGACTGTAATTTAGTGCTTCAATCTTAGTCTGCTATTTGTTTTATGCTACAAGAAATACGTATGGACATTTATGTTCGCGTTTTTGCAACTCCATCGTTGGTTTTTGCTTGAAATGGGTTATTTAAATCCCATTGTAGATTGATGCGAAGCATAATTTACCCTTTTTCTTCTCTTGGGGTATACTAAATTATGTCTTATGTGGACATAACCAATTGTAGAGCTCCATATACCGTTTTCATGTGAACTATTTGTTAATCTTGTCAAGTTACTTTCTTTTGGCAAGATTATTGGGTGTTTTTTTATTGTAGACTCGATGTAAAGTCATGCCGCGAGGGTGGCCTATGATGGGACTATCTTTTATAAAGGGAAAATAAGCTTGATATTGGCCGTTAGCGTTTCGGTAACTAGTTTATGGTGATAATCTTCACAATCTCGATCTTCTTTATACAGTTGTCTTCCTGGAGTAGCCTTTTCGGTCTCTCGAAACCGTCGTTGAAGTTTATCCACTGAAGATTTATCCTCGTAGTGAGCGTTTGCTGTTAAAGAAGACGCTGTGGAGATTGTGGAAGTGTTTTTAGACTTCCGAAAAGAATCCAGCCGAGCGTGCTATTTTGTATTGTATTTGTGCAATACGTTATGTAAATGACAAACACACTGCTTTGTCGGTTTGTGTACCAATTTTTTTGTATTATTAAAAGTGCTCGGATTAGATTTATTTTGCTAAAACTTTGATGCCTTGTTTTCAGGATCTTTAGTCTGTAAAAACAAAAATATATTCGAACCGATTTGGTTCGAACAACTTGACTGTGGTGCATCCGCGGGACGCTGCATAAATATCTGGTCTATTTTGCCTATGAAGTCGTTGCAGATTTCTTGGACTTGTATATGGGATGGTTTTGTGTGGTACGCATGATCTGGATGTACTTGCTGGATGCATTCTAGCTCTTTATGCTTTTTATTGAATTGAATGATGTATTCATTCAGGGATGTCTGGTACTTCAAAGTGCCTTCCTTGGTTCTCTGATCAATGCTCTTCGTTTTTAAGTTATCGAAGAGTTGGTTGATGGCACGGACAAGTTCTGACTGAGCTGACGCGAGTGCTGCAATATCTGTCATTTGGCACACAAACAAATAAACTTATCGCCTCAGTACCTTCACCTTTGTTTTTAGAATGGTGATCTGATTGTGGTTGCTTATGGATGCAAGTTTAGTTCGGATACTGCTGGCTGTTATATTCTCTGTTGATTTAAAGTGAGATCTACATGTTCCTTGGCTTACTCTGTTGTGTTGTCTGTTGACACAAAGTGATCTCCTCAGCTATTTCTTGATACACCCTTCAGGCTAAAATGCAATGTGAGCGACACCACAAAAACGCTGTAAAAACGTCCGTGAAAATACAATGGGGGCGACAAGAGCTGTCATTCCCCAATTAAATTGATTCTGTTATTTGTGTTGTAAATTAAAAATAGAAAGAAATATCAACGAATAAATAAAAAAGAGATTATTAAAGTTGCCTGTCTGGGCGCTTTGGCTAATGAAGATAAAAAACAGAACCCACATAGAAGAAGAGCTGTGTCCAAGAGCTATATAAAACTCAGCCGGAATTGGGTTTCTATGCGTATGCGTTTTTTTTTTTTGTACAATACGGTGACATTTTACCACCTCAATAAACTTTTCTTCTATTTTTTATTCAACCAACTTTGATATTTTCCACGGCATTGCTATTTACTGATATTTTTAATCTATCAAGTCATAAATATGATTGCAAGGAACGTATAACAATAAATATGAACGCAACCCAAAATTATAATTTTGCCAAACGCACCCACCCTAAACGTGCGACAAATTTCAATTTTCATTTAAGTTCGACGACAACGTCGGACGATGGCGTCAGCATTGTATTTTATACCATACACTTCCATGTTATTAGAACCAAAATGACAGCGTTCTTTACGGCGTTTTTGTCGTGTCACTTACACTGTGTTTTAGCCTTTTGGCTGTAGGTTGGCACGAAGGAACCAGATTTGACTATTTAACTCTCAAATTGATGCCAAAAGAAAGCCTGAACTGCTTGTGGTGCGTGATATAGCACTACTTAAGGCGGATTTCCATTACTGCGATATTTTAATTTTGCAGAGATTTAGAGCGAAATAGTGATATGTAAAACTATTCCAAGAGTAAAAAAATACTTTTTTATAGTTGAAACCCTATCCCTCACCAAATTATGGTGATATGTCACTTTGAAATCTTAGGTTTTCTAAGTGCGATGCGGTAATAAAGTTTTTTGAAAGATAAATAAAAATTTAGAGCTTATAAAAACGTTGTTTTCGACTCCAATTCGGATTCAGAAAGTTATGAGCCTCCCCGTAAAAGAGGGAAAATGTGAACGTCGCGACAGAATGAGAAATTGATTAAAAGACTGGCTGGCGTTCAAAGGAGAAAGGAATTTGCATCCACGTCCTTGGCTGTAGCTGCCGTATCATATTAGTTGCACTAGAGGAATATTTCAATCATATGTCCCACCTGGTGATGGGAAAAGCCCTGCAATTGAAGTAGGAAAAGGATAAACTACGGGGATGCTAGCTCTACCTTAACTTTTTTAATATTAAACGTATTAAATTTGTGCAAAATTATCGTTTTTAAAATAAAGAAATAGTTTCAAGTACCAGTAACACCCGGCCTCTTATTCATTGCTTTTACATTCAGAACTTTTTGGGCTGATATGTATAATGATAAACTATTAAATTATTAGAATACGAAATCAAACTATATTTCATTATCCTTTCATAGGAGAAGTTCACCTTTCAAAATTCTTATTGCTAACAAGTGATTTTGAGATCAGCTGTCAGCACAGTGGATAACAAAAGCAAAATCAAAATTGCGGTGATTTGTATATGAAATGACGTAAGTATTTTGGTCGCCAGCTCTCTGTCTATGTTGATGATAAATAAATAATTCTTTACTCCTATGATAACTCAGGCACAGCACGAAAAAATCCTATGTAACTTTTGATAAAAACAATTAGGAAAAAAATAAATAAAACAATCGATTTTTTTTTCATTACACTCAATAAACTTTATTTTCAATCAATTTATTTCTATGATTTTAAGAATTTATACCTTCTTCTTGATTCCTTCATGCATGCAGGTAAAATACGCGGAGATATGCCATAAAGTCGGACATATCCCATAATGTTGATATAGCGCTGAGAACTTTTTATGGTATATCTCTCCCCTCATTTCATCTCCGACAAATTTTTTTCGACATACTTGCCATACTCCTCTTACTCACTAGTTATTTCATAAGCAGTTGTTAACAATGTGGTTGCCTCGCTCTAAATCTCTACAAACTATAAATCTCGCAGTAATGGAAACCCGCCTTTATGTTACTCTAATAGCGATTAAGATCACGTCAGAACGTCGCTTTCGTTTAATAAATAATAAAGTTTTTTTCTAAATTCTATTTACAAAGCTCGATATTTATATACAAATTTTAATATGAGAAATATGGAGAATCAACAAATTCAATTTAACAAATTTAATTGACAACAAATTTCATGCGTGAAATTCGATCTCTCGAAGTTGTTATTTGTCTGCAGGTGTTGCTGATGCTGCAAAGTACATGAAATTTACCTAATTAAATTGAATTTGTGCTGCAATTCTTTTTTCTTCAATAAAAGTAATTTGCTGATTGTTTTTTAATGTTTAATGCTTAAACACTAGTTTTTCCAAGAGGGGAGGGATGTTATGGCCCAATATACGGAAGATTCTGCTGGAATAATATACATATTCTGTTAAAATAACCAGCAATTGCTAAACAATTACCTCGCATGGAGTTGTTCTGCAGCCAACGGTTATTTTGCTGATTAGCCCAACAGCTGGCTGCGATGAGCGCTTGGTGGAACAATCGACGATGACGATAATAATTAACCTCGCATGGTAATGAATATGTTAAGCGATTGTTTACTACTAAGCAACTCAGGTGCTGCAATCGGTCGAGCAAACGACAAGACTGTGTCGTTTGCTTACATATCCGCGATGTGAGCAAAGTTTGTTTATGAATATTTGGGCATAAAAAACAAACCAATGGCTGGGCTGGCGAGTGGCGTTCAGTTATGAGTCATCGCGAACGCAAGTTTCCGTTCGACCCAGATTACAGAGTATTAAGTTAGGTCAGTTCAGAGTTCTGAATAACTGTTTGTGTTAAACAAATTCCAGCGTTTATTTATTGAAGAGGTTTAGTGATCATGGTTAATTAATATTTTTTATTGTTCGATTACATTGGGACACGACAATGTCTTGAAACTTCTTCAGGCGAACAAAAGAGTTCTCTGCAGAATTGTCCAGAAGCTCGTTTGGAGGAACAGAAAAATTATCTGAAAAATACATTCGACGAACAAAATTTTAAAAATGAGGAAACCGAGCAGGAAATGTCGGAAGTTTAACAAAAAGTGTGCAAGTACTACAAAATATAACCGAGTAGCTTGACAACTTTAAAACAGATTTGGAGAGAATAAAGCATCGACAACTTCGGAGCGAAGGAATTGAAACTAATATTTGATGGACAAAAATTCGTAGCATATTTCAAGAACCAATTCGAGGCAGCTTCCGAAGTAAATGGATGGAATTATTAAAATAAAACTGCAGCGGTGGTATTAGTATTCGAGGTCCTGCGACAAAGCTATAAGAAACTTTCGAGTAAGTTATCAACGACTTCCGAATAAGTTATCAAATTATCAACGATGTTATGAGAGTATTTTGGGCGCCAGCTCTCCGTCTACAAGGATAACACTTTTTTGTTACTGTGCTGAAAAGTAGGCAGTTCTGAGTTTTGTTACATGCCTCTTTCCTCACTCGCTGATCACACGCGCACCCCAAGTAATATTTGAGTTTGAATTTCCTATCATCGAAAGTTAAAATTACTTAAACTAGACTTAAGAATTTAACCTCAAACGCAACTCTCGTTTAATATAAATTAGGAAGGACATTTTACTTAATAATTCCTTAATTTGGGCCTTCAAAGTAATCTTGACTTTGTAGTTAATTATTAGGGAAAAATAACGTAATAATTACTATTTAATTTACCTCATAAGAATGAGGAAAAATAGGAAACTACTTTTCTCCCGAATTTTACTTAACTTTGAGGTTAAATTTACTGACATGTATGGACTTTGTAGTTGGATCATTCCCAAGTTCAAGGCACGATGACGTAAATATTCCTCAAATAATTCCCTATTCGATTGTGTTCGCCCCCGAAGTCTGAATTCCGAAAAAAATACCTCAACGCTCTGAAAGCGCTTTAATAACGGAGTGAGCCGTTCAAATGCTTAACTTGCCCAAGAGAACATCTATAATTTCCGTCTGCGGAATAGGTGGTGCACACGCTACAACTGTTCAGTATATAGTCACGCTCCAAGTACATCCAAAAGATTCTCCTTCATCCAAGACCGAAGTTGAAGCTCTAGTGATATCCAAGTTAACGAATCTTCTGCCCTCTCAAAGCATTGAACCAGAGGTTCAACAAATGTTCAATGATTAAGACCTGGCAGATCCTACTTGCTTCGAGCCAGGAAGGGTAGACCTTCTTCTTGGTGCTGACGTATTTTCACTTAGCATACAAGAAGGTATAAAAGCGCCATCCAACAATGTACCCATTGCTCAGAAAACCTTATTTGAATTGATTCTATCTGGACGTTGCCCTCAATCGAATAATTATCTCCATGTGCACTCCCACGTTACTACTTTGAATATCGCTGACTGCATAGACATAGATATTTAGTTAAGAAAGTTTTGGGAAGTGAAGAACCCACCAAAAGTATCCATGCTATCTCCAGTTGATGAGGCGTGTGAAGGCTTCTTTCTAAGAACATATGCCCGAAATGATGAAGACCGATTCATTGTTCAACTCCCATTCCATAAAGTTAGCAGCAGACTACACATTTTACCACCTCGAAGGAAAGTGCCCTCAAAAAAAAGATTTCGGATTAATCCCAAGCTTAAGATAGAATATTCAGAATTCATGGCAGAATATATCGCACTAGGTCATATGGAGTTAGTTGAAAACCATCAAGATAATTCTTCCTTACATTATCTTTCTTATCATGCTATCCACACTGCAAAGAAATTTCGGGTGTTTTTGACGGCACTGCAAAAACAACGAACGGTGAATCTCTAAATTATGTCTTAGCTACAGGCCCCAAACTACAGAATGATTTGACGTCCATCCTCTTGCATTTGCGATAACATCGGCTTGTTTTGTCAGGAGACATAAACAAAATGTACCGACAAATCCTTATTTCAAAAGAAGACACAAACTTTCAGCGGATACTATGGCGAGATAACACTGCAGAACAGGCTAGCGAATACAGGCTTTCAACGGTTACCTATGGAACTTCAGCAGCACCTTATTTAGCAATTAAATCCTGCATGAGTTAGCAGAGGTATACAAATCTGAGTATATTGAAGCGGCTATAATTCTGCGAGATCATTGCTATATGATTTGATGTTCGGATGCGATGATGCACCAACTGCTCTAAAACTTCAAGCTAATCTAATTTCTTTATTGAATAAAGGACGTTTTGAACTACGAAAGTGGACTTCGAACTTTGAAAAGCTTGTTAGAAATATTGCCCCAGAAATGCGAAAAAATCCAATGCCTCTTGCGTTCGGCGAAGAAGAAGTAGTCAAAACCCTTGGTTTTTATTGGAGTCGTAAAGGTGATCACTTTGGATTTAACATTCAACTTCCCAAATTTTATTCACCACCCACTAAACGTTTTTTATTGTCGGACACTGCACGGCTGTTCGATCCAATAGGATGGTTAGCTCCAAGTATTGTTTTAGCGAAGCTTTTCTTCCAAAGTCTATGGCTTTTAGGACTTAATTCGGACAAACAGTTGCCTAACCCACTAAAAACTGAGTGGCTTCAATGCAGAGAAGAATTAACTGAACTATCCAAAATTAAAATTCACACATGGATGCAATGGAAGCAATATAGTTTTCGGCTTGAGCTTCATGGATTTGCGGATGTTTCAACTAAAGCATATTCAGCAGTTGTATATTCCCGTATTTTATCACCAACAGGTGAAGTGTCTGTATCCCTGCTGACAGCTAAGTCCAGAGTGGCACCAGTTAAACAAGTCTCTCTACCACGACTGGAGCTATTTATTTATTTATAAAAATTAATACGATAGTAAACCGATATATAAATCCAATTACTTACTACCATTTGGTTAACACTAATTGACTTCAAAGGAAGAAAAAAAAGAAAGAAAAAAATTAAACCTAGATACAGAGGATGATAAACAATAATTTTATTTGAAAAGGAATAGTATAAAATCAAATAATGTAACTACAGATATCCACATGCCGCCAGGCAAAAAAGGGGGAACAATCACCCAATTTCAAAGCGCAATGAGTTATCTTGCCACCATATAATTCACACAAACATTTTACAAAAAGTATTTATATGGGCAATTGGTGTGACCTCCAACGTTGAGCCTCTATGGTAGGCGATCAGAGATAACCATACCGATGAGACCTCTCTGATCGCTGGGTCGAAAAGTTCAAGAATTTTTTTTGCACTTAAAATGCATTTTATAAATTTATTGAAATTATTTTCAATAAATTTCAGTATGTTAGACGAGAAATCTATGTCATATAATTTGGATAAATTTCAAAGTGATAAACATACTATCTAAAAAGCCAAGAGAACTCATTTATTCAAATAAAAGGTTTAAGCAAAACTAAGTATAATAGAAACAAGTAAAAAAGCTAGAATTGGGCTAAGACCAAGCCAAGACCACACCGGGGTTAGTGCGGTTGATTTTAACTTAGCATTCTTTACAAGTGCCAGTTATTTTTAGGACTACTCTAATCGAAATTGAGCAAGAAAAATAACTTAATAGAAATCTATAGTAAGTAAGCAGCAAGTAAGTAATGTTGTAGACAGCAACCAGCAATAACAGTGATACAATTCACGTGTAGATAGCAGTAGATGACGGCAAGAGAAAAAATATTAAAGACAGCAATCAATAAAATCATTAGAATAATTCGCATGTAGATGGCAGCTGCAACGTTATGTGTGATATGTCAGATATTAAACATAGGAATGAGGAGAAGTCACATGTTAGTTCCCATCAGCGGCAATATATCAGCAACATTGTGCTATAGAGGCGGCCAACACATCTGCATAGGAAACCTGATGGTAGATCACATGGGGCCAGTACAGCTCCCACTCGTCCAAATCACCTTTCTATCGGCAAGTATAATCCAGCGCAGCCATAAATCGCGCAGGATGACAACAATAATCATCAGCAATGCACACCTGGAATCCCTATGTGTTATCGAAGTTCCAGAGAATTACAATGATATGTGACGAGACCAGCAGCCAAAAGGTAGCTGTACAGCAATAAGCGGGAAAATGTAATGTGAGATTCCAAGACCAATCCCAAAATTTAGAAATAAGTCACAAATAAGCAGAACTCCAATTGCCAGTAACAACTTGTGGGCTATATTGTAAACTATTCCAAATAATGGTCCCCAATTACCACAGAAAATTACTAAAATATGAAAAATAGTCTTCTTCTTCTTTTTTCTATCGCAGCTTTGTTATTATCGCAGTTTTTAGCGAATGTAAAATAGATAAATTATGTCCCTGATGCCTGTAAATATGCCTGGCCTGATTCAACCATTTTGCTTACAAGGCCATCCTTCACGTTGGAAAACTTACGTGGCTAACAGAGATAGCCAAATTCTGGAAGTTTTAAATTCAAGTTGCCAATTGTACAACTCGAGGAGTGTACGCATCTCAATTAATGGAGCACTCACTGTGGTAGCAAGGTCCGAGTTGATTAATTAAATTCAAGGTGAAATAACCGCCTCTACACTGATAGATCTGTTAGATACCGACGTGGAGGAAAAGAAAGCCAAGCTCTGCTATAATTCTACAACATCGTAAGACTTCGATCTAGTCAGCCGCTTCTCTTCTCTAACAAAACTGATTAGCGTTACCGCATATTGCATACTATTTATTCAAAACAGTCGAGTAGACCCACGGAGAAAAGCACAAATAGGAAAATCGTCAACCTTACGGTATCAGAAACGAATCAAGCTCTCATACGCGCAAGCAAACGACTTCCCTACAATATTTGAAAGACTGGGTCAAGAGAAACCTGTTAAAATGAAGGGCACAATTGTAAATCTAAACCCCTATTTGGATAACGACTTCGCGTTGGCGGGCGACTGCATGAAGCCAACCTGCCTATATCAACAAAGCATCAAATTATTGTATCAAACAAGAATCCATTATCATCATTGCTGGCAAACTATGCTCATGTTGTTACTTTACACAGAGGTATCCAGGTAGTTCTTGCTTATCTGCGAAGAGATTACTGGATTGTGCATCCACAAAGTCTTCTTAAGCTGCGAATCCGAAAGTGCATCATCTGCGTAAGTTACAATGCAACCGTTCAAAACCAATCAATGGGTAGTTGGCCAGAGGCAAGAATTTACCTAAGCAGAGCTTTAATATACAGCGGTGTGACTTTGCTGGTCTAATCAGTATCCGTATTTAAAGATATATATGTCATGGTTCATGTGTTTGGTGATGAAAGCAATTCATTTAGAACCTGTATCCGACTACATATCAAATGACTTCATAGCATCCTTTAAACGTTTTATAGCTCGCCGAAAAGTGTTTGAATTTATACAGCGACTACGGCACCAATTTTGTTGGAGCGGATGCAGAATTTAAAAGATCAGTTAAGACAGCACAGCACCCATTACCTGAGCACAGGACCTCATATGTTACCACAGAGAATACAACATGGCACTTCATCTCACCTTCATTTCCTCATTTTGGCGGCTTGTGGATAAAAGGGGTAAAATCTGCCAAAGGACATCTTAAACGAGTAATAGGAGCATCTACGTAAATATTTGAGGAACTCGGAACCGTTCTCTGCCAAATTGAAACTACGTTAAGCTCTTGGCCTTTGAGTCCCTTAAGCAACGAACCAGAAGATTGTGAAGCGCTCCCTCCAGGTCATTTTTTGATAGGGGAACCTCCCACATTAGTTCCTGAGCCATCCTACTTGAATTTGAAGGAAAACCTTTTATCGAGAGGGCAGCAGTATTATCGTCTTGTTCAACATTTCTGGCAGAGATGGTCAATGGAGTACAGCACTCGATTACAGCAAGGTCCTAAGTGGACCAGAAAAACAATAAACTCGGAAGTCGGAGACTTAGTGCTTATTAAAGAAAAAGAAATTCCACCAGGAAAATGGCTACTAGGGCGAGTGGTCGCTACTCACCCTGGCGATGATAGATGAGCACGAGTTGCTACTATACGTACTAAGAGTTCAACACTCAAGTGATCGGTGACGAAGCTCTGCCTCTTACCTATACCCCGTCCATAACGTATCATACTCCCGCTGTCATTTTAATTATATTTTCAGACAATAAACGTGATGTGAAGGCCGATAAACTCGCCCTTGGGGTAGTTGCATTTACACCTGCTAGCCAAAACCCAGGACACTTACCTGAAACGCACCTATTAAACACATTTTGCATCACACGATAGAAGATCGGCATACACCGAACTTTTTTGCATCATGTTGCTATAGATTGATAATATAATTTTCTTTTTGATCTTCTTGTATTCATTATGCATTATTGTAAGTTTAGAACAAAGTTTATCTGTACATACCTACATTAGTTTGTAAATATGTAACCTCAGCAAACTCGACATGAACTTCTAACCAGACACTAGTTCGCATATTCTATTGTTGCTAAATTTACAGCTATCCATTACGACTCAAGTTTGCTTGGGAACAAGCTATATTCAGTCTGTTGCGAGAATTGACAAAATAAAAATCGAGTTGCTTATAATTAGAAGTCAGAGTTTTATTTGCTATTGCTGGTATTTATTTGAAGAGTGACAGCAAAGATCAGTAAGATTATAGTTAAAGGAAAAGTTGCAAGAGAAAGCGCAGATTTACAGGAGCTTTTTATGCTGAATACAAGAAAATCCAGAGGAATCAATAGCAGTAAATTATTGAGAGTTATGCATACAGAACTCTTTTCACACCATTCAGCAAGTCTGTCCAGCAATTTGAGGCAATCGCAATACGAGTCGATAGATTTATACACTTTAAAATAATCTGCGTATATTATCAAATCAGATTATTTGGTAACTAAATAGGAAACATCATTTATGAATAATATGAAGAGAAGGGGCCTTAAGTGACTATCCTGTGGAACACCGGAGTAAGCCGTTATTTCTTCAGATGAAAAAGGAACCGAATTATAAGTTTGCGATCCTTAAGATAGTAGGTATGATAACCAATTCAACAACCAAACTGGAAAATCTGAAGATCTCAATTTAAATAACAAACGAGAGTGAGGAAGCAAAAGCCTTGCTGAAGTCTGTATAAATACAGTGAGTTTCGCAACCACGTTCTAGAGATTGATGTTGTTGGCCTTCCCTTCATAAAACCATGAGGATGAGGATTAAGAGCTCCACTACAATGAAAATATAAGAGTTCATATAAATAAACTTCAAACAGTTAGAAAATACAAGACAATTTAACAATAGGACGATAGTTGATAATAAGGCCCTTTTTCCGGACTTAAAAATTGAGACAATAAATGAGTCTTTTCATAACTTAGGAAATATAACAAGCCGCAGTGATAGATTAAACAAAAATGTTAACGAGTAAGAAAATATTCCACTGCAGTTCTGTAGGACAATATGAGCTATACCATCGGACCCAGCAGAATAACCAGGGTCCAGCTTGGACATGGCGAATCAGACGAATCATGACTACAATTATTATTAAACACAAACACAGGAGTAAAATTATTAGATTCCTTTTTGATATTTACAAAACGTCAAAGATTCTTAGGATCCGATCTTATTACATTCCTCATCTTAAGCAGGTTTATAGTTACAGTTGAGTGAGTTTTGAATCAACATACCTGTTCTTTCCTCCAGATTTCCCACAAATGGTTTTTGCTTTAACTATCCGTAAACTATTTAAATCAAAACGGTTCAACAAAATGAATTATAAAGATTTTTCACTTCTAATCTATATATTGTCGTATAGCAATACAAAATTATTTGAAAGATTTCCAATTCCTAATGCTACTACGGTTTCTAACACGTAACTTGCCCGGTTTCAATACTACTAGTAGAGTTCATCAGCCAACGGTCCTTTGCAAATCGGTATCGCTAGCAGGTCAATGCCCTTCAATTTCCTTTAGTTAGTCGACCTCAATTCTCATTTTAATGTTGCCGCCAGAATTTTTCAATGAGGTGCCATCTATAGGCCAAGCGTCACATGCAACATATGGTTACTATACTCTGACGGCGTAGAGCAAATCTCAATGTATGAAATTTCAACGGGAATCAATATCAGCAAACGTTTCAGGAGCACTTTAATTATGCAGGCTTCTGGAAATAATAAGATAAGTATTTCATTAAGTACTTTTCCCTTTGTGAATTATTTTGTTTTGTTTAGGACATCCCGGATTCTCAACATACCAGTGTCCTCGTAATCTATGTCCACTATGACGTTCAACGTTAAATAGTATGCGTCAATAGGAACTAATGACATTGTGACGGCTACAACCATCATTAGTCAGGTACATGGTATAGCCAGACACTGGTTGACGATGATAAAACAAATGGAAATTCTCTTTGTTAGCCGAAAGCGCAGAAGAAAATTTTTCTATTGCAATTGCAAACAAATAAAAAAAGTCAATAATTTAATTAGTACAATAAATTGAGTTCAAGAAGAAATTAAGCGTGAACCAGCAACAATAAAACAAATAAACGCGCATTAAACGTCTTCTTTTAGGAGAGCTGCGACGATCAAGCAAGCGCAGAACAACAAAACAACACATGCAATTCGGGTTGCATTTCCGATCAACCAATAAATGTCGTCACCCCCAGTATTGGTTTGTTGTATCGACCAATTTCCCAGATTTGGGAAATGACGTTTAAATGTTTTGGTGTTGAAAAAATCAAAATAAGCCGATAGGACTTTTTGATCTTCGAACATTTGTCTTCTTTGAAGTATAAGCTTAGAATAAAATGTGGAGTATAGATATGTTTCCGGGTAAAATTACGTAATATTAGCGTTTTTATTGAATATGGTTTTGTCGTAAGCGCCAGCTTAAGGGTAGATTAACATTTTCAGTTCTCTTGCGACAAAATTTTCTTAACATACGACACACCAATTTTGTATGAATATACTGATTAATTACGTATTAACAAGATTTGGATTTTCGACTAATTAGGAACCACATGAATCTCTACAGAATTTAGTAGATTAGATATAAATTGAATGCAATCCAAGCTTAATATAAATTCTATTAATTTCATATAGTTTCGTTAAATTAATCCAATTCAGTGTTAGTCCAACACATAAAGGCTCAGTAGCTTTTTCAAATCAAAATATCAGTACCTAGTCATGGTTTGATGCCTAAAGTTGGAAAATATATAAAGTAAATTAGAAGAGGAGTAATAACTTTATAACGATATTTTTTTTATTAATTCAGTATAAGTATAATATCACAAAATAAAGGAACTTAATTCAATTTTCTCATTAAAAAAATGGAAATTATAAAACTGATAGAAAGAACTTGAGAACTTAAAAACTGTTGCGTACTTTTAAAATATAAAATAATAAAAAGACGCATCGACAAAATGAAGTATCTTTCTGCTCAAAATTTTAGTAGTGCTTGATAAAAAAGTTTATCAACTTCCGGCATGAAAGGAAGCATGCTTTTAATATCTTTCTTTTTTTCCGCTGATATCTTCTTTCGAATATCCAAAACAGTACTATTCTGCTGGAATAAATTATTCCGAGTTCCTAAATTTCCTTTCCTTGGTCTTTGTCTTAAGAATACTGGACACAAGTCTCGTGCCCTCATAGACGTCTTGTATTTTATTGTAAACAGGTCTTCAGAGTAGTAATATAAATTCTTGCACTTCGAATATGGTACACTATGAAAATTCAGCTTTTGGGACTTAGCCGAATATGTTTTGAAGTCGTCATTTTGCATTTGTAGTAGCTTAAGTGAAACATTGTCGTATTTCATATTTTTTAATAACCGAAATAGAGAGAGTTGACTATGAATCTCTAGACCTTTCAAATATCTATCCATCGCGCTATGAACTGAGTCGATCTCTTGAATTTGGGAATGGCCGGTTTCTGAAAACTTTTGTTGCACTGAATTAATTATTGGATTATCATGAAGAAACTGTAGAATGGCGACTGAAGTAATTTGGTTTCTATTTTGCGGAACGCACGAATCGCTCCACAATATTATATCCTTTACTGTTGGAATATCGGATAAGACGGCTTGCAAAATCTTTATTAGAGCACTGGCTATATCGTTCCCTGTACGACCGCTGAACGCTTCATTCCAAATTGCGCAATAGGTAATTTTGTTAAGATTACAAATACCTGTGAGGTTGAAAACAGAGAGTTTCCTCTTGTAATAATAATTGGATGCGTATCCTCTTGGTAGTGAAAAGACATTTTGCAAATCGTAGCAAATGATAGCAGTTGAGGGGTCTCTATTTTGTCGATCAATAGTTCTCTCTACTTTTGTGAACTTATTTTCCTCTCTGTGCTCTTCGTGCTCTCGTCTTTGTTTTTCCGTTGGATCGTTGTTAATTTCAAATAAAACGCATCGATCACACCGGTCCTTCTTCGGTTTGTAGAAGGATAGATTAAAGGAGTAGTTGAAAATCTTACTATATATAGCAAGTGAAACAGGGTCAGAAGTTTTCTCTCTATACAATGAATACATTTTGTTTAAACTCATGCCAGTTTCTAAATACTTCTTCTGAGTATTTGCCCGACAGTAATGTGAATCCACGGTGGGAAAGCTAGATATGTGTGCCTTAACTTCATCTATTTTTTTAGGAGGTGTACTTCGTTTTACGTTTTTTCCTTTTCTTGACAATCTTGGAGCACCAGTCCCATCACAGTGCATGTTATCAAAATAATAATAAATCCTCCTTTCACTAATATTTAATGTGTTCAGAAAAAAGGTTTTACAAACACGATGATGAGTATCGCCACACTTTAGATAATAGTGATACGTGAATTTGCGCTTACTTAGATCAACTGCTTGCCTTCGTCGATTTACGGATTCTTTTTTCACGAATTCACCGTAAAATGTATTTTTAGAGGAATCTGGCAGGTTCCAAAACGCTGAATGTATCGTTATTCTATTATCTTCGGAAAATATTTTCGAGCACTGGTAAAAGCAAGAAATGGGACAGGCGGAGCCAACCTTTCTTTCCTTAAAATGTTTTCCTTTGATGTTCGTATAGTTCTTTCCAAACTCCCGTAGCTTCTTCCTAATGTTCTGTTTCCAAAGCTCTTTCTTGTTGCCGCTTCCTTTTCCGTGATAATGTCGATATAGGACTTATTGCTTCACTTCCTAAATATCATGTCAGAAAGTAAAGCCTTTCATAAATAATTTTCTTTTACCTGAAGAAGTATAATCCGATGGTATTGTCCGATTGTTAACACTTGGAGAAACCAAATTATCCACAAAATCTGTTTTTTCACGGTATCTATCCTTTCGTTTTGGCGTTATTAATAAATTACACAATGGTCGGTTTTCTTTTTCTTTTGAGGGATCGTAATCTGGGTCATCTTCTGAGTCATCAAATGACTCATATCCTATCTCACCTTCTGAAATAGAGTAATAGAAGCACATACTATGCTAAACCACGACATTATTTTACCTGTATCTTCCGGTACAAAGCACTCATCAGAAGTTTTTACAGATGAAAGATTTGGACTTTTGTCAGTATCAGTAACTCCGCGCGGAAAAAGTATTCCATCTTGAAGCCTTTAAGTTTAGAATATCAAGTAATACAAATTATCATTCATCACAATCCCTATTTGACTTACGTTATCGGCTCGTTTATTAGCTCAGTCTGCGGCAACCCATTATTTGCGTCCATTTTTCAAAACTACAAAGAATAAAATCACTCAAACTTTGACGAGAATGAATAAGGGAGTATAGTTTTAGACTTTTTCTTTCTACCCAATATTAAAAAAATTTACATAGAATAATTTATAAATAAAAAAAAAACTTTAAGGTATAATGTCAATGTCAGTACATACATAATGTCCCTTAACAATAAATTTTCTTTCTTGACAGATTTATAGCTTGAATTCTACTCACAAATTACTCACCTTATCTTTTTTTACAGTTGGAAGTATACAATATAAAACGTTTTTTTTTTTACCTTTGGGAGTTATTTAGATATTTTTAAGTACCACTATTGTAATTAAAAATTAATTATTAAGTAAATAGGTCCACAAAATAGTATTCAGAAACGTAAGTGAAGTACAGCTACCTAAAATCAAAAATTCAAATACAGAGCTGTCGCGGTTTGATCCGTCCTGCACAAATAGTGTCCAACAACTAATTTGAGTGGCACGCGCAACGCAAGTTAATACGACCACTGCAAATTATCGAAGAATTTCCAAATGCCGATACAAACAACAATAATACTAAACTTCTTTGCTATGGTGGAAGCTATATCAGTGTGTGGCATTCTTTGATTTCTGTATACCGTGAATACGACTTTGCGTAATAATTTGGCGTTTACGACACCCCATTACAACAAAACAATATTTTAAAAATGGGAAAGACAAAATGTATGGATAATTGTCGTAAATGCCACCATAATTGCATATACGACAAAGTCACTCTAAAAATTCCGTTTTTAATGTGGCATACAACAAAATACATACTGAATTAAAGGAGAACCAGTTGAGCTGGACGAAATCCAATAAGAGAGAAAGAAAAAGTGAGTCATGAAACCCCCAAATCAACTTCAGACTCAAAAAGTGAGTTTTGGCGTTTACGACAAACCAATACTGGGGTGACGATGTGCTAATCGATTAACTGCAATGCACTTGAATTTCCCTCTTGTCTCTCATTTGAGGGTTATCAAAGAAAGGTGACATCGAATCGCGACTCTCACATTGTTGAGTGATAGTGAATTGGCCACACAAGAAACTTTCACTTCTCTGTTTTGTCCTGTGGGTGCACTAAGTGTTTTCTAGCTTGTGTTTAAACTATAAGGTGTCAGTCGATACCCCCACCTTTCTCAGTTAAGGACCGGAGAAAAAATTGTCGTTCCTTTGTTTTGTTTTGTGGGTGTACCCAAACGCCCTTACGTGTTTGCAAGTTTATTTTTATTTACAAGGTGAGGTGGAATTATATTCTCGTCAGCTGGAGTAGTTTCTCAGCTAAATTTTTTTTATCAGGTGATAGATAATCGATGTGTACAGCGAGGAATTTATTTAAATAGTACGAAAAAAAAAAGAAAAATCGGCCTGTGAAACGTGCCCCTTCTCATCTAAAGCTAGGCCTTGCTTGTGCCTGGGTACCCAAAGCGTTTCTCGGGAGCAAAAGATAGATTTTCTTCATACCACTCGCCTGAGACAGAATTACCTGACACAACCCGAATTTAGAAGAAATAACTACTAATCTAACAGTCAACGGCCGAGATAGGGAGAAGGAGGAGAAATAGAACAAAAAGAAGAAAAAGAAAACAAAAAATGCTCCCCTTGTCTTTTTTCCGCAGTGCTAATCACCAGGTTGCTGAAGCGCTTCATCGCCGTAAGATTCATATGTATGTAAGTCCAAACGCCGTTTTCTATCAACCAAAATTTTGGAGGTATATAGTTTTGCAAAAAATCTTCGGTTAAGATAGTGTTTTGTTTTTTTTCTCCGTTAATCATAGTGGAGTATACTGATTAGTGATTATACATAAATTTTTTGAATGCTAACGAAATAATTCTCTTCTAATTTTATATAAATAATCCCAAGAATAGAGTAAGATATTTTTTCGTGTGTTAGAGTTCTCATATATAATTTTTTAATGCTAACGTAATGGTTTTGTTCTAATTTCTTAATGCTAACGCAATGATTATTTTTATCTGATTATATATAAATAATCCCTGTAATAGTATAGGAAGATCTTTTGATTTTGAGTTCTCATATATAATATCTTTTTATGTTAGCCTAATGGTTCTATTCTACTGATTACATATACTGGGTGGCGCAAAAGTATTTTCACTATAGAAATTACTTATTTTTTTTTATATGATATCTCCTGTCATTCTGATATTGAAAATTGTGTAGTAAACAAATGTAAAATTACTAAAAATAAACATGGACCATTATACTCCCCAAGATCGTGGAATAATCGTGTTAATGTTTTTACAGAATATTTCATCAGTGATAAACACAACGTGAATTTCGTCGGCGATTTCCCCGCTAACCGGCACCGGTTGTTCGCACAATGCGACGCTTTGCCAAACGCCTCGAAGCAACTGGCGCAACATTGGATAGATCTAAGTCTGGCAGACGAAGAACAGGCCGTTCAGCCGAAAATATCAGTGCTGTGCGCGAAGATGTGGAAGAGTGTCCAGAAACATCAACGGGGCGACTTGGCACGCAATTGGGCATTTCCCAGCGGACTCTGCAGCGTATTTTGGTCAAAGACTTGAAGTTGTTTCCGTATAAAACTCAGATGACTCGTCAGCTTCTGCCTCCACCGAGCTCGTCTAGAGTACAACCAGTGCGTCATAAACATCAACCTTGAAGAGGATGACTTTTTTTCAAAATTGGTTATGAGTGACGAAGCGCATTTCCATCTCTCGAGGTATGTCAATAAGCAGAATATTCGCTTCTGGGGCACTGAAAATCCGCGAATTATTCAAGAAACTCCTTTACACCCCTTAAAGTTACTTTATGATGTGGCGCCTGTGTGAAAAGAGTGACCGGATCCTATTTTTTTGAAGACGCTGCAGGCAATGCGATAACTGTCACTGACGAGCGCTACAGAACCATGTTACTTAAGTTCTTGATACACAGTTTGGATGAATTGGGGAGCACATCTGATTCAAACAAGACGACGCCACGGGAGAAACAGCTCGAGTAACATGCGTTGCATAATTACACTTAACTTAATAAATCATTCAGCATAGTCACAGTTACCAAAATCTTAGTCAACAGAAACTTTCCAATATTGTACAATAATTTAGTAAAGTTCTTTGTAATAAATTTTCTTGCACACCTGAGTTCAATTCCCTGAAAAATGCTTAGGTAATGTCTGCAAATAAAATAGGGTCTTATTTCAGAAAGCTAAAATATTATTGTATTGCTAGCAGAGTTCAGTCTTTTCCCGTTCGCTAATTGTATCAAACGTTTTAATTGAATAAAGTTAATTTTTTTAAAGTAAAGATTTACCATTGATTAACAAACATAACGACGGAATATCGTAAAGTTATCTGGCTTTTTATTACATAAGTCGATATTGAATATTTTCTTATCATTTTATATCTCCTCCTACCAAAAAGAATACTACTTCCTTTAAACCTTATCCCGTAGTAGCTAAACTAAGTGTTCAGTCCACATTCATATTTTGTATGATAAATCCCTCGTAGAATTCATACATCCTGAGAAGCAAACATTTGTCCTAAAAAATACAAAATAAAACCTACTTAAAATCTACTTATATCCAACATCCAATTTTGCAGCATATTATAATTTCAGAGTTTAGTCTGAAAATATCCTCCATCAGAGTCTAATCTGAATCCCATCCTAGGAGCAAAAGTATCATTTGGCTCTATCCTTCATATAGAAGTCTAATTCTATTAAAATCCACACTCCCAAAAATCTGGCACTTGATCGCCAATCGTGTAACAGAAATATAATTCTGCTTACACGCTCCAGGACGTTGCGATTGAAGTATAGTTCTGCGCAGGCGTTTTAACATTCGTTGTAACAGAAGTTTAAATCTGTTTACATGCCCCAGCACGTTGTAGCAGGAGTATAATTCTGCCTACGCGTTTGAAGACTCACTATAACAGAAGTATAATTCTGCTTACACGCTTCAGCACGTTGCAGTCGAAGTCTAGTTCTGCTACATCGTCGCTCTCTTTCTCAAAAATTCCTACTAAAATTGTTGCTATCTGATTCCGAAGAAATAAAAACGTTCTTCTTCTTCTTTCCAGGAACAGAAGTAAGGACAGATAGTGTGGGCAAAGCCACACGATTTTATATTGAATTTTTATTTTGGTTTTAAATTGTCGTCATTGTTGTTGTTGGATATTAATTGAATTTTAGTTGAATTTTTTAATAGTTTTAATAAATTTTAAGTTATTATTAGAATTTGAAGTTTGAAGTAAAATAAATTAATTGTGATATCTTGGTTAACTACTTGAATAAAAATTTATCTTTGAACTGAATCTGAAGCTGAGTTATCTTTACAAAACCGGCACCGCTCGAAACTAGATCTCACATTGGTCCTTCAAAGCCGGATAACTCAGTCAGTCAAATATAAAATTAGAATATTACTTAATATCACATAATTCAAGCTTCTCGATTAAAAATGTCGAAAGATGGCGAATCCCTTTCATCTGACGTTGGTGACGAAACCATTGACTCTGTGTCAAAGTTGGTTCAGTCCCAAAAAGAAGTCGAAGATTTAATAGAAGATTTATTTAAAACGCATCAAAGAGAAGGAAAAAAGAAAACTGTCAAATCGACAGAAAAACGCCTACAAACGTTAACCGAGTATTGGAAAGAATGCCAAACTCGACATAGGTCTATACAAAGGAGAGTAACAAGACAAGATCTCCAACTAGAATATTTCGCCAAAGAAACATTTAGCGAGGTTCAGGAATACTACTTTGAAAAGGCAGCAAGCATGGAAGGAGATATCAACAGATTAACACCAAAGACATCTGTCAGTATTCCTCCTCAAACAGCTTCCGCTAGCACAATATCATGCAACAATGAAAGGCTTCCTAGAATCAAGCTACCCACATTTAATGGAGAGTATTCTACGTGGATTTCATTCCACGATTTGTTCAATTCAGTTATTCACAATAACAATAATTTAAGAGACGTTGACAAGCTATATTTTCTGAAAACTAATCTAATTGGAGAAGCTTAAAAGCTGCTCAGACAACATGAAGTATGCGACGCAAACTATCAACCAGCTTGGCAGCTTTTAAAGGAATGCTACTGATATAAGCGAGTCCTAGTCACCGTACACCTAAAAAAATTATTGTCTCTCCCAACCAAAAATCATGATACCGCCGAAAGTATCAAAAAACTATTAGATAACATAACTGAGGCACTATTAGCATTGCAAAACTTAGGAGTAGAAACAAATAACTGGCATCCTATAATTATATATTTGACTGTACAAAAGTTACACTCAGACACACACCAGTTATGGGAGCAAAGCCTCCACAATAGCACAGAATTGCCCAAGTTGGGAACATTAACAAAATTCTTAGAGTCTCGCCTCCGAACTCTAGAAATGATAGGAAACAAAGGTACGTCATCAAATATTGCACAGAGAAAACCATTCTAACCCAAACCCACATATGGACTCTTGAACAAAACTAAAAATGCAGCGCCAACACACCCATCTACAAAAAAGACCTCTTGCAGCTATTGCAAAGGTAGCCATATAATTTTTCATTGCCCAACATTTAGAAATTTGACAACCCGACAAAGGCACGAAGTTGTCACAAATAAGCACTTATGCAAAAATTGCTTATCAGCCAACCATATAACTACTAGCTGCACTAGCAACAAAAAGTGTTATCATTGTAACAAAAATCATAACACTCTGCTCCACTCCAACCATATAACTACTAGCTGCACTAGCAACAAAAAGTGTTATCCTTGTAACAAAAATCATAACACTCTGCTCCACTACGAGCAAAATTATTCAAAACCACTAAATCAGTCCACTCAAAATTCCAACATGGAAGCCAAACAAACCACACCCGCCTGTGGAAATGATGAACAACAAGTTCAGAATTTTCTAACGTCAAATATGAAAAGAGCTCTTCTCTCTACGGCTCTGATAAACATTACTGCATCATCCGGAATCACAATGGCATTCCGAGCACTAATAGACTCTGGGTCTCAAGTGTCCATCATGAACGAGAAAACCTTTAAACGATTACAGATTAAAGGATCTCCTACCACCCACGAATTAATTGGACTTGGAACGACACCCACTAATACGGCCTTAAAACAGGCCACAGTCACAATTAATTCGCTACATTCAAATTTCAATATAACAAGTAACATGCTTGTAAGTAAAAAGATCACCGAAGTATCGAAGTTTCAAAATGGAAACACATTGCCAATCTCCCGCTAGCAGAAATAGAGAAATAGACATTCTTCTTGGAGCAGATATTTACGCCGCCATTCTCACTAATGGCATCGCTATATAATATTTTACTCATCAATCTCGGTCTTCGTGGTAACGATTTTTATTGTTTCTCAATTGTATGTTCAAGCTCAAGTCTAGGCTTAATTTACCGCTTTATAGTCTTAAAGCTTTAAAGGTAAGCAAGGCAAGGCTATATGCCGCTTTATTGCCTTTGCTTAGGTCGGTTGATCAGGCTGAAGATTGCCGCTTTATGATCAATAGGCTTATAAGCCGAATTGTGAGAAATGAATATACTCCAATGCAGTGATAATCAAGTCTGAGTTCTTTATTCTTTTCTTCGTCTTTTATATAATTGGTTTACATAGGTTCTTATGGAAAATCATTCCATAAGCAAGAAATGGCAATTTCAGAAATGAATTGTCCAATAAGCAAATTCATTGCTTTCTTACTTATTGAACGACCTTTTACAATAATAATTCACATCAATTGTTACGACACACATTTTTGTCACCTACTTGACTTACTTGTAAATGGTATCAAATTGCTGATTCTTAAGATTGTAATTTCTTTTGATAAATTGGAAGTAAATTGTATTTCTGTTAATTTTTGTTTTGCAATATGAGATATACTTGTTTACTAGCATGATATGGCGCTTGCACAATAATGTATGTGCGTACAATGATGTGCTCATATCATGCCATTAAGCATTGTGCATTATTATTATTCATGCTATGTATGTACGTTTGTATATACGTGCATATAATGTTACAAGGTGATTAATTATCTTTTATTAGCGAAATGCGCTTTTCTTTTTGCATGATTATTTTTAGATATTATTATTACATGTATTACATGTGTATACTACACCTCTACCCCTAATAGGAAAAAAAAATTTTGACTTATAGGATGAATTTTTTTTTTTTTTTTTTTTGTACCTAACCAATTACTTATATTATTTATTTACGTATTTTCATTATGCTACATATTCTACCATATCCTATGCATTTTGTACAGGTATTACTAACTTCTAAATGCTATCTATTATGTACAGTGTTTATATTTAAATTAGGATTTTACATTTATGTATATTGGCTATTATGTCTATATAGTTAAGTTAGGATTTTACATTTGTGTACATTAGTTATCATCTACATTATGTCTGCATAATTTCAGTCAATTATTGTGTATGTTTTTAAGGTTATTTCTGATTTTTATTGTGGAATTTACTCCGTTTTGGTCTACTATTTTAAATGGACCTTCGTATGGACTTTCTGATTTTTTTCTAGTTCCTTTTCTTAAGTAAACATAATCATTTACTTTGAAATTTGAGGGTTCTACATTTCTCTTCTGTTGAGACTTTCTTTTTATTTTTGATACGTTCAGTGATTCTTTTGCTCTATCATGAGCTCTTTGTAATCTGTGTTTTAATTCATTAGCATAATTATCAATGTCATAGATCATTTGTTCATTATTTATTGTTTCTGCTGGTAAGGTTGTTATTTTTCCATAGACCAATTCAAATGGTGTGTAGTTTGTATGTGTGTGCGGTCTGGTATTATAGTAAAATATATAGTATGGTATCCACATATCCCAATTATCATTCTCTGTGAAAGACAAGATATATTCATTTAATACTCTGTGGTTTCTTTCTAGAGATCCAAGTGTTTCATGATGATAAGGTGGTGAAGTTATGTGGTTCATATTATATATTTTGTATATACTCTTAAATAATTCATTACAAAATTCTGTACCTTTATCAGTTTTAATCGTTTTGAAGCATCCGTATTTTAGTATGAATTTTTCTACTAGTGCTCGTGCTACTATTTCTGCTTCTTTGGTTTCAATTGGAATCGCTTCAACGAATTTTATGAGTTCACACTGAACTGTTAATATGTATCTGTAACCATTGGATATTCGTAATGGTCCTACTGTATCTATTGAAATAGTCTCGAAACTACTGTTTGGCGTATTTGTGATTACAAATGGTTCTTTGGTATGTTTTATTATTTTATTTCGTGCGCAAGTTTCACAGTTTTTCACATATTCTTTTATTGTTTTTCTCATATTTTTCCAAATGAATTTTTGTTTTATCTTTGCAATGCATCTTTTTATTCCAGCATGTCCTCCATACGGTGAGGAATGGTGTTGTTCAATAATCTCTTTTATTTCTTTCGGATCCGTTAATCTTTTTGGAGAGGTATATAATAATAATCTTAGTGGTATTGCCATATTATTTGAAATATTTTTATACTGCAGTTCATTGAACTTTTTCTTAAATCTGTTTGAATCTATATATTTAAATATTCTATCATCATTAGATATTGCTAGCTCATATATTTTATTCTTCTTCGTCTTGAGTAACAGTTTCTCCAGGACTAAATCTAAATTTGTCCCTAGATTATCGCTGCACTGTATCGATACTTCATCTTCTTTTATTATTATTTTTGGCAATTTGTTTGAGCGCATATTTTCATTACTTTCATTTATATGAAATTTAATTTTTTTACATTTGTAACATCTGAGATAGACGTACAATCCCATGCATAAAGTTGGGCAAACCTATCATTGGATATCTCTGTATTCTCTTCAGGGTTAACTTCTTTTGCTTTCTTTAGCATTCCTCTCGTGATTACATTTATATTTTTTGGGATCATTTCTTTTAAAAGGTTTGAATTTAATTTTATTCGAGATAGAGCATCTGCATTTGTATTATTTATATATGTATGATGTCATATATGTTTATATATATATTTATATATGATGTTTATATATGTATGATGTCAAAGTCGTAATCCATTAGATCGAGTCGGATTCTGGTTAATTTGGATGATGGATTCTTTTGAGTGAATAAGCTAACCAAAGGTCTGTGATCAGTTACTACCATAAATTTTCTACCGTATAAGTATGGTCTGAAATAATTTATTCCCCAGCGGATTCCTAAAAGTTCTTTTTCAATTATTGCTTTGTTTATTTCATGTTTGTTGAGAGTTCGACTCGCATAGCAAATTGGTCTATCTTCACCAATTGTTCCTTGAGAAAGAACCGCGCCTAAGTCTTGATCTGAGGCGTCAGTGGTTAAGATGAATGGTTGTTCAAAATCAGGATATTTGAGAATTGGTGGATTGATTAATTTGTTTTTAAGATTTTCGAATGAGTTGTTACATTCTTCTGACCACTCAAAAAGTTTGTTCTTTTTAAGAAGGGAATTCAGAGGTTTTGCTATGTTTGCGAAATTTGGTATAAAGCGTCTATAATAATTGCAAAATGCGATGAATCTTCTGACTTCGTCAGCATTTTTAGGAATAGGGTAATTTTGAATAGTGTGATGCTTATTAGGATCAGTTTTTATACCTTTTGCTATTATTTGATGACAGAGGTATATTACTTCTCTTTTTAGAAAATTGCATTTACTGGGATTAAGTTTTAGATTATATTTTTGAAGTCTTTGAAAATTTTTTTCGAGATTTTTGTTATGTTGTTGAAGACTACATCCAAAAACAATAATGTCATCAACATATATAGAAGCATTAGATTCTAGACCACTGAGTGCTATAGATAACATTCTTTGGAAGCTGTTTGTTGAAATCTTCAAGCCGAATGGCAAACGTTTAAAGTGAAAGTGTCCTCGATTTGTCGAGAATGCTGTTAAATGTCTTGAATTTGGATTGATTTCAATTTGGTGAAATAAACTTGTCATGTCTAGAGTTGAGAAATATTTCGCTCGACCTAGGTGGTCTAAGACATCTTCAAGTCTAGTTAATGAGAATTTATCATCAACAATTTTTTTGTTGAGCTGTCTAAAATCGACTACAAGTCTCCATTTTTTGGTATCATCCGTACTTTTTTTTGGTACTATCAATAAAGGTGAATTATATGGACTAGTTGACTTTTCTATTATATTATCCTTAAGCATATCTTGAACTTGATCATTTATTTCTTGTAACTGTGAATGCGGTAAACGGTAATTTTTGACATAAACCGGACTATTTTCAATGCAAGCTATATCTTGTTTGTAAAAGTTATTTGCTGTTAATTTTTCATTAGGCAAATGAAATATACCTTGGTATTTTTCACACAAGTGTAGTATTGAATTTTTAGCTTCTGTATCTAGACCTTCTATTTTTAATTCGTTTTTTAATTTTGCAAATCTGTTGCTAGAATCTTTAAATGTTGTATTAAGCGGATTTAATACATAGTAGTTTTTTAATGGTTGAATTTCAGGCGTGAAATTTTCTAAATTAACTTTCAAATCTGTCGTATTTAAGATCTTTATGTGGGTGATGCCTTGAGCTGGGACTATTGTATTGGCAATGAATACTCCTTTGCAAATTTCTTGGTTATAAATTACACTGTCTTCCTTGATGTTCAGATGTACTGCCTTTATTACTTCGCATCTTGGAGGAATAGTGATATAGTTGTTAAAATTGCTTCTTATCGGTATTACTATTTCTTCATTCTGCGTATGTATGGCGAGTGTAAATTGATTATGAGACAATTTTGGATACGTATTTCATTAAAAAATCTCTGCCAATTATACCATGAGTCAATAATGGTAAGTTATTGTCTACCATGTGCAATTTGTGACTCAGATTAAAGTTTTCATACATTAGTTTCATGACTGTTGTTCCAAAAGATAATGATTCAATGTATGTTATGCCTGTAATTTTGCACGTTTCATCTTCATCTAAATAATAATCATTTAAATTATTTAATTTGCAGATAGATATTTCTGCACCTGTATCAATTAGAAAATTAATGCTTTTACCAGTCAATTTGTCTTTTAATGTTACAAAATTTGTTACATTATTGTTTAGTTGAAGAATTCGCGTATTTATAGGTTTTTTTATTCTGATGCAGTACCTGGGCTGCTGTTGTTTGCTGTGTCTTGGATAAAATTTACTGTACATTGCCTATTGTGTTGTGAGTGGTTTATATTGTTGTTGTTCGAGCGTGTATAGTTACTGTGTTTATGAAAATTTTATTGGTGTTAAAATTTGCATTATTTCTTTGTGCATTATAGTTTCTGTTATTTGAAAATTTTCTTTGTGTTTGTTCACTGTTACTTTGATTGTATCTATTCTGTGTAAAATTGTTATAGTTACTATTGTTTGGAAATGATCTATAATTTCTATTAAAGAATCTTTGTTTGCTTTGAAATTGTTTATTATATGAATATATCTGTGGTTCTAGAGGTTTCTCAATTTGTGAAGCTAGTGCAGCTGCTTCAGAGAATTTCGTGCATTGCGCTGCAAAAATTGTTGGTTTGAGATTTTCATTTAAACCATTTTGAAAAATATTAAGGGCCAGTTTATCATTTAATTTGGTTACCGTTTCTCTATTAACTTCACCCACTTCTTGAATTTGTAGGTTATTCAAGTCATTTATTAGATTTAACACTTTGTCCGTAAATACTTTGATTCCTGAATTTCTTTGCTTTAGTTCTGCGAGTTGTGAATAAATTTTTTGTGGTGTGTTACCTGATTTAAAACTTGCTTTCAGTGTTGTCCTTAACTCTTTCACTGATATTGGTGTTGCCGCTGTGACCATTCTATTCTTTGCTTTGTGGGACATTCTTGCGTTACAAACGAAATTTATTAACTCTTTCTTGGAGTCATCTTTTAATGTTTTATCATATAATTCTATGATTGTTAGGAAATTATCTAATTCTTTGTATTCTCCAGCAAATTCTGGGATTATTTTTAATGCTGTCACTATATCAAATGCAGCCATTTTTATTCTATTGTTCAGTAGGTTCACAACTAGAATCTGAATCGTAGTCTAATCTTGTCGCTCAGTAGTCTAATCTTGTAGCTCTCCTCAATTTTAAAATTTATATAATGTTTTGCTTTCAGGTATATACCATTGAATCTTTGTATTGAAGTCTCTAAATCTTTACTCGAATATTGTACTTTTAATCGATTTGCTATAGATTCGAATTCCTTATGAATTTCCTTTAATCTAGTAGACTTGTTTAGGAGATTTTGAGCCGAAAATTTTCTTTGGGGGTTTTTAGTGAAAGTTTGGTGTAGTTTTTCTACTTTCTTGATTAATTTCTCGCAATCTTCCATCAAAATTTAAAATTCATCGTAAGACATGGTTTATATTTTCTTTATATATTCATAATTTTTTTTTTGTATTTATATATTTTTACTCTACACTTTAAATAATGTTAAGTAGATATCATAATTTATTAATCAAATCCTCTATAAAAAAAATATATGTAAAATATAATTTCATTGAATATTTGTTTAAGTTATACAACGTATTCGTAAGTACTTTGAACAATTAATAATTATAATAAAAAAATTTTAAACTTTTACTACAGTATTCGAATATCGTTTCTTTAAACCCTTCTTATGCTCTTTGTAAAGAAAGTAAAGAAATTGAATTAGTTTAAGTAATAATATTATTAACATTAATGTTAATATTTGATTATTTTCTATCTTTACTGTGTCTTCTATGTTGATGTTGTTGACAATTTCCCCGTTATTGTCCGCCTGTTTTGACTGCGTTTTTCCCATTCTAACTTTTTGTAGCAATTAAGTCTCATCTTGTAATATTCGTTGTATAAAACTATAGGTTGTTCTCCTGCTTTCTTGCTTTCAGCTTTTTCTTTATAAATCCTCCTCGATAGATTTCTTCTCTTTGTATTTGGCCGTATTTGTACGCTCATATGTCACGGTCGCCATGTAATATTTTTATTTTGTATTTTATTAACGATCGCTATGTAATATTTTACTCATCAATCTCGGTCTTCGTGGTAACGATTTTTATTGTTTCTCAATTGTATGTTCAAGCTCAAGTCTAGGCTTAATTTGCCGCTTTATAGTCTTTAAGCTTTAAAGGTAAGCAAGGCAAGGCTATATGCCACTTTATTGCCTTTGCTTAGGTCGGTTGATCAGGCTGAAGATTGCCGCTTTATGATCAATAGGCTTATAAGCCGAATTGTGAGAAATGAATATACTCCAATGCAGTGATAATCAAGTCTGAGTTCTTTATTCTTTTCTTCGTCTTTTATATAATTGGTTTACATAGGGTCTTATGGAAAATCATTCCATAAGCAAGAAATGGCAATTTCAGAAATGAATTGTCCAATAAGCAAATTCATTGCTTTCTTACTTATTGAATGTCCTTTTACAATAATAATTCACATCAATTGTTACGACACACATTTTTGTCACCTACTTGACTTACTTGTAAATGGTATCAAATTGCTGATTCTTAAGATTGTAATTTCTTTTGATAAATTGGAAGTAAATTTTATTTCTGTTAATTTTTGTTTTGCAATATGAGATATACTTTTTTACTAGCATGATATGGCGCTTGCACAATAATGTATGTGCGTACAATGATGTGCTCATATCATGCCATTAAGCATTGTGCATTATTATTATTCATGCTATGTATGTACGTTTGTATATACGTGCATATAATGTTACAAGGTGGTTAATTATCTTTTATTAGCGAGATGCGCTTTTCTTTTTGCATGATTATTTCTAGATATTATTATTACATGTATTACATGTGTATACTACACCACGCTCGACTCTGCCAACATTCTCCGAGGTGGAGGTCGTCTTACAAAATCTCAGTTAAATTACGACCAACAGCATCCTATAATACTCCCTAAGAACCATCATATAACCAACATCCTTATAGATCATATCCACCATTACACGTTACATGGAGGCACCCAAATAATATTAAGCACTATAAGGAATCACTATTGGTTACTAAACGCCCGCAATTCTATTAGAGATCGCATCCACAAATGTGTTGATTGCTTTCGGTTCAACGCAAGGCCTAATACACAGTTAATGAGTTCTCTACCCTCAGCTAGAGTCAACATATCTTTACCCTTCCAACACACTGGGGTAGACTATGCATGCCCGCTTGATATGAAAACATCAACACTAAGGGGAACGAAGATAACAAAAGCATACATCTGCTCATTCGTCCGCTTAGCCACTAAGGCTATACATATAGAGCTCGTCTCTGTCACACACCAGCCTTTCTAGGCGCCCTCAAACGATTTGTTGCACGAAGAGGCCTCTGCTCACACGTTTATTCTGACCGAGGTACTAATTTTGTTGGAGCCAATCGACTTTTACAGTCAAATCTAGAAAAATCAATCAAAGCAATCGAAGTCGATCTAGCTAACGAAATTGCTAACCAAGGTATAACTTGGCACTTTAACCCTCCCGCAGCACCTCACTTTGGAGGCCTATGGGAAGCTGGTGTAAAATCCACGAAGCGCCATCTCTACACAACCATTAAAGGTACAAAACTTACATACGAAGAACTCTACACAGTCTTATTTCAAATTGAGGCATGTTTAAATGCCCGACCTCTTTCCCATCTGTCCAATGATGCAACTGACTATAATATCCTCACTCCCGGACTCATCCTAACAGGTCGTCATCTCCTCACTACATGTGAACCTCCCACACTCAATCCTTTCCAACATCCTCTTAAGAGATGGCAACACATTCAATCACTCTCCTACACCTTTAGGAAGCAGTGGTCGAGCGATTATCTCCATACTTTACACCAACGACATAAATGGCAGACTGAAAGGGAAAATATAAAAATTGGAACTCTCGTTTTAATAAATCCACAATCTGCCAAAAATCACTTCAAATTTGAAAGCTGACAAGTGAAGATCAAGTGCGGTTTAGTTTAGGTTTTTTCGTTTTTATTATTTTATTTTTTGGTTCTTTTAATTTTTATTTCGTTTGTACAATGGAAGAATTGTTGGAAATTTTTAATTCCGAGTCTTTAGACTCTGTGGATGCTGGCTTAGCTCCCACACCTCCAGAGCTTTTGGTTCCTTTTAAGCCAATTAGGCCCGTGAGTCCTTTACCACCAATACCAAAGAAGCCTCGCATCATAAAATCTGCCATTGTACGGCCACCACCCCACGAAGTCTTGCCCGTGACCAAGCTCTTCAGGCCATTTGAAGCAAGGCCAGCTTCATCTAAAATAAGGAAGCTTCCAAAAGAGCCTAAAGCAAATGACACTTCGATCTCAAGCCTAGACCAAATGCACGTTCTCCAGGAATACGAATTCCAACACAGCCACGGTTGCCTGCAACAACTAACGCAAAACAACAAAACATGCCAGAATTGCATACCACAAACCACACTACATCAGTAGATCCAATTCGCGGCACAAAAGTTAAGCCAAGGTCAAAGGAACGCAGCCCAAGAATACATATTCCAACGACGACACAGATTCGTACACAAAAACCTAGCAAAACAAAAGAACATCTACAACGAGAACCTACAGGTATTCCACTTAAGAAGTCAACAAACCTGAAAAACAAAGGCAGAAATTCAGAATATTCCAAACAAAAAAAGCCAATATCAAACAAATTCATGCCAAGTTTGCCCGGAGATTTACACCAGATAACGCCAATCGCAGTAAGTAAATCAACCAACTCCACAAGCACTACCCAAATTGATGACCAGACAAAGATTCAAGTTGGCAGTGCAAAATCATCAATCACAGCATCAGAAACAGTATCCGTTGATATGCCAATAAGTCCTCATAGACAATTCTCAAATTATTCACCAGCACAGTTTATAGATCGACCAATTACTCCTCCATTAGAATTTCGGAACCATCAAAATCAAAACCTGGAATACCAGCAGACATCATGGATATAATGACAGCCAGCTCTGATATCATACAAATGCTGAAAATGAGCATCATCCCATGGGAAAGAATTCGCAAAACAAAGACCTTCTTTCGCTTTCCTCTCCCTGGCGGCATTACCCTAAAGTTAAAAAGGAAAAGGGAAAGATTTTGCTTCATCAAACAAAACACAGTAAGTTGATAAAAAAAAAATCTTTATTATAAACTTCCTCCCTTCCTTGCTTCTGCATTTCTAAAAAAAAAATTTTTTTTCTTTGTGGGAGTGGAGGATGTTCAGTCCACATTCATATTCTGTATGATAAATCCCTCGTAGAATTCATACATCCTGAGAAGCAAACATTTGTCCTAAAAAATACAAAATAAAACCCCACAAAGAATCACACTTATAGTAAATGAACTCAATATTACTTATCTGAATAATTAGTTTCACCACCTCAAATCCCTCCTACAAAGCTATCCCGGAGTTCATTTTATCTATAAGTATTAAAAAATGTATTAATATTTTAATTAAAATATATATAATTAACTATAAACTCACCTAATCATACACCTCCAGCATATTTACATTTTTGTAATGTCATTTAATGATATTACGTCAAACAGCTGGTGTCGCCACAATTAAATTTGGACCATCGAACCAAGCGTTGCCAGGGCAACATATTATGAAGCTGGGACATAGCTGTTCACGGCGGATATAAAAGGGGGCGAGCCGGAGCAAAATCACCATTCAGTTTTCAGAGTCTAATCTGAAAGCATCCTCCACCAGAGTCTAATCTGTTTCCTATCCTTTGAACAAAAGTATACTTTTGTTTACTCCTTCATATAGAAGTTTAATTCTATTATTGTAGAAGTATAATTCTACTTATATCCAACATCCAATTTTGCAGCATATTATAATTTCAGAGTTTAATCTGAAAATATCCTCCATCAGAGTCTAATCTGAATCCCATCCTAGGAGCAAAAGTATCATTTTGCTCTATCCTTCATATAGAAGTCTATTTCTATTAAAATCCACACTCCCAAAAATCTGACACTTGATACCCAATCGTGTAACAGAAGTATAATTCTGCTTATACGCTCCAGGACGTTGCGATTGAAGTATAGTTCTGCGCAGACGTTTTAACATTGGTTGTAACAGAAGTTTAATTCTGTTTACACGCCCCAGGACGTTGTAGCTGGAGTATAATTCTGCCTTCGCGTTTCAATACTCACTGTAGCAGAAGTATACTTCTGCTTGCACGCTAAGTCTAATTCTGCTACATCGTCGCTCTCTTTCTCAGAAATTCCTACTAAAATTGTCGTTATCTGATTCCGAAGAAATAAAAACTTTCTTCTTCTTCTTTCCAGGAACAGAAGTAAGGACAGAGAGTGTGGGCAAAGCAACACGATTTTATATTTTATATTGTCGTCATTGTTGTTGTTGGATATTACTTGAATTTTAGTTGAATTTTTTAATAGATTTTAAGTTATTATTAGAATTTGAACTTTGAAGTAAAATAAATGAATTGTGATATCTTGGTTAACTACTTGAATAAAAATTTATATTTGAACTGAATCTAAAGCTGAGTTATCCTTTACAAAACCGGCACCCTCCCTTACACTCGAGACTCCCACACCACCAAATAATATTAAGCACACTCGAGACTAGATCTCACATTGACGCAGACGAAGAATTTTTAAATCTAGTGAAAATATAAATACAATAGATCCAATTCCAAGCACAAGCGAAATCGCAAAATCTAGTGAAAATTTAGAATATTCAAGTCTAAAAAAATTTTGTGAAGGCGTTCCATATAGTGTAAATTATAACAATAACTCTGATAATATTTTAAATCGTTCAACACAAGGTGAAAACAAGTTTGAAATCTCAAACATGGCTCTAAACGGTGATAACCCAGCTATACAAATTGTGACTCAGAATCCAGCACCATCTAACACACCAACTGTAACTGCTATAGACGTGTTTAACTCATTAAGAGTTCCTGATGCCACCAAGGATCTCCCGAGATTCGATGGAAACCCAAGATTGCTCTTCGATTTCCTCGATAACGTCGACGAAATCCTCTGAATGATATCTATAGTTAGTGGTACAGGATATGGTCAACTTTTACTTAGGGCTATTAGGAACCAAATTGTAGGGCCCGCTAACGAAGTACTAAATATGTATGGTACCGAGTTAAATTGGGATAGAATCAAGGAGAATCTAATATTACACTACTCAGATAAACGGAACGAGATCTCTTTAATAAGGGTCCTCCATAAAATTAGACGGAATAATAGCACCGTAGAGAAATTCTATAGCGAAGTTGTTGAATTATTTTCCGGTATGATGAACCACGTAAATATACATGAAAGTGACAAAAGTGTTATTCTCGCGAAAAAATCTCTATTCTCACAAATGTGCCTAAACGCATTCTTATCTGGCTTAAGAGAACCACTAGGTTCAACTATTCGCGCAATGAAGCCCTAAACACTTGCAGAGTCCTTTTCTTACTGTATAAAAGAACAAAATATATTTTATGCCAAATCAGCAAAATCTTGACAATTTTTACGATTACGGAAACGAATAATTAACGGATTACCTTAATGATCATAACTTAGAGGATAGTGCACCAACTTGTAACGAACTAGATGACGGACATTTTTCATTAGTAACCTCAACAGACCTATCGGATATATAGATGTTAATAAACACGGATTCATCCTTCCTTATATTAACATTTCTTCTCCATTCGGACGCCCACTCAAATTTTTGATTGACACAGGTGCATCGTCTTCATTTATAAGCCCTGAATATGTTCACACCGAAGATCTGACGGAAACCAAACCCATAGTCATAACAACAGTCTTAAATACAGATAAACTTAATAAGTAAGTTATTTTACCAAACTTCTACGAACTCAAACAACCTGGCCAAATCAGATTCCTCATCTTTATATTTCACGAATATTTCGATGGTCTACTCGGACTCGATACCCTAACAAAATTAGGTGCCAAGGTCGATCTTGCCAATCAGGTATTAATCACTAATAACAGCACAATCCCCTTGCGATTCAAACCCAATTTCATGTCAGATAAGTACCAAATTCCTTCGAATTCTAAACTTATCGTCAAAGTACCGGTTGATATCCAAAACGGCCATATTTATATTAAAACAACAGAGATTAAACCGAAATTATTCATTCCTGAAGGAATATACCGAGCTGAAAATTGGTACAGCCTGGTTGAGGCCGCCAATCAATCAGACCATGAACATATACTCTTCATTGAGCAAGCCCTGAAAGTTCAAATATTCTCCTCAGACGATTTCACAGAAATCAACAATTTCAGTGTCAATTATGATATCAAAGATCAAACTATCGAACCCCAAGGCGACATTATAAAATTACTTAGAACCACACACCTCAATAAGGAAGAAGGGAAAGCACTCTATAAAGTGTGCAAAGAATAAAACGATATTTTCTTTAAAGAAGTTCAAGACCTCACATTCACTAATCAGATAAAACAACAAATAAAGACATTAAATGATGTACCTATATACACCAAATCATATCGATACCCATATATCCACAAAGACGAAGTTCGCCGCAAGATTACTGAAATGCTTAATCAAGGCATAATACGCCCGTGTTATTCCCCTTGGAGCTCACCCGTCTGGATTGTCCCGAAGAAAAAGGATGCCAGCGGCAAAATAAAATGGAGACTCGTTATTGACTATCTCAAGCTAAACGAAAAAATTGTAAGCGATAGATTCCCTATGCCAAACATTACCGAAATCCTAGATAAGCTGGGCAAATGTATGTACTTTTCAACATTAGATTTAGCCAGCGGGTTTCACCAAATTGAAATGGATTCTCGTGACATACAAAATACCGCTTTTACCGTAGAAGGAGGACAGCACGATTATGTTCGCATGCCTTTTGGACTCAAAAACGCCCCAGCGACCTTTCAAATAGTGATGGCTACATCTTGAAAGAACTATGTGGAACTGTGTGTATCGTATATCTAGATGATATTATAATATTCTCCACGTCGCTTCAAGAGCACACTGAAAGTATAAAGAAAGTTTTCCAGGAGTTAAGAGAAGCCAACTTAAAGGTCCAGCTGGACAAATCGGAATTTCTCCATAAGGAGATAAACTTTGTAGGACATGTCGTCACTACGGAAGGTGTATAACCAAATCCAAGCAAAATTAAAGCCATTACGGAGTTTCCAATTCCCAAAACACAAAAGGAGATTTAATCATTCCTTGGCCTCTTAGGCTACTATCGCAAATTTATCCAAGACTTCGCAAAACTCACTAAACCTCTCACGGAATGTCTCAAAAAAGGACAAATTATTGAACTCAACGATCGATACGTAAAAATATTCGAACTTTGTAAACACGTTTTAACTAATGACCGGATCCTCCAATATCCAGACTTCATGAAGCCCTTCATCCTAACATCAGATGCCAGCAATTATGCTATTGGCGCTGTTCTATCCCAAGGAACTATTGGGAGTGATAAGCCTATTTGCTACGCAAGTAGAACACTCACCGATTCTGAAGTCAACCATTCCACAATAGAAAATGAACTACTGGCCATATAGTGTGGGCCACAAAATACTTTCGCCAATATCTATTTGGAAGAAGATTCAAGCTCGTAACCGACCACAAGCTTGAAGGACCCAAGCTCTAAGCTAGTTCGATGGCGACTTAAACTCTAACGCTGTCGCTTTGAGTAGAATCAGACACAAAGGAAATACAAGACCGAAATTCATGTAACAGAATCTGGAGGAAAAAGCATCAATACCACCTTACAAAGTAATTATGGATCTACTGTACACTCTGCTCAAGAAAACATGGATGACAACATTCCAATCTCTGAGAGACCCTTGCACGAATTTCCACTTCAACTTATATTGGACCAATCAAATAAGAAACCACAAGTACCATTACTCATGCCTTTTAAGAATAAGCAAAGGAGAATGATAAATATAAACGAACCATCCTAAGATGTTTTCATCGAATTCTTTAAAAAATTCCTAGATTTTAAAGATCATTCAAAGTGTGTATTTCAAATATTTCTCCCAATCAAAAATCTTTAAATTAATTAGATGTACAGAGTTGCTTACCGACATTACTGAAAATGACGAGCAAGACAAGATCATTAGCAATTATCATATCAATAATAACCACAGAGGTATTAATGAGACTCTCCACCACCTCAAAAGAAAATACTACTTTCCGTTTTTAAAAAACAAAATTACTCAAGTTATTAATAACTATGAAATATGTCAGACGCTCATATACGACCGAAATCCACCTAAAGTAAAGTATATCGTACCCGAGATTCCAAATAAACCACTAGACATGCTACACATAGATATATACACTATAAATAATTACCAAGTTCTTACTATAGTGGACATATTTTCGAAATTCGCCGCAGCATATAACCTATCTGCTAGGAATAGCCTTCTAATCATCAAATCTCTGAAACGTTATATGCGCCTTCACGGCATCCCTAAAGAACTAGTATGTGACCAAGGTAGTGAATTCACAGCCACAATATTTAAAGATTTCTGTAAGCAATACGAGATAAACCTCCATATAACCTCCTATCAGCAGAGTAGTAGTAACTCTCCTGTTGAAAGGCTTCAACTCCACACTAACGGAAATTTACAGAATTGTGCACAATAAACTTAAAGATAAAGATCATGAAGAGATCCTTAGCGAAACACTTAATACTTACTACAACGCTATTCATTCATCTACTAAACTTACTCCATGTGAGGTTTTCTATGGACGAACATACAAGTTTAACAACACCTTGCAAAGCCAAAATATACACGAATATCTCGAAAAATTAAATGAGTTTCAAACAAAGATTTATCCCGTCATTAAAGATCAAATAGAACAACAAATCACTAAAAACATAGAAAATTTGAACAAAACCAGAGTAAGTCCCGAAGAATATAAAGAGGGCTCGTAGGTATACAAAACAAACGGTTAAGAAAAATAAGAACGTAACTTTAATAACTAATAAGAATAAAAAACTTCATAAATCCAAAATTAAGAAAAAACGGAAATTTCAGGTTAATACCACTCATACTGGGACAGAAACTGGAAATACAGGACCTGACTAATACTAAAGGACTCCTACCAATTCAACTAGAAATAGCAAGAACCACGAAAGGCAACAACAACCTACTCCCCATAATAAGACTACACCAATACGAACGAAGTATACACAAAATGACCGACTCACTATCAGCTTTTTTGACAACATTAATGATACTTTAAAAATAACGAAAATTAAACTATTAGAATTAAAGCATAAGTTAGATACGTTGAAACCCAGATTGAGAACCAAGCAAGGACTGATCAACGGATTACGTACACTAATAGAAGAACAGGGAATATGGACGCTAATGACGCCATGCTTCTGAATAAACAAACTGAGACAATAATGATTAATGAAGGTATACTAAAAAATGAAATCAATGAACAAACTAGAATAAATAGCCAAATGATTGAACGGTTTATCAATGTCACAAATCATGTAAATCACCAACAAATAGCAATAGCAAACTACCTAAAAAGCGTAAAGGACCAATTTCAAAATAGAATTAGATCAGAAGATGCAACTCTCAGATATATTCAATACTTAAATCAAATCAATTACAATATAGATGTTCTTATTAATCATTTAACTAATATTGCAGAAGCTGTCATTCTTGCACTGCTAAACATCATATCAAAACAGATCTTAAGTAGAACATGTCACCATAAAGTCAGACGAACATGTATATCAACTCTGAAGACTTCAAGCATATTACAATGACACTAACATTATCTTTAACATTCAGATACCTATTATCTCCAAAGAAATGTATCATTTATTCCACGTCATTCCTCTATCAATAGAAAATAGTAAAACGATCCTTACCAAACCCTACCTTTTCCTAAACACAGGCAATATTCAATATCTCGACAAGAAATGCCCAAACATAGAAGGAACCTAGTACTGCCAAGAAACAACTCTTAGAGAAAGAACGACTGATTCTCAATGCATCGGAAACCTCATAAACAACAAGCCAGCTAACTGTGAACTACATGAGAAGACTACAAACACCGAAATCTTCCCGCAAGAGGCAAGTTATATCCTGTTAATAGACGTGCCAGAAACAGTCATCTCTACCACTTGCGGCCCAAACAAGCAAAAGGTTAAAGGATCAATACTCATCCACTTTACCGATTGTGAAATCCAGGTCAACGACATTATGTACAGTTCTGAAAGGAATTCTTACTAGGATGAAATAAATATTTATCCAGTCACCTTTAATGAAACAAACGCCACATTTTCTAATAGCAGCATCTACTTGCAAAAATTGGAAAACCATCAGTTTAACGAAAGGGGACTAATAGAACTTCTGAAACCATATGCACGGCAACAGGACCTCAATTTTACAACATTTATACTCACTTCTATCATAATCATAAGTGTAGCAATCATTCTCATCACATACTTCACCCCAAGGACAAGCACCCGGGAAAATTATGCAGTACCTCAAAACGCAATCCCGAACATCATTCCAACAACAGTAGTTGTTCTATGTTCATTCTGGCTCACTGTTTTAGCTTCCAGGATTTCGCCACATATGGCGCCACCGACGCTAGGTGGTTTGAGTCCATTCTAAATGTAGGGTTGTGCCTTGGTTGTATTGGTTTGTGTCTTGGATGTTGGGATACGAGATCACTTTGGGGATACGAGATCACTCTCCAGCAAAAGGAAATAGCATAGGATTTGGATTAGCGAAATAACATAGGATTTCGATGTTGTTTCTGGAGTTCGCTTATTTTTCATCTCGAGTTTTGGGGATACGAGGTCACTTTGGGGATACGGGACCACTTTCAGCACTCTCCAGCATAGGGAAATAGCATAGGATTTCCATTTTTTTCTGGAGTTCGCTTATTTTTCATTTCAGACTCATAGCCTCTAAGTTGACATTAATTTTTTCACCTCGAGTTTTGGGGATACGAGATCACTTTCAGTACAATGCAGCAACTGCACCTAGCGGCATTAGCCGATACTACCAGCATGCTCCGGTGTGTCTTGACTGTACTGGTTTATGTCTTGGATGCACCATTGAGGTTTGACTGCACTCTAGCGGGATTACCCGGTACTACCAGCATGCTCCGGGATGTGTCATTTGGTACTGACTGCACCCTAACGGCATTAGCTGATACTACCAGCATGCTCCGGTACTACGGCTTTCTTGGATGTGTGGAACGGTTCTCTTGGATATGGGAAGTTTTTGCTTCACTTTTGCCCACAAGTGGCAGCATGCTACGGTTTTGGGAAGTTTTATGCTTCACTTTTGGCCCCACGTGGCAGCATGCTACGGTTTTCTGTGGCCACACGGAGCAGCATGCTACGGTTTTTTTTTATGTGTGGTGCGCCTAAATGTAGGCTTTTGTTGTTTTCAAGTGTTGTGCCTGGTTTTAAGCTAATATTACTCATAATTAAAGTCAGTAGTAGGAAATTTTTGTTCATGCCAATGGATTCTAGATGGTGGGTATGTGGGGGGATAATAAAGATAGGGAGGGGTTTTTATGAAATTTTCATCAGAAATCCTCTACGGGCTTTGGTTTTCGAGATATTAGCGACATTTGTTCGGGTGCTAACGCCATTTCTTGAGTAAGGTTCCCTAGCGGCCTTAGGCGGAACTACCAGCGTGCCTTGGTTTTGCTGTTTTCTTTTATTAGCGGGAGAGTTCTAGATAATGGCATGACGTCATCATGGTTTTGCTGTTTTCAAATCCTGCACGTTTTCTTAGCAGGGAAGTTGTAGATATCAGCATCATTCGAATTTCACAACATGACATGACCTTTGCTTGATGTTTTCTCAGCAAATTAATGTTATTGGGTTTATTGGGTGCGTGTATTGAAAAGTTACAGTTGCTCTTTCGAGTGCAAACACCATTTCTTCAGTTAGGTTCCCTAGCGCCATTAGCCGGTACTTCATATGTTGTTCAGCTCGAAAACAAGCAAGGTTCCCTAGCGGCATTAGCAGATACTAGTCCCACGCCTTGGTTTTGCTGTTTTATTGCTTGACGATTTATTAGCGGGGAAGTTGTAGATATCAGAATGACGTCATCTTGGTTTTGCTGTTTTCAAGTGCTGGGCCTAAATAAGTTTTCTTATTATTGGGTCTTGGGGATGCGTGCATTGAAAAGTCACAGTTGCTCTTTCGAGTGCAAACACCATTTCTTGAGCAAGGTCCCCTGGTGGCATTAGCCGGAACTACATCATCTCGGGCTTGGGGATACGAGATTACTTTGGGGATAGGTACTAAAGGTTGGCTGAGAGCTTTAGTGGCAATATTTGACACTATGACTAGGATTGTCTGGGGTGTATTGAATTCGGCTACGTTACCTATACCAAGGCTTGGGTAGAATCTGTACGGCTTAATTAATGATGTGAAATACCCTAGGCGAATTTATATCGGGGGCTGTACACTTATCAGCTTGAGTTTGGTTTCAGTTGTTTACTTTAGTATGAGTGACTGTGGTATGTTGGGATGGGCTACTTGGTGGCTGAGGAAACGTACATTTATTTGGATATGAGTCCTTATGATAATAAGCGACATATTATGAGTGGACCGACGGATACTTAACCTTGGGGCATTTTTCCATCAGAACAACAAGTGGCAACCCCAGAAAGAATCTAAATCTAGTGTAAATAAATTATGTATTATAGTTTTAGTTTCATTTATTAAAGTAATTTGCATTATAGCTACATGTATAAAGTATTATAAATATATATTTATTTTAAATTTTTCAAGAAATTATAAAACATCTTTGTTATTAATTCAAGAATTGTGTTTTGATGAAAATCCGAGCCATTTAACGTAAGCTTTATCTCCACTCTTCTTTAAGATTTTCTCTACGAGATATAGGTTTGGGTGTTTAACTTTCAGCAGCTCCAATTCATAAAAGCCTCCTCTGATTGGATTTCCTTAATAATCTTCCAGCTGATATGTGATGGGGTTTGTGTTTTGAATTTTAATAATTTTAAAAATCTCAGCTGTCCAGTTTGGTGTATAGCCTTTCTCAAATATATGCTTGTATTTGCTGATGCGTACAAAATCTCGAATTTTATACTTTTGCAGGAACAACAATTTTTATATGATTGTATACAGTTGAAAGCTGTTGTATCGCTGTATCTTGAGTGGTATTCAGTGAGCAGTTTCTTTATCATACCAATCCACTGATAAGTTGCTTAAAACTGAATTCCTTCCACATCATATCCTTCAGAGTTCGGTTAAAACGTTCCACTATTGATGCTTTGAGGAAACTGTTCGTAGGATTAATTGCATGCGCCATCATCAGATTTTAAAGAGACTGTTGTAGAATTCCTTTCCAACATACGTCTGCAGATTTTTAGGTATTCGTCCCTCGCTTAATATAGACTGCACGGCATCTCTTACTTCTACACCAGTTTATCTTTTAACTGGAATTGCCCATGCCCATTTGGAGAAGGTATCAATGACTGTCAGTACATAGCGGTAACCCTTGTTCACATACTTGTAGGGATCCATTTCAACCAAGTCTGCCTGCCACAAGTCATCTAGTCCTTTGATAATCACACGACGTCGTTTAAAATTTTTTCTCGCTGGTTTATGCAGCTCATTTACACCTGAAAATGAACCCGCAAGGATCCAGTTCCTTTGGCCGTCGCTCACGTCTAAGCGGGGAGGAGTTACATGCGTAGCATAATTATCCTTAACTTAATAAATCATTCACCATAGTCACAGTTACCAAAATCTTACTCAGCAAAAACTTTTCAATATTGTACAATACTTTAGTAAAGTTCATTGTAATAAATTTTCTTGAGTTCAATTCCCTGAATAATGCTTAGGTAATATCTGGAAATAAAATAAGGTCTTATTTCAGAAAGCTAAAATATAATTCTATTGCTAGCAGAGTTCAGTCTTTTCCCGTACGCTAATTGCATCAAAAAGTCCCATATATTAAGGGTACTAATAGCTTTAAAAATGTTCTACTGAAACACAACATTAAGCCAGGCTTTGTTAACAATAATAATTTAAAGAGAATTTTGGTTAACAATAAAATAAAAAATAAAGTTTCAAATTTAGAAAAAACAGGTATATACAAAATTAAGTGTGACGACAGCTCCGCGGAATATATTGGCAAAACAAAACGAAAAATAAAAACTAGCTTTCTGAACATGTCGCAGGAGCTAAACACATAAGGCCTAAATCGGGTCTCTCAAAACATCTTGCTATAGAAATTCATAGTACAAACATCAATAACCTTACTCTACTACATAATTTAAGCAATGGTCCTATACTTGACAAATATGAAATTTTCGGAATTAGACGAGCTCTACCTAATGGCAATGTATTAGTGAATGACCAAACAGATTTTTCAGATGGAAGTCAGCTACTTCAACCAGGCTTATTTTTATATGTTACCAAACTCTGTTTGCAGTCAGTAACCAGCTCTTGATAATGCCCCAATAAGGCAAAACGCATCGGGATTTTGTAATTAGTAGTTGATAACGTAGTTTTAAATTTGTTAAAACGTAAAGAAATATATATGTGGAATATTTACATACAAGGGTTTTGCTTTCGTTTTACCCTAGTTCATCATAATTGATTTTATTCAATTATTTGCAATATTTTGAATAACTTCAAAATCCTTTCAAATTATTCATAATAATGAATTTTTCGTATATCTACTCTACTTCATTTTTTTAAGAAAAAGACAAATGTCGTTTTGGCCAATGTGCTGAAAGGTTGATGTTAAATGTCTATCAGTCAAATAAAATTCTCATTTTTCCCAAGCCCATCATAGAATGAGTCACAGTAGCGTTGGGAGATTGTTGCGGGTAAAATTCTCTCGAAAATGTGAATTAATGGCGACTTTTCTCACAAATTAACATATTATGCGAATTCCGACCATTTTTATCGTAGGTACCAAAAGCACCAAAAGGAATAGTTCAGTTCACGTAACTTTCGAAAACTAATTAATTTTTATTGATATAGGAGAGATTTCTATAAAAGTACATTAGCAACTAGGCGCAAAGTAATCAGTGCTACTACATATTAATTTACTACTTTTCAATATCTTAAGGGCAGAAATTGCCAGAATATGGAATTCCCACGATCTCCCAATACTGATAACACCCACCCTCTTTAGAGCAAAGCGTGTAAACAGAAGCACGTTCTGTTCAAATAACATAGCATTATACAGCAACAACTTTGGAACAAACTTTGGTGACCTCTTTCAATATTACATGAGAGTAAATATTAAAATGCCGCCACTTGTCATTATCATTTATTTATGAAAATTAATCAATTTGCCGCTCTGTTTCATTACATGTAAATCTGCGATATCACATTTTTTGTCTTTATTCGTCAAACAAGAAGGCGACATCATAAAAACTGGAAATTAAAAGGCCTTAACGGGCCGGCTACAGCCGTGCAGTAATAGCTCACCCCTTAGAATATATAGCAAACAGGAATGGTGATAAGCCAGATTTTGCGTAATGTATTTCTGGTTGTGTTGGTAGTCCATTTTTACATGTACTATTTACCCTCCATCCCTATTATAAGCAAATTATCAGTTTGCAAAAAGTAAACAAAGGTTTTTTGCGGAGCATTTGCGTGGTAAAAAATGTTCTTTTTCTACTTTATTTTGAAATAATTCACATAATTAATTTATATAAATATCTGCTTCTATTAACAAAAAAGATAATTTAGATAGCGCAGTTGCCTCAAACAGGATTTCCCTAGTTTGTAATCCAATTTATATTTGCAAGCACTGACCGAACATTTCATTTCTGTTTTTTTAATTGATATGAAGATTTTAACAGGCAATAGTGGCACTATAAAACTTTACACTAAAATAACTTCAAAGGCAAATAGTTTTAGGTACTTTTGTTAAATTTCACAAAAGAATTTTAAATAGTGCCCGCAAGTGCAAGTATTTTCGCGTAAAGCGTATATGACGTCAGATCAATAACCTGCTTACCACTGCTGCGATTGTATGTCGTTCGACCCGTGGCCGACAAGAAAATCTACTCCAATAGCCACCACCAAGCACCATATATACTAGACTAAAGATTGCGACGTGACTTTTGACTTGTCAAAAGTTATACAAATTTCAACAAACAGTCGAAGCGACATGCAGGTAAACTTATATGAGCACTCTTCCTCTTCTGCTGGCTAACAAGAATACTGCATTTCTTCGGTTGTCATGTTGCTGCCCGAATGCCCACCTTCAATTTTAATTCGTTTGTTTTCATTTCATTTTATAGAATGGCATGCCATGCCATAAGTGTGTATCTATCTCGAGTCTGCACCCAATCTCCATCTTCCTTGCGATGTGACTGATCTGTATCAATACTTGTCTGATTTATAAATTTTTTATACCGGGGACAATCTTTTGTATATGTTTTTGTTATTGTAGAAGCAAGTAAGGGAGCCTCTGATTATGGCAATAAATTTTGTGAAGCAGTCATTGCGAGCTTTACTATCTCTTACGAAATTGAAAATGCTGCTAAAGAACGAGATGCATTTGTGAAACCGATAATGTTTAGCGGATCTGTCGGAACTATAAATGCATCTGAGGAATAAAGTGGATCCATCGAAAGGTATGGATTGAAATGCTTCTAAAAATGTTATTATTACCAACACAATTATTCTTTTTAGGTATGCTGTTAGCAAAAATTGGTGGCCCTGTTTACCCTATTGGAGTTGGAGGACGAGTAGCAAGCTCTGCTCAAGTGCAAGAAGATTTCAGTGCCGAATTACATTTTAATGCAGTTATGCGTGAAGATTTAGAAATGGAAAATAAATTGAACCGACAGAGTGGTACGTGCATCATTTAGATTGGCGATAACAATCCTATTATGGCTATACATGATCAGGTAACATACTACGAGTTATGACAGTCTCTCAATATCACTGTTAATAACTTTTAATCTTACAAGGAGATGGTGGTAATGGAAACATCTTAAAAGAACTTGTCGCACCTGGGTTTGCCGCAGCTATAGTTTTTACAAGGGAGTTTCAACTGGGAGATCCAAGAATAATAGCCCTAGAATGCCGAATATCAAGAAAAATAATACCTTTCCTTGCAAATCTGAAGATAAAGAGCTGATTCAGCAGATCTGCAACCTAGAAAGATGCCACACTAGTTTAAATAGGTGGTAACTGGCAATGGATATGTTTCATTAATCGAATCGAACAAATATTTCGATAGATATGGCGTTTAATGATTTAATACAGATCTGCTTAAATCTCGTCTATCTCACTGGTAATATTAATTATCAGCGAATTTCGTATGGATTTAAGAAATTGAACTTTGAAATTAGCACTATTAACTTATTGAAGAATTGTTGAATATGTTTGAACAGCGATAGATTCTGCAAGAATAATTTAAATCTGTTTAAAGTTTTTCTTGTATGTTATCTATATAAAGAAAATGGATTTGTAAATATGTATCTCTAGTAATATTTCTTCTTTATTTTAAAAATGAATAAAAGTACATTTAAATCAATTCGTTGCTGTATCTTCATCCACTTAAGCGCATCTAACAACCACTTAACTGACGAATACCTTGCACACAACAGTGTACTTCGCAGCGCTTTCTTCTGGACTGTTTACTGAATATTATACCCTAAATGAAATCTATTGTGTAAACTGAGTTTTTCATTCCGTTTGTAACACATAGAAATATTGAAGGTATAGCTAAATGGATTGGACACCCAAGCATAATATTAAACGTTATTTTAATTTTTGCATGTCTGTCCGTCCTCACGATACCTCCAGAACGGATTTACTTAGAAAGCTGAAATTTTGCACACGAGCTTTTCGAGAAAAAGGGAAATTTAAGTTCGGAAATGGAATAAATCAGGCAACTCCTTCGTTGAATTGTCTTGCCATACAAAACTTTGGTTTTCCACTATATATTTAGACACCGCTTTAGAACGAGTCGACGTAGAGAGCTGAAATATTGTACACGGCGTTTTCATAAAAATGATGAGTATAATTTCAAAAATGGCATAATTCCCGCAACCCCTTTTTGATGCTGCCATATAAAAATTTAGGCTTTTTACGTACAGGTACTGTGAAGACGATCAGTCCAAGATGTTTATTGTACTGAAAAGTTCTTCAGACTATGAAATCCTATGAAATTGGTTCCAATAATTTTTACTGTCCGACGAATCGTTTTAGAAATATATGTGAAAAACAACTTCAAAAATCAAATTTGCACAGATACATACGAGCATTCATCTAGGGTATCATAAGACAATCTTAGACCAATTCTAGCTTTATTGAAGAAATAATTTTCTAATTTCAGGGCTATTATTGGGATACATTTACAATTTATTAGAACCATGAATTTGAAATAACTTTTTTTAGAAAACCATATAATTATATGTTAGTAAATTATTCTTATTTTATTCTCGTTTTTAGGAAATATTCTTATTGTTGTTTAATTTAAGCATACATTGGTTGAAAAAAACAACGGTAATCAATGAAATAGTTTGCTTCATGTAAGGAAACTTTGATTTAACACTGATTAACGTTTTAGAAAGCTATACACATTTTTGTAAAACAATACTTGCTTGAAGAATATTCTTCTTCAATATTGTGTCAGTCTGCCCCTACTGCCCCCCCCCACCCTCCCCTCCCACACAACAAAACGCTGGCTGCGCCAATGCCTGCAAGATCACCTTATCTGACTTGTCGAGACTTCTTTCTTGAAATCCTAATGCGACGAAATTTCAAGGTACAAATATACATATATAAAAAACTAATTCTAGTTTTCTAATTTAGAAAAGCAGTTGTAGCTGAACCAAATAGGGTCATTACTTTTGCGCCACCCAGTAGTACTACTCATCATATATATATTTTTAATGCTAGCGTAATGGTTCTTATCTGATATTTTTATATAAATAAACTCTAGAATAGAGTAAGATTTTTTTTTGTGGTGGAGTTCTCAGATCAGCAGCAGCAGTTTATCATTAAAATTGTTGTCGTTTTAAATTGAGCGCTTAGAAGCTGAGAGGATTAATTTTGAATAAGCCCATAATTTCTATATATTTAATTAAAGTAATATTTCTCATAATCATTCAATTAGAGCTGTGTGCCTTGTTCAAAATATTTATATTACCTACTAGTGAAAATATACACACACAGTTCTTATAAACTAAAATTCCTTCTACATTAATACATCCGTTAACATGAGTTAAACTGGGTAGAAAATAGGTCGATATTAAGGAAAATATACGTAAATTCGACGTGAAATTTACTTCAGATGTACCAATTCAAGGAAATCTTCGGTTATCAATCAATAAATATGTAGACTCCAGTCGTTACATGCAACCTCCTCCACCTTGCGGCGATTGAAGATTTTATTAAGCATTAGCAGTAAAAACTTATTTAGTGTTATCTCATATATTGCAGAAATTAATATTATAAAAAGTGATTTATTGTGATTTATTTGTTAAAATGCAACCAATTTCATTGCGCCAAAGGATACAATCTATTCAAATTATTATTCAACTCTGCTAAGCATCTTGGAGTAGCCAACTCTCTGTTGATATATGTACATATTCGTTGCCGTAACTTCCTTAGAAATCAGTGAATGATAGAAACTGCGAACACATAAGTTTTGAGTGAATATTGAGTGCTTTTGAAAAAGGAGGAGCACCATGCAGTAAAATCGTCGTGGTTTTCCACGTAATTAGGAATTTTCCTGTACATGACTATCTCACGCAATTCAAATTATAATTATTGCTGTACGGATCGCAGTATAGTTTTTGCTCAAAAATCGAAAGATGATTTAATAGAAAACTCTTAGCACAGATAACTAAATACACAGATGTAGAGTGGCATAACCTAAAACCTACCCCCCAACTACAATCAGCCAAGTAAAGCTTTTGTCATAAGCAACAGAGCTTTATTGCTTCTAGTGCTTTTAGTTATGAGCCAGGGGCGGTTCGTGGGATTCAGAAGAAGCAAAGCAAGTATATACAAGTATCAAAGTCAATGATGTTAATAATACCCACTATAAATATTCATATTTATTCTTGCTCTTGAAAGAGAAGGAAGCAAATACCATCGTTAAATAAATCAGCGATGCAATCATATCTGTCATTCAATCAATTTACAGCAAATACTGCCTGCCCCATAATTGAACAAATACAAAAATTTCACTCAATAGCCCCTTAAACATACATAATATTATAGATAGTCATTATTTTATTTGTGCACAATGTGAATAAAATATGTTAAAAAAACTTTTAAAATAAAAAATATTCAAATATTTAAAGTCAAACAAGATAATATAATTTTAACATATTGTTATTGGGTAGATTCAGTTTTGCAATGAAACTTTCTTGGGTGAAAGAAAAAATTATTTTTTACTTAGGTATTACCTAAAATTTATTTATGAAAGTTATTTACTTTAAAAGTTTTTTTAATATATTTTATTTTCTAATCATTACATTTTCCCTAAAAACTCATACAACAGTACATAGTCTATCTATGTAATATATGCATATTAACTCGCATCTACGTTCTCTTGCAAATATTGTGATGTATTCTTTTCCTATTCACTAAGTATAGTTTAGAAGATTATCGCACTTTAATGTAAGTAAAAACGTAATGTAATGTAAAAACGCTTTACACGAAAAAACTGGAAAAATTTATTTCACATCAAAACCCATCGGTTATACATATAAAATTTAATTGTTCACATGAAATATGTAAAACATAATGCTGAAGTATTTAAAACAAAAATCTAATATCCCCCTATGTACACAATTTCGAAAATCACGTATTTTAACGATATTCGGGTGAAAAGATTCGGTTATAAAGTTTCTTACAGAAGAAAGGAAAATATGGTATGCCATTTAATAAATCTCAGTAAAAGGATCAATTTGGTATTACACACGGCCAAAATTGGACAACTCCAAGGGTGTAGTTATCACCCTTCCCCCAAACGACCAAAAACGTAAAAAAATGCAGCCCACTGACTAATTTTAAAACAAAAAATCCCATGTAAATCCATTCACGTTTACTATTCTAAAACTATAGTGAGTGCGTGGAGTCAATCCGATCGGACGGTGCCTCGTGTTGTAGATCAAATCATTTAATCTAACCAGATCTAATTAATTAATTTAAAACAAGTGATAGTGTTGTACTAGTTAAACAGTTTCCATCTAAATCGATAACTATAATTATTTAAAATCCGACGCGACCCTTAAATAAATAAATATCAAATAAATTTTATCCGCCAAGTGAAGGGCTCTTCTATGCCCTATCAACATTATATAAGCCAGCAGCACGGTAACGTTTCCTTTCCTTCTCTTCATCTGTGATCAGCGCAAATGCATTAGCACTTGTCACTGATCAGCAATCTGGGTGCACCCAGCTGTGGTCAGTATGCAGAATTTCATTTTAGATTTCTGCAACATTCGTGGATTAAGAGCAAATCGGTTTTCGGTGTACTGCCACCTTAACTCAAAAAATCCGGCAATTCTTGCGCTAAGTAAGCCCAAGGTCGTTTCGGATGTTGATATTAATCAATATCACGTCCCTGGTTACTGCTACGTGCCTCTTTTTTCTCAGCATAGAGGGATCGCAGCATATATTCGGAATGATGTGGTCTTTACTATTCTTCAAGATTTTCCTACTGCCAATCCAGAGTTTAACTATATCTGGATTAGGTTCAAATTTCACAAGCACATCATATGCTTCTGTTTCCTTTATTGCAGCCCAAATATGTATGATGACGACTCGGTATCCGTATTTGACAATATCTCCAACAATATTGATCATTTGCTTTCTGTCTCCCCCTCTTCCGAAAGCGTTCTGGCAGGCGATTTTAATGTTCATAATATACCGTGCCTCAGACATTCGTCTACCACAAGTCCTGCGGGCCGTGAATCATTTAATTTACAACAGCTAGTGGATGCACCAACGCGAATTCCTGATGCAGCTGGAGATAAAGGTAATTTACTCGACTTGTTTCTAACATCTCATCTTGACAAATATTCCATCTCAGTCGGTTTCCCTCTCGGAAATTCAGACCATTGTATAATCACGGCTAAATTAACCACCTCAAACCTGTGCCCCCTACCTCTCCACCTACAAGCAGGCTTCTTTGGCACTATAAGAATGCTGATTGGGAAAGTCTCAATAAGTATCTTAGAGAAATTGATTGGTCGGTCTGTTTTGCTTCGAGGGATGTTGATGAATGCACATTAGAATTTAGTAACATACTAAATGTTGGCATGCGTGAATACATTCCGTATTCTTACAGCAGATCTCAACAACAGCATGATTGCTCCTGGTTTAACGATAAGTGCAACCAAGCTATAAAAGCGAAAGAGTCTGCTTTTCGCGCCTATCAATTGCATCCATATCCGGAAATGAAACAAGTCTACAAGGCAGCACGGAACACCAGCAAGTCCATTATCCAGAAAGAAAAATTTCTTTTTGACCAGAATATTAGACAAAGAATCTTGGCAAGCCGCAAAGGTAGCAAAAGTTTCTGGTCTCTGGTCAAAACCATCAGGAACAACTTCACCAGTTCCTGAATGCCTTCACTACTTAATAATGGTGAAGTGATTGTTGACTCCGTGGATAAAGCTAATATTTTAGCTGCTAGATTCGCTTCAAATTCTTGTCTTCCACCCACTTCAAAAACAGCTGTTGTGCATCGCCCGTGTGAATGTGTACAAGAGCCAATATACGTTCGTACGAGAGATGTGTTCAGGGTCCTTAAGGGGATCAACGTCTCCAAAGTCGCAGGACTTGATGGCTTTTCGCCCCTGTTAATTAAAAGCTGTGCCTCATCCTTGGCTAAACCTCTGCGCAAACTATTCTACTTGTCTTATTCGACAGGAAAATTTCCAACTGCTTGGAAACTAGCTCACGTTCAGCCTATTCCCAAAAAAGGAGAGGGTAGCGATCCCTCAAATTATCCACGAACTGCGATCAGTTCGATTCTTTCAAAGGTTTTTGAATCTATCATTAACTCAAAATTAATGAACTATCTAGAAACTAATCATCTCATCAACGATCGCCAATATGGCTTCCGAGCTGGACGCTCATCTGGAGACTTGCTGACCTTTCTGACGGAACGTTGGAACCGTAGTCTTCACAATTTTGGTGAGTCTAAAATCGTTGCCCTGGATATTTCAAAGGCCTTTAATAGAGTCTGGCATCCATCCCTTTTAGCCAAACTTAAAGCACTTGGTCTCTCTCCTCCTCTTCTATTATGGATTGAAAGTTTCCTACCTAGTCGCCAAATACGTATTGTATTCGATGGCGTTACATCTGAACCGCATCCCATAAATGAAGGTGTGCCTCTAGGCTCTGTTATCTCTCCAACTCTCTTTTTAATTTTCATTAATGATCTGCTTCCCCTTACTTTCAATCCCATCCATAGTTTCGCAGATGACAGTACTTTTGATTTCGCTTACTCCTTTGACACTCTTGCGGACTCTAGGGGGAACGCCGCATGTGTTAAAAGAGATTGCATGATTAGATCATTGAATAACGATCTTAACAATATCCTCGCTTGGAGCAAAGCGAATCGCGTCGAGTTCAATGCATCTAAGACCCAAAGCTGTCTCATCTCATTAAAACAAGATCATAACTTAACCACACCCGTTTTTATTTTATGGAGCATTAATTTCTGATTCACCGTCACTAAGCATTCTTGGCATTAATATTTCTAGTAAGTTAAACTGGACAGATCACATCTTCTCTGTTGCCAAAGAGGCATCGAAATGTCTTGGATTTCTGAAAAGGTGTAAGAAATATTTCAGGCTACTCTACAAGTCCTACATTAGACCTAGAATGGAATACAACTCCCATATATGGGCCGGGGCTGCTCGCACAGCCTTAGCTTCATTGGATATTGTCCAAAAGAGAGCTTTCAAGCTCATTGGCGATTGGCAATAACTTGTCATATCTTTTATTCTTTACCTCCTTGGTGTAATATAGGAGTTTTTGCCTCATATAACTCACACACAGAATTTATTCTGAGTTTATATGAGCGGAAATCAATTTGATCTGTTTTCAAGCGCCTACACAGGCAGAAAACCAAGCTGTACCGATGAGTGTAAGGTTTTCTGCTAACACGAAACGCTTCTTCTTCTTCCTTTTTCTTTTTTCAGCGCACTGCGAGCGTATACATGTACGATTCGCTTCGAATGAATCTGGTTTTTTAAGTTTTTTTTAAATATTTTTAATAAAAATTCTTTTTCTATTTTTTTCTCAATCTTTTCATTTCTTTTCTTTATTCTATTTTTTCACTTGTTTTTCAAGTCACTCAATTTCGCTATTTGGGACCTGTTGATGAGTCACACCAAGACTTAAAACTTGCCACCAAAAATATAATGGGGTGTGTGATAGAATAACAAATCAAAGTCATTTTTTAGCTTTTGCTATATACCGGAGAATCTAAGAAAAAAAATTCCTTCTTGAACAAATATAATATAATGCAAAGAAATTCTAGAGGATGTTAAAGATACCGAGGACCAGGATAAATCTATCACCAATTATCACTCAATCATTAATCATAGAGGCATTAATGAAACTCTTTCCCATCTTAAAAGAACATTTTACTTCCCATTCATGAAGAATAAGATTTGCAAATTATAAATAATTTTAATACCTGTCAAACATTAAAGTATGACAGAGATCCTCCCAAAGTACAATATATGGTACCTGAAACACCAACCAAAACACTTGATATTTTACGCAAAAATATCTACAATATAGGCAATCAGCAAGTCCTAACCATTCCTGAAAAATTCTCTAAGTTTGCAGCCGGTTACACCTTACCTGCTGGAAATAGCCACATAATTATAGAATCCCTAAAACACTACATAAGCCAACATGGAATTTCCAAGAAAATAGTTTCAGATTCCGGCCAGAATTCACGGCTTCTATATTCAAATATTTTTGCAAACAATATAGTATTAAACTTCATACTACTTCGCTCCACCAAAGCAGCAGTAACTCGCCTAAAAAGATACTGCACTCAACACTGATTGAGATTTATAGAATAATCTACAGTGAACATAAGGATAGCGATCATGATTAGAGTCTCAGCGAAACTCTTTTTACACACAATAATGCCATTCACTCCTCCACAAAATTAACACCCTATGAAGTATTCTAAGGTCGAACGTAGAAATTTGATAAGTTACAGTATACAGTAGTGTGTGTTACATGAAATTCAAAACCAAATATACCCTTTATCAAAACCAGATTAGCACAAAATACATCGAGAAATTAAACGAAAATAAGAACACTCCAATACAATTCCAAGAATGTTCGGAAATCTTTAGAAAAGAGAACCGGAGAAATAAAGTGACCCGTAGGTTCACCAAACATAGAGAAAAAACAAATAAGAACGTAACCTTATTAACCACACAAAATAAAAAACTCCATAAATCAAAAATAAAGAAAAAACGTAAATTTCAGGATCATTCCACTGGCATTGGGACAAAAAATAGAAATACAAGATCTGAAGAACAGCAAGGGAACTCTCCCCATACAACTAGGGACCGCTAGAAAAATACAAGGATTCAATAATCTACTCCACATAGTAAAACTGAAACAGTTTAAAACTGGACGAAATGACAGACTCATTAAATATACTAAAATTAAAATTTGAAGGACTAAAACATAATCTACAAACGTTAATTCCCAGAGTCAGATCTAAACGAGGACTAATAGACGGACTAGGAATACTGAAAAATGGACGCGTATGACGCACCCGAATTGAATAAACAAATGGAAGATATAATGAATAAAGAGAATAGCATTAACAAAAAAGTAAACCAACAGATCGTAGTAAATAAAAAAAATGATCGAGCGGTTTAATAACGTGACTAAGCACATAAATAATCAACAACAAATTATCACAGATTATCTGAACCACATCCAAATTCAAATTAAAAATAAAATTAGATCAGAAGATTTTACTATAAGATACCTACAATTTCTAAATCAGATTAGTCATAATATAGACTTGCTCAATGACCACATAAATAGCATCTCAGTCCAGTAGTATTAGCAAAACTAAATATTATTTCAAAGCATGTACTAAGTGAAACAGAGCTTTCATACATTTATTCAATATTTGAGAAGCAAAACATAATTATCAATTCAGACGAACAAATATATGACATTTTAGGCCTACAAGCATATTATAATTTTTCAAGCATAAAAAAAAGAAATAATAATTTGGTTATAAGATATCATAATTCACCAGCAGTTGGTCGGTCAGTCACCCTACACGTAATTAATGTAAATTCAATTTTGCTTTTCGCTTACTAAGCATTTGCACTTATTGTTCAAATAAATATTTTTGTAGTACGGTGACCCGACTGTTGTTGCAATATTGAATGTAAGTAAAAAATTATTTGTAAGTCAGCAGTTATTGCTGACAATGAATATTGATTATTTGTTTCCGTTTTATTTTACTAATTTTGTTATATATATATAGATGGAACATTTGTAGAAATAAAATTTCAATTTTTATTACAATCTAATCGGCTGTAGTTGTCTTCTGCTCAAATCCATCTATCCAATCTTATTCCAGTACTGGAATCAGTGAAACCTCATTTCAGTACGAGAGTTTTTTTTCATACTTGACTTAGCGTTTTCTAAGTTCAAGTAATCCTCAATTCAGAATTAGTGTTTTCTAATTTCTGAACAATAATAATACCAACATTATATTCAATATTCAGATACCGATCATATCAAACATTATACCATTGCCTACAGCCAACAATAGAATAATCCCTACAAAACCCTACCTTATTTTCAATCCCGAGTGTATTCAATATTTCAATAGGAAATGTTCGAGCATAGAATGAGTGTACTATTGCCAAGAGACTACCTACAGAGAGTATACGAAAAATTCTCAAAGCATTGGAAATGGGATGACCAACACACCAGCACATTGTGAACTACAAGAAAGAGAAAGAGACATGGAAATCTTCCAGCCAGAAACAAATTAACTATATGCTCCTAATCAACGTGGCTGAAACAACAATCGCCACAACTTGCGGCCCCAACAAACAAAAAATAAAATGAACTACACTTATTCATTTCTACTATTGCGAAATCACAATCGACGACATAACATACAGCTCAATTGAAAATACCTACTGGGATGAAATAAACATCTATCCAACCGTATTCAACAAGACTAACAACAAAATAGATACTGGAAACTTAAACCTAAAGAAGCTGGATAACCATCAATTTTTTTGGAAAGGGATTCGCAGAAGTCCTGGGACCATACGTCCGCCTTGATTATCTCTACAAACCAACGGGTTTAACCAGCATCATCTGTATTATCATAGTTATTCTCACACTTTACGGGATCTGCTGGACAGTTCAAAGGAAATCAGGAAAATACAACATGCCCTGCATAATTTAAATCATTTTTATTTCACATTTAATTTCGCGCAATAATTGCATTTCTTTTCTAAAACATAAAATTCACATATAAATTTCAATGCTCCAACCTTCCCACACAAAATTGCGTAGGTAACTTCCACCGGGTAACGTCTAACTGAAATAAAGTTCATGCAGCTCGACACATGCGTAAAAAGTGCTTGAGTCATAACTACGATACCTGTAATGTAAATTTGTAGTAGAGGTATCGAATCAGTTTTTAATCATCGTTCATGTTGTAAAGTTGTCACTTGAAATCGTCTTTTAATTTTTTTTTCCAAAATATTTATATATTTTAGATTAGATTAGATTTATATTTTGGAAAAAAAATTAAAAGACGATTTCAAGTGACAACTTTACAACATGTAAAGTTGTCACTTGAAATCGTCTTTTAATTTTTTTTTCCAAAATATTTATATATTTTAGATTAGATTAGATTTATATTTTGGAAAAAAAATTAAAAGACGATTTCAAGTGACAACTTTACAACATGAACGATGATTAAAAACTGATTCGATACCTCTACTACAAATTTACATTACAGGTATCGTAGATATGACTCAAGCACTTTTTATTTATATATATATATATATATATATATATATATATATATGTGTGTGTACGTGTGTGTACGTGTGTGTGTGTGTGTGTGTGTGTGTGTGTGTGTGTGTGTGTGTGTGTGTGTGTGTGTGTGTGTGTGTGTGTGTGTGTGTGTGTGTGTGTGTGTGTGTGTGTGTGTGTGTGTGTGTGTGTGTGTGTGTGTGTGTGTGTGTGTGTGTGTGTGTGCGTGTGTGTGTGTGTGTGTGTGTGCGTGTGTGTGTGTGTGTGTGTGTGTGTGTGTGTGTGTGTGTGTGTGTGTGTGTGTGTGTGTGTGTGTGTGTGTGTGTGTGTGTGTGTATGTATGTATGTATGTGTGTGTGTGTGTGTGTGTGTGTGTGTGTGTGTGTGTGTGTGTGTGTGTGTGTGTGTGTGTGTGTGTGTGTGTGTGTGTGTGTGTGTGTGTGTGTGTGTGTGTGTGTGTGTGTGTGTGTGTGTGTGTGTGTGTGTGTGTGTGTGTGTGTGTGTGTGTGTGTGTGTGTGCGTGTGTGTGCCAAAGGGCATTGTCATCGACGACAAATCGATTGGATACCGGGAAGTGGGCCAATTTTGACTTTCTAAGTTGGCGGAACCGACGGTGAAGTTAGTCAAAAGGATTTAAAAAAGCTTTATTCGACACATAATTAAACTTTAAGATCACAAGTGGTTCCAAATATGTTTGTAGTAAATTTGGCAACAAATAAAGTAAATCCTCAAATAATTTAATTATGGCGGCAGGTTACGACAGTTGATAGCTTTGACAATGAGAGCAAAATCGTCAGTGAAATCAAAATAAGTTCCACATGAAATAGGAGATCAATCATTTGTATACATTTTAGTGTTTGGAGAGTTTCGGGAGGATATTTCTACACACACCCACACACACACACACGCAGGCACAGGCGCACGCTCTCAGGCCGCCCGCACGGACGCACACACACGCGCGCGACTTACGTTCTCGCTTCACGAATCGAAGAAAAAAACATATAATAAAAATATATTGCTATTGAATTAAAACACTTGCTCAAGACTAGAACAAACTTACTTTATTTAGATTAAGACTTAATTCTTTCACCGGTTACAAACTACAAATGAGCTGGGTTCTTTTACCTTTTTATACCCTAGATGAAATCTATAGGATATACTAAGTTTGTCATTCTGTTTGTAACACCTCGAAATATTGATCGTAGAGCAAAATGGACTGGACACCCACGCATAATATTAAAAGTTATTTTGATTTTTGCATGTCCGTCCGTCTGTCCATCTGTCCGTCCGTCCGTCTGTCCGTCCGTCCACCTGTGCGCACGATAACTCGAGAACGCGTATACTTAGAGAGCTGAAACTGTATACGCAATCTTTAAAAAGCAAAAGCAAAATTAAGTTCGAAAATGAGACAAGTCGGGCAGCTCCTTCGTGGGGTTGCCATACAAAAATTTCGTTTTCCACTATATATTTGGACATTGCCTGAGAACGCGTCAACGTAGAGACCTGAAATTTGCTACATGGTGCTTTCATTGTACTGCAATTGTACTACATTGTATTACAAATAAAATTTCAAAAAATGGACTAAATCGGGCAAGTCCTTCTTGGTGTTGCCATATAAAAATTTAGGTTTTTTACGTATACTTTGAAAATGATCAGTCCAAGACAATTTTATTGCACTAAAACTTCTTCACAATACTTAATCCTATAAAATTGGTTACAATCATTTTTTCTGTCCGACAAACCGTTTTAAGAATATATGCGGAAAACCACTTCAAAAATCAAACTTGCACAGAAGGTTACAATACGAAATTTCATAAGGGCATTCATGGTATCATAAGAATTGGTCCTAGACCAATTCTAGCTTTTTTACTTGTTAATTATGCCTTGTATGCTGACGAGGCATTCACAATTCCGAAACTGTCTGCACGTTTTTATTTGAATTTGGAATGAGTTTCGCAATTAAGATTAAATTGATGAAAGTGCATTTTAGATATGTGCAGTTTGATGACATTATTACTTTTGAATATTTATAGGTAAAAATATATACATATATAAAGGTAAGTATGTGCAGTATACGTAACTCGTGATATGAGAACTGAGCTTACTGCCTTTGAAAATAATTATTGCAAGTATCTTTGCCTTTACCTGGTAGACATAACCTAAGAATTTCTAGCGTGCGCAAGGAGTTCAATTACATTTTGTGAGCTCTGTGAACTTGGGATTTTGCTGTTTAATGCTGGCTAATATACTTTTGACAACATACATAATTTTTTAAAAGCTATGAAGGAAAATGATTTATATTAGCTAAATTGAAAGATTTACATAAATGAATTTATTGAACATATGTTTGTAGAAATGCACTGATAGCTAAATGCGTAGTTATGCTGCGCTTGCAACTCCTCCACCCTTAGAGTTGAGCGACGGCCAAAGAAACTGGATCCTTGCAGGTTCGTTGACAGGAGCGAATGTTGAGATAATTGGTGAAGTATTATTCTGATGTGTTTTATAACCCCTTTTCAGCTTTAGATATATTCCTATGTAGGATGTCTTGTAAAATTCTTTTTAATGTACGTATGCTTAAAGGAGTTCCGTAAATCCTCTTTCTGCAAACTGATACTTTTCCAACTTTTTCAGATGATTGTTCAAGTTTATTGTTACTTTGATTTCGTTAAATATTGTGTTGGTTGAAGCGCTATAAGAAACATCGTTAATATTACTTTCGCATCCGTTGCAATGGATAAGAGCTGATCCTTTGACCTTGTGTGTGTTAGGGCTGCAAGTGGTGATGATTGTTGTCTGCGGAATGTTGATTAGAGCAATTGTAGTTAGGCTCTGTTTGGAATGTTTCTATGTTACTTTCTTTATTATAAAGTACGCAGTACGCTGGTTTATTGTGGTACATTGCGAGCTATCTGTTTTTCTCTGTTTGCCGTTTCCTAACAGTAGCATATTCCTTCTATATCGGGGTACTAATTGTCGAGATATTGAATATAACTGGGATTAATGATAAGGTATAGTTTGGTGAGGATTGTTTTACTATGTTCTATTGGTAAGAGGATTATGTGAAATAGAGAATAGGTCTCATTTGGTACGATGGGTATTTGAATATTAAAAATGATGTTTGTATGGTTATAATATGCTTGAAGACCTAGTAATTCACAAATGTGCTGATCTGGCTTTATTGCTTTATTTTGTTTTTGAAAAATAGAATATATTTCTGAAAGTTCCGATGGACTTAGTATTTGTGTCGGAATAATGTTTAATTTTGCGAGACATATAGCTTCTGCGATACTGCTTAAATGATTATTAAGTAAATCTATGTTATAATTTATTTGATTTAAAAATTGCATATATTTAATGGTTGCATCTTCTGAATATATTTTGTGTCTAAATTAATCTTGTGTGTGTGTGTGTGTGTGTGTCTCAAGTAGTCTATAATTATTTGCTGTTGAGTTGAGTATTTCTGTGCTCTGTGATATTCCCAAATCGTTCAATCATTGGATTAATTATTTTAGTTTAGTAAGGGTGAGCGATGAAAACTATCCAATTCGCTATGAATCTTAGCAAGATTGTAAATGAGCTCAACACTTGAGCGGTAGTTTATTGCTCGAAACTTGAGCGGACTCACTGGTTGTGCGTACTCTCTGCTTGTACGGCTTGAGCGGACTCAAATCTTGAGCAGACTCACTACTTGAGCGGACGCATCACTTGAGTTAAGCGGACTCAAATCATGTTTTAAATAACATAACGAGACTTTGATTTAATTAAAATTGAAACTGAAACTGAAATTTCAATCAAATAAGAAAAACTCACAAAAAATTCATTCATTACATTATATTGTCGTGCCCCATGAGCAATCAGTCTATAAAACTCATGAATTAAAAAAGTAACACAGTAAAATCTTCAAGATAAAAAACGCACCAAGTACCTTAAGACAATTTCTTTATTTGCAGCACTGACCTGCCTTAACTGCGTGACAAAGAATCACTAAAGGGCACTCGCCAGACCAGTCATTGGTCTTTTTATGTCCGATACTCGGAAGTAAACTTTCTATGCTTACAACGCTGATGTAGACACACGGAAACAACTTTGTCGTTTATTCTGCAGGTTGCAGCACCTGAGTTGCTTAGTTGTAAACAATTGCTCTACATAATAATTACCATCCGAGGTAAATTATTATCCTAATCGTCAATTGCTCCACTAAGTGCTCATCGCAGCCAGCTGTTGGGCTAATCAGCAAAATAACCGACAGTTGCAGAACAATACCATGAGAGGTTATTGTTTAGCAATTGCTGATTATTTCGCCAGAATGCCTTTGGCTGTTGGAAGAATCCTCCGTATATTGGGCCATCACAATATTATATTAATTTAACTTTTGCTAATTTTCTTAGCCAACATTTCTTCTTCCTCTCAATATAATGTACAACTGTACTTATTCAATAAAGATCGTATGGTATTTTCCCATACTTGAAAATGATATGATTCCAGTTATGGCGATTCTACTTAGAATTATCCATAGAAATACTTGTGAAATATAAAGGGAAAATCATATGCACATGAGGAAACTCAGTTTTATGCATTGTATTTAAATTTTACAGCCGAAAATAAGTGTTAATTTCAGACTTGAAAAGTCATGTTATGGCCATTATTATTGTCATTGTCTGATTTTTATACACTAGATAAAATCTATAGGGTCTGTCTACTAAGTTTGTCATTCCGTTTGTGACGCTTGGAAAAAAGTTTTGTGGAGCAAAATGGATTGAACACCCATGCATAATTGGTTGAGAAATTTATTATTTCCAGAATCAATGAAAGCCTTGAATGTTTCGACAAGAACACCCAATCCCAAAATAACAATCAAGCTACGCCATTTTGGGATTCAGATTGTGAAGGTGACCATAATTCAATGGAGGGTCAGAAATTGTTCTTGGAGTATAATTTTTCCACAGACAGAACCTCGAGCGTATTTGGAAACAAACGTTTTCGGTGATAAAAGGCCTTTTTACCGAATACAGCTCATCACTGCCTAGAACTGCTTCGCTGGAATGATTACTACGGTAGGCGATCAGAGATAACCACACTGATGAGACCCTTCGGATCGCTGGGTCGAAAAGTTCGATATTTTTTCTGCATCTCAATGCATTTTATAAATTCATTGGGAAAAAAATTGTTTTTAATGAATTTCAGTCTAATAAAGACGAAACATTTCCAGCTGAAAAATAATTTAGCATAGGAAAACTAACGTTAACTCCTAATAGATGTTGTCTAAATAACGAAAATTTTGAAATGAAAGTGATGCTACATATGAATGAAAAAAATATAAAGTAAGACGCTGATTCTATGGAAAAATGTAAGTACAATTTCTTTGATTGAATTATAACATTTTCAAGAATGGTATTTCCTTACAGATTATAGAGGTTGTTGAATTTGTACATTGTAATGAGAGGCAGAGAAATGTTGGCTAAGAAAATTAGCAAAAGCTAAATTAATATAATATAATATAATAAGAATGACTTTTGTAAACTTTTCTTATTTGATTGAAATTTCAGTTTTTTAAATAAATCAGATTCTCTTTATGTTATTTAAAACATGATTTGATGATGATGAGTCCACTCAAGCACTGAATCCGCTCAAGTCCACTCAAGCAGTGAGTCCGCTCAAATTTCGAGCGATGAACCACCGATCAACTGTTGAGCGGACTCACTGCTTGAGTTGAGCGATGAGTTGAGTCAAAATTTGAGTCCTTTACACCCTTAGTTTTAGCCAAATCGTCCCAGATTTAAAGAAGTGTGCATGCGACGCATTCACAACCTCATCAATTATTCCGAACATATGCTGTTCAAACTGTTCAAACTTTTCTGAACTTTCTTTATATTCAACTTTTCAGCAACTTTTTCTCTAAAAGTTCGCAATGATAGGTAATCATATGGACATCGACCGACTTGGACCTCAGAGAGGCATATCTATCTTGACAATTCAGCTCACTCTTTCTGGACATTCTCATTCTAATTGGAGTGTATTGTGCATTCGTGTTTGTAGAGCCTTTAGCATTGGATTTTGAGGTATCTCTACCCATTGTGCACAAAAAGTAAATTAATTTAATTAAACAATTAAAAACTGTATCAAGCACCGAGAAATTGCACCACAGTAATATAAAATCAGATAGTTAAACTCGGGGAAATCAGCAAGTCAACAGAAATTAAATACGAACACATCTCTTCAGAACGAATGGTGATATTTAATTAGCATTCATTTTAAAACGGAAAACTTTACAATATAAAATGCTTATGCTCGAGGATAGCCGCTGGGAAGTTCCAAGCAAGAGCGATATCGTAGGATAATGGAGATCATGACTGGGATTGTAATTTTTGATAACCATTTATATATTATATTTTTATATTTATATTTTTGCCAAATTAACAAAAGTAAATTTTCAGTCATGTTCATTCACTTCACGTTCATATTTGAAAAAAAAAAATTTCCGTTCCAGTGAGAACTAAAGTATAATATTAAATTCACCTTTTACTGTACGGTATGCGAGAAGTCAGCAATTTTATAAAAGTAAAAAGTGTACAAATGAGTAATTGCAAAATGGGAAAACATATTCACAGTTAATTAGGAATCTGGACTGAATAGTCGTGATTTTTAAATTCGCTTTCGTATATAAGTCGCCAATGTAATTTCTCTATCTTTTCTAAATTGATCTAAAGAGTTAATTAGAAGTTCAAAGTTGGTGTTTTCATTTATATATATTTTTTATTAATAATTCAATTAGATTATTAAACTTTTAAGTTCAGTGAATTTATGAAATCAATCTTTCAGCGTTACCGTTATGAACGTTTATGATTATGTTTTGTGATTCGGGTTATGAATACTCAAAAAAAATCTTTTCCATAAACCTAAATATTGATTGTTTCAAGAAATCCTTTCGAAATTAAATGAAAGTAGTTGAAAAATTCAGCAATAAAACTGTAATATGTATATGTTCAAATAGCACTGTGCAAAATTCATCAGCAGCCAGATTAATTAGAAAACTTTATCACCTTCAGACTCTTTGAAAATATCCTCCATTCAAGATTCATCAAAATACCAGGTGTCATCCGCAGAATATATTTTAAAAGTTGAATATGACAGCTTTTCATCCTTAATCTCCACCATATTGCAGAGCTAGTATAATTTCATTTTCAAAGATCGATTCTCATCTTTCCAAAGCAGCTAAATAGGTAGACTCATACAAATCTCTAAGGGTTCTATGCCTATAATAAGTACTCGGGGTAGGAAAACTGGGATTAAGAGCACATAGATATGCTAATATTTCCGCGGGATTACGTAATTCGGCTCTATTGTGGGAGTGTTTGTAAAGCGTGAAATATCCAATGGTGGAAAATATTTTCAGGTGAAGGTAATAACAATATTTGATCAGAAGTCTTTTGTTCATCATCGAAATCGGAATAGCTTTACTGGGACATCTTGTTGCTGTTAAAGAGATTTAGCCTGTCGTGATTTTCTATGTGTGTAATCTCCTACAGCAAGAATCGATATCTAATTATTGTAGCTTCAGTCAAATCTTCTCGCGATAGTTGCGTTCATCTTCGTTGCTTAACGCATTATGTCTTCTTTCATGTATTCAAAAATGAAAGACCATTTCAGTGAAAGTATTTATATACGCTAGGCACGATGCTATGTTTAGTGGTGCAAAAGACGAGTTCTTCGTGAATAGTCATGCACTATTGTAGTATTGTCTCATTTACATAAGTAATTGAGACCTGCAGGTGAACTGGATCTGGAAATAAAGAATATGAGGCCTTTTATGTGATATGCGGAGCTATTCCTTCGAGCCAGTTTTTGGATAATTCATAAAAATATTATGTATATTCTGAAAACAGTGAAAAATTCAAGCAGTATTCATTTCCATTACTCCCCCCGCATCCACTAAACAGTTTGGTAGGCACTTTGGGCTAGATAAAGGTAAGTTTCATCCTTTGTTTATAATGTTCATAAGATAAACTTGATGGCTAATCAGGCTAAGCTACCTCAACCCATATTTCATTTATTGTTTGAGCTGGCATAAGTTGTGTTTGGTGTTTGCTATTTCAATAAATGACATTGGATAGAACAAAACAAAAAGTGTAGGAAAATTTGTAAAAAAGTACTACTATACAGTGGCAATTTTCATTGGAGATGATTTATTTTCTTATGCGAAGAGCTTATAAGGTTCTTAGGGAACGTAAATCCAGTCTATATGACTATTATTAACTCGTACAAAACACTATAATGAGTGATGATACCGTTTTGATAGTGTCTTTCTCCCACTTTGTTCTACTAGTACTAGACTATCTAAGTCCTGTATTTCTATCTAGGATGCTATCTGACAGACGTAAAAATGTTTTTAGATTTATGTCATGCTCTTTGTATGATGTTTAACTTTTAATGTGTGATTTTAATTGTAATTCCTACTGGTAATTTTCTTGAGGTGAAGTATGGATATTTTTAAGTTTTACTGTTGTTCCAATGAATTCTTGTGTATGTATTTTTAGCCCTGATGAAGCGCTAAAATATAACGGGAAAGATTGGCGAAAAAAAAACTTGTTTTATTATCCCATACCAGCTATACCAAATATATAATTCTTATGATACTACAATTGCAGATATGTAAGCCTCAAAGTTTTCAGTACTCTGTTGGAGACTCACGCGGGAATGTCAATTAACACTGTTTCTCCTGATGGAGTACCAATATAAAAAACAGGTACGTTGGACATCCTTGGCATTGGCATTTCGAGCAATCTTAGCGGACTGACAATCCTTTTGGTTATTAAAATCACAAAAGAAAAGAAAAAGAAAAAACCACCCCCTCCCCCTCCCCGCACCCGCACTAACACTCTTTCAATGAATTGTCAACAGGAATCTGTGTTAGCTCACAGGACACACATATTAAACGCGCTATACTATTGGCGCGGAAGAACACCCCTAAAAATAATGACGTTGTTAAATTCAATTCAATTCAAAATGCAGTTTATGATAACGGTAGGCAATCGGAAATCAAACTTCGTAATTTTGATTCACAAGACCACTGTTTTGTTTAAATTATTCATATTAATGATAATATTTTTTATATTTATAATATATTATCTTCGGAGTTCATCAAGGATAAATACTGTCGCGTATCGCCGCTCCTATTTCTCCTTTTTAACAATGATATCCTTGCACTTAAAAATAAGGTGCCATGCTCGGGATGTAGATTGATTACTCGCTTCACCGGTTAAACCCAACAATTCAAAATTTTTCAGCAGATAGTCGTTTTTCTGGACTGAGAAAACAAAACGAATGGACATTAATACAAGATCCACCTCCGACACCTACGTGTATAATGTGAGTGCGGAAGTATTTTTAAGTTTCTTATTCCTGATTGAATGTGCTCTCTTACTTCGTTCAAGCAGCACGTTTGAGGAATTGTTTGCCAAGAAATCGCTTATGGCTGTAATAGTGGCACAATTCAAAAGTCGGCGTTTCGAGATAATTGACATCACCAGTTTTGATAATTTAAGCGACGCTAACTAGATAAGATGTAATGAGCCGGGTGTTTTTGTTATGAAGATTGCTTGGTCTTAGTAAATCTAAATCATAATGATATGGTACGTTTTGAACATATTCTTTACATGGTGAGAAATACTCCACTATTTTTGAAATGTTCCATTATTGGCGAAACGAAATGCAATAGCCCTAAAGAAATTTAATTTCAGAAAAGAAAAAATGTGTTATTGACACTTGTGCCGTCTACCGGACATTGAGGAGACTAGTATTTCCCCTGTTTCGTCATCCCTGTAATGTAACATAAGCTTTGGTGTTAACTAGAGAGTTAGCGGAGACTCATTAATTCTATCTGATAGAAGAAGGGCCGGCCAGTCTGTCAAGTGCGAGCTACCCAGGGCTATTTGGCGGTTTGTAAAAATTAATCAGAAAACATCCTCTTGTATTAAAATATAATTAAATCTACGAAGTAGGGTGGTTTACTGATTCAAGCTCCCGCTTCCCGAATACGTCCAAATATTACAACTGGCGCCGAGAATAATAAAATAAAAAGAAAAATCATGGAGCAAGGACGCATTCGAATGATGAAAGAGTTTGACCATATTAACATGGACTGGGTAGTTTATAAAAATAATAATAATAATAAACTGGGGCAGTATTTAACGGCAAACGAAATTAAGACAGATCAGCAGCAACGGGCAGTCTTATTAACCATGATAAGTGAACAAACGTACACTTTGCTAAGTGATTTGTGTTATCCAAAAGAGCTTGAAGAAGTTCCTTTTAAGGAACTAACGGAAGCCCTCAGCAATCATCTGGAATCTGCAAAGCCTATTTTTGTACGGCGACAGATATTTTATTCTTCCAGTATGGCTGAAACACGAAAGGTACATGAGTGGGATCGTCAGGTACGAAAATTAGCAGTCCCATGCGAATTTGCCAGTATTCTCGAGGCTGCAATGAGAGACTAGTTCCTGGTCGGAAAGAAAACGGAGCCCATTAGGGACAGTTTGTTTGTACAAGAATCATCGGAATTAACCTCCACGAAAGCAGTAGCTTTGGCATTGGAAACAGAAGCAGCAACAATTGGTAGAAAAATAGCATTTGTTAAGCAGGAACCCGTACATAAGGTAGCATTTTCCAAACCTAGTAATAAATTGCAAAAAATAGATAACACAATTGTAAAAATAAAAGTAGAAATGTATGTTTTTGCTGTGAGTATATTAACCATTTAGCTAAAAACTGTAAATATAAAAATTGCGTGTGTAAAAAGTGCGGTAAGAAAGGACACCTAAAAAAGGGTTGGTCCAAGCGAGTTCGAAACAGATAAAACTGTCAGGAAAACAAATGGTGGTCTAAGCATAGCAATAAAAAATAAGAATATGCGCGCTGAATTACACAGCGGGGCCTCATTCGGTTGCATAGGCTGGGTCAAGTTTATTTATTGCGGTGCTGTAACTTTAGAACCAAGTAAAGTACACTTGATTGCGTATACTGGGAGCAGATAAGATCAGAGGGAAAATGTTCACTAAGAGTAAGTTTTAGAGAAAAAGTGCATTACTATAGACTTTTATGTCGTCAAAGGGACTGGCCCAATATTATTAGGAAGAGATTTTATGAAGGATTTTCAAGTAGAATTCAGAATAAATAAAATTTGCGTTGAGAATTCAGATTATGTTCATGTCCTTTCAAATAAATACGCAGAAATTTTAACAGGTAATTTAGGATGGTATCGCTTAGAAAAGCGAAACTCTATGCTAAGGAGGGCGCTGTTCCCAAGTATTAGGCCTTAACCAATTAGTGTTAAACCGAAAGTAGAAAAAGAAATAAAGAAATTAATCGAATGGAGAGTATTCGTACCAGTAAAATCGTCATAGTGGGGAACACCAACAGTTCCTATTTTGAAACCTGATGGATCCGTCCCTATCTGCGAGGATTATAAGGTAACATCAAATCCGGTTTTAGAAATGGAAAGATATGTGATTCCTCGATTGAGGATTTGCTTTAAAAGCTATTCGGTGGTGCGATTTTTTCCAAGCTAGGTTTAGCTTCTGCCTACCAACAAGTAGAACTGGAGGAAGCTAGTCAAAATCTAACAATAATCTCAACCCACTTAGGGCTTTCCAATTATACTCGTTGTCCATTCGGAATCAAAATTTTACCCGCAATTTTCCAAAACAAACTAGTGCTTCTTAAACGGAGTAGCAATTTTTCTAGATGATAATCTAGTGTCAGGGATAACGAAGGCCGAGAACGATAGGCGATTAGAAAAGGTGCTCCAATCGTTTAATGAGGCAAAATAAGTACACATTTTTAAAGGAATCTGTCCAGTATTTAGGCTATGTCATAAATACTAATGGTCTTGAAACGTCTCCAAGTAAGATTAAATCAATACTTGATATAGAACTACCCCAAAATGTAAAACAATTGCAGTCGTTCTTGGATACAATCAATTATTATCGAAAATTCTTCCCAAATCTGACCGAAGTCTTACAACCGCTATACCAGCTGTTGAAAAAGAATCGATTGTGGAAATGGGATAAGAGGTGTCATCTTTCTTATGAAGCAGTTAAAAGACTACTTACTTCAACGGAAGTAATAGTGCATTACAATCAAAACCTGCCTGTAGAACAATCGGTAGATGCTAGTAGCAATGGCTTAGGTGCCGTATTAGCGCACGTCTTTCCCCAAGGAAAGACAAAACCAATAGCCTACGAATCGAGAACACTCCAAGAAGCTGAAAAAAGGTATAGTCAAAAAGAAATGGAAGTGCTGGCTATTCATTATGGAGTGAAATATTTTCACCCGTACCTATATGGGCAGATGTTTGTACTTAGAACCGATTGTAAATCACTGACATCGATATTTGGACCAAAAGTGGGGATACCCAATGGCATTAAATTTGTTAAAACTTCTGAAAACACAGCTAATTTTTTTTCGCAGTTTCCTCTTAGGAAAGATACGAAAGAGGAGGTGGAAGATACAGATGTCCACTTATATTATACAAAGGAAGAGGGAAATATTCCTATTGATGCATGTGCTATAGAAAACAAAAAAGGATTATATTTTTAGTAACGTATTAAATTTATAAGGAATGGGTGGCAGAAACTCATCTGCGATAATGAACTAAAACGATAATATAATTTCCGAAACGAATTAAGTGTGGAAAATGGATGCGTTTCGCGGGATTACTGAGTAATGGTACCTAAAAGTATAAGAAAAAAAATTCTTCAAGAGTTACACTCTATACTCACTTTGGTATTGTAAAATTGAAAAGCTTAGCTCGGTAATATATTTATTGGCCTGGCATTGATATCGATCTTGAATTAATAATAAAAAATTGTGAAATTTGTGCAGAAGGACTGAAATCCCCTAGCAAGGTGTCACGCAGCCCACGGAAATGGCCGGGAAATCCATGAGATCTATATTGATCATTGTGGTCCATTTCATAATAAATACTTCCTGGAATGTGTAGATAGTTATAGCAAATGGCCGGAAGTAATCGAAGTTTCGAAACTTTCAACTACGGTTACGATTTACAAATGACAAGAAAATGTCAGTAGCTGGGGATTTCCCAAGGTGCTAGTATCCGATAATGTCATTGCATTTGTAGCTCAAGAATTTCATGAGTTTTGTAAGCAAAATGGGATTAAGAACTTAACAGGAGCATCCTATCATCCGGAGCCAAATTTTCAAGTGGAAAATAGTGTAAAAACCGTCAAAGCTTCGGTAAGCAACTATTTCTGATAACAAAAGATTTTTCAATAGCTTTGAATAAATTTTTGATGTGTTATAGATCCACTCCACATTGCATTACAGGGGAAACTCCTGCCAAGCTACTTATGAATAGGGAAATGCGGACACGCTTACACATGCTAAAACCAGAGCTTCTATGACCGATAATACCTCACTAGTAGATAAGACCAGGAATATGGTAGAAATACTCTTGGACAGACAAATTAAGGACTACGGGGTATAAAAGATAGTGAATTGAAAAGGGGAGATTTCAATTCGATTCAATCCAATTCAATTTATTTATTCTTCTTGGACAGACAAATTAAGGACTACAGGGGTATAAAAGATAGTTAAGATCTGAGATCTTAACCTAGTACATCATAAGAGAGGGAGAAAAACTACATGAACTAAAACTAACTGATTTAAGCGAAAGATATTAAAAAGAGTAAGTTAACAATTTGAAAACAAGAAAAAGAAAAATAAGAGATGAAGAAATAACAGAAAAGCAAAAATTAGAGAAAGAGAACAAAAATAATTATTTAATTAAATTTTCTTGAATTTCACACACTTCATTCATTCGATCTACTTGATTAAATTCACTTGATTTCATTTATGGATTAGCACAACCTGAGATTTAGTATGGGTCAGAGTATATGAACGGAATAAGGAAAGTTGGAGGCCAGGAAAAATAGAAAGTGTCTTGGCTCGAAGAACTTACTGGTTAATATTAGAAAATAGTGGAGCGAAACGGAAAGGCACATAAGTCAGTTGCGTAAACGTTACCTTGAAGTTAGGGATGAAAGCGCTCTTACTTCGAATCTTCGTCAAATACGGAAGTGACAGGGTAGTCACTACAGAGCCCGGGAAAAAAGAATACTGCAACGGTAAGTGAACAGAATAGAGAAGAAATGGTCGATAAAAAACATCTTCTTTCTGGTTTGGAATCAAGTGATGAATATCAGTCTTCGGACAGCAGCGCTGACGACACTGCTAAGAAGAGTGAAAAGGAGATTGAAGAACTACGAGCAACTACAGTATTGGTTGCGAAAACATTAAAACTTAATAAAGCCACCGAGAACCATTAGAAAACAACCTGTGAGAATTCCAAAGAAATAATCTGACAAGCATTAAACGCGGCATTTGAAGTAAAGAAATTGCCTATCGAATGGATGAGCAAAATGGTTTTTGTATAACTGGTCCAGCTAGCAGCAATTTGTAATTGCGAATAAATGGAATTACTGAATAACTTGAATTACATAAGTAGAATTATCACTGAATTGAATTAGATATACTTTAGAAAAACAATCGATACTGATAATACTAAAATAATATTATTACCTTTGAGCCCTTGGATTAAAATGAAGTAAAATATTAATCTTAATTAGGTTCTATGTGCGCCAGGCTGATTAGGGAATAGAAATAACTTAGTAACTTAGTCGGAAAAGAACAACTATAATTAGGATAATTACATATAACATTAAGTTAGAGAGGGAAGAATTGTAATGTAAAATAAGCTTTGGTGTTAAGTAGAGAGTTAGAGGACACTCACTTATTCCCTTAGACAGAAGAAGAGCCGGCCAGTCTGTCAAGTGCGAGCTACCCAGGGCTATTTGGCGGTTTGTAAAAAATAATCAGAAAACATCCTCCTGTATTAAAATATAATTAAATCTACGAAGTACGGTGTTTTATTAACTCATGTTCCTGCTTCCCGAATACGTCCAAATATTACAAATATAATACAAAGATTACGAAGAGATTTTCAGGAAAAGAGGGGTGAAGAAGCAAAGAGATATCTCTCCAAAGTGTAGAGATACTCTTCGTTTTGTCTCATCCCATCCCTGGAAAATATCTTGAGTTTTGAGATGTGCCGCTGTTGCAGCCGGTGAGTGAAATTTTCAGCACACTTCGATTGGTAAATTCAAAAGGCTTGTTACAAGTAAGAAAGCGTAAAGCTAGAATAACAGTGCTAACTTTTCCAACCTCGACCTCAGTATAACCTCAAGAACCTCAACCTGATGAGCCTTGCAAAGTTTTGCAACTCACAATACGAACTTTGACAACTTCTGTGTGATAGCAGTTAATTGGGCTGTTGGCTCGAAAATTCTAATTATTTTGTAATAATTTACTACAGCAGGAATAACTTTTCACGTAAAATATATTTCAACAAATTTCAACAATGCTGGCATCAAATAATAACAGAAGTAGCTGTCAAGGCTTGCAAAGTTCCAGCAGAGTAGAGCTTGATAACCTGAACTCATATGTATATTTTACAGAACTGTCAAAGTTGGTGAGGCCGGCCAGGTTGAATAAGCCAGCACTGTGTTTCTCGCTTAAATTTAAATGTGTCAGACGTAGTTCGTCTATTGGCAGAGGCATCGCCTTAATCAATTAACAATAAGTTTGTTGATTTCTAGTGCATTTAGATAAGTTTTGATTTATTACGGATAGTACTATCGCTCTTTTTTTCTTTTTTTGGTTCTTAATTGCATTTCTCATTACTTTTACTCATTGCTTTCGTTCGTTGTTTTTAATTGAAATTGTAATTTTTGATCTTTATATTCAATTTTCTTTTCAATCTTTATCCTCTCCTTTGATTTGTATGTAGGTATATTTTTAGTTATTTATGCTTTGTTTTTATTTTAAATATTAGCTATGATCATTTTATGTACCAACTGAAAGAACGTCAATTTTCTTGTGCACATTTAAATAAAATAAATTAATTTAATTGATAAAGATCACAAGACTTTTGTCTCTGATAGCAGTAATGGGAGAATGGGATAATGTTGTGACTCACGTGCTCACTGTCCCGAATCACAGCCATAAGGTCGTGGATGTAGTGGGGTGCGGCCCTGTTTGGTAATTTGAGTATACAACAAGTCGGTTAAGTCTGGTGAAGCCCAGAGTAAACGTTTCACCTCTGCCTGAAGTAGTCAACTAGGCGCCAGGAAGAAGTTCCAAGTACCAGCCAGGCGCTGAAAGTCAGCGATGCAAGAAACTGCGGCACCTCCTTATAGGGTCTCAATCTCTGACATGAGGAAGAAAGAATAAGTCTACACGTAACAATACGTAGAATATCACACTGTGTGTTAGTGAGATAGTTAGTCAAAAAATCCTTCTAAACCCATATGACAGATAGGGAAGAGTCTAAGCGTAGTCAAATCTATATCTTCTTGAATAACGATTGAATGATGAAGATGACTGCAAACTTCAGACCATTCTTGTAAAAATTTGAAACAGCGTTCGTCTCAGGTGGTAACACATAAGGTTTGTAGATATGTTTTCTCGAAAGTTTTTACACAGCCCGAAAGTTTTCACACAGACCCGAAAGTTTTTACACAGCCTTGAAAGTTTTTTACCCGTAATGTGTATCTTAACTTCTTGGACCAGAAAAATTTTACAGTTGAATGCATTTCCCCTCCTGAACAAGAGTTAACATTTTTACCAAGGGTAAAATGAATGAGTAAGTTCAATCTTTTCTTTCATTTGTCATTTGAAATAATTCTTTCAGTTGCCAGGGCGATTTTTTAAAAAATAAAATAATATAAATCGGATATTATTAAAATAAATAAACAATAAAATAAAATGTCCGATTTATTAAAAAAAATTATAAATTAATAAAGAAACTTAATCGCGACTTTTCACAGCTGACAAATTTACGTCGAATTACCCAGGCTTTACTCATAAGTTGTCTGTTAACTTTTTCATTCTCATCTAGTATTATCCCATTTGCCGAAAGAAAGTTTTTACTTGATTTTTACTCAGGCTTTTTTACACAGAAGCAAACATACAGACCTACTATTGCCGCTTGCTGTAAACATACAACAAACGTGTCGAGACAACCGTATGTCGACAGGGCGGAGAAATGACTGCATTTACAACTCGCAAGATGAGAGCTCGCTTATTAAGTCGATATTCGTGATGATAACAGCTTCTCGCGGTCAACCCTATGTCGACACTGAGGAAATGGGTTTGGCCTCACAGCAAGCCAGATGAGTCTTTGTGCGGTATGCGACCTTGTGGTAGTGGAACCCTGCGGATAGGCTTGCTGGAAAGACTTGCGTACATGAACTCTGTACAAGAAGCTACAATCTAGGACAAATGAAAACGTCAACAACTAGACAGTATCAGTAAATAAATATTCAGCGACAAAGTAATTTCTTCTTTATTTAAAATTAAATCGTCCTTCTTAATGACGGATATTAGAATTTCTCCTCTTTTATAATATTTCCTTCACAAATTTCTTTTTATTAGCTGACTGAAATAATTTCTGACTTACTTGATACTAATATTTTTCTTAATTACATTTATTGTTTCTTTTTTTTTAACATCTTAAACGTGGCTTACACAGTAAAAACTAGTTACCTTCCCGCTATAGCAACTTTTTGTGGCACCCATATAAGGTATATCTCCATTGCTGAAGGTAATTTAAAATTTCCCTATTTTAAATACAAAAAGTTTTACATTGAATAAAGGGAAAACTAAAATCCCTTACCACAAGGGAATAATCAATACACTAAATAAGTGAAAATTACCTCTACTGCAGGTATTTTGATATGCCTCTTAATCGTGGAAATATACAAAAAAACGTAAACATCCTTTATTTCAATGTAATATAAATTACATTTGTACAATATGATAGTACCATATGAAAGTGATTTATGTATTTATCATATGGAATATACGAACCTCCAAATTAGGGAAATGTCTGTCTTTGCGAATAAAATTTCCATTATGAATAGGAAAATTTATCTGCCAATGAAGGTAATTTGGTGCAAATAGGATTCGCTCTTCCTAGGTCAATGGGAATTTTTTGCATACAATATATATAAAGGGCTTTCTAAACAGTGTAATGAAAAATAAACAGATTGCAGTATGTGGAATGCGAAAGATTTGAAAGCAAAAATAAACGCGAAGAAACTTTTTGAAAGGTTAAAGAAATTTATGCAAGGAATGGATATTTTCAGTGGATTTTATTTTTAAAAAATCTTTCATTTTAAACAGAAACAAAGCTTTTTTTCAATATAAGAATTGTAAACAAAAATAGGACTTTTGAGATATTTGTGTATGTTTCTTACAAAAGATCATTACAAAATGTATACATATATAGAATATAAGTCTTTTCAACAAAAATTTAATTCCAAAACACTGTAGTCGAAAATTACGCAATTGAAAGAAAAGTCCATGTGACTATCTTTTTTTGCTTGTTAAAAATATTTGTACATAAAATATAAGTATATTACTTAATCAACTATCACAACAATCCGAAGTAAATATCTTAAACTAGAACTACAATTTTCTGTAAATTAACTTATTTGTTTCAAGTTTTGCTGCATTCAATGACGCACAAAAAAACGCAATGCCTTTTCTTAACAAAATTTTTACCACAATTAATGCATTTTAACTGTCCCATTTTACTTGATTTATTTTACTTTATTTTTCTAGATATTACAAATAGTATTTGTTTTTGCTCTTGATACTTTTCCGGTAATGCTAGATGTAATTTTTGCTGCAGTAATTTGTAAAAACCCAAGGCTAAGTGAAGCTTCCTTGTGATAGCAAATATTTATATTGAAATATGTGGCAAAAAGTCCTAATATTTCCTCTCCAATGGAATCCACGTTTGTAACGATGATCCTCTCAATACTTATGTAGTAAAGTGTTCCTTTTTAATCTTACCTAAACACAAAATAACTGAAAACTGAAATCCTTTACAGGAAGAAAGCATGTTTCGTTGGTTGGTTTCGTGATTCTGCAAATAAGTGTTCTATAATATAAACAAAAACAAAAAATAATCTAATAATTTTTCCTTAAAATAACGAATAATTACACTCGAATCATCTTTGAAGTAAGATGTTGTTTGTTGTAGAATGTTGTGAAGGCATTCGTAGGTATTTGCTGATTTCGTCAAAAGCTGAATCACCGGCAAATGCTCTCTAATATTTTTAAAAGATCTATTTTTAGTAATAGCTGGAAATGCATAAGCTATATCCAAATTGAAATAAAATAGGCAATTTCTCAATTATACCTGTGATTGCTCTTGGCACATTAATATTAAAATATTCTCTTTGGTCAGGGAACGTTAACCGAAAAATTTCTTTTATTCTACTGTAATTCTTGTCTTCTTTTAGCAGCTCATTTTTTAAGAATAATCTTTTAATTTCTTTGTCAGCAGAAACACTTTCAGCGATTATTTATTATTTATATTTGTTTGTGATGTTGTTGGATGTTATATGTTCTTCAAATTTTTTTAAAAGATTTATGTTTCCCTCTTAAATTTGTTGACCTGTATCATCGTCAATGGCACAGAATGTTCCAGGAAACCTTTCACATATATTGTTTAGTTTTTCTCTAATATCTCTATGAATAGAGCTTTCATGTTTTTTTAATATTTCTTTGGAAACTTGAGATCTAGTTTTTCACCCTTAAATATCTTATCGCAAACAGTTACTGAAAGCGATTCAAAAATTTATTACTGTTCCTGTTCTGGAATAGCGAGTATTCCACTTATCACAGAATCTAGAGTAGAAACAGTGTCTGTAATTGTTGGCGTCAGATCTACACTAACTATAACATATGTACACTTTGGAAGAATGGGTAAAAATTCAGTTCAAAGCTATTGCGATATCTCACTTGAAATCAAATCTTTTTGAGTTAATCGCGATATATATTAAAAATTCAGTTCAATAATATTCACCGTTATATGATACAAGTTGCTGTACAAATGTATAGAACATGCTAATATTATCATAATATTAAACCCTATTTTTACAAATCTCAAAATAAATTTAGAGTTGATACATAAACACATTACCCTGATGTATTGATTTATGAAATTATTAAGTAACACCGATCGAATTAAATTAAATTTAATAAAATCACTATAAAATATACGTTTCACTTGACTTACCTTTCTGTAGAATTGTTGCTACATTTAACTCATCCTCATTGATACAAATAATTTTTTTGTACTGGACGTTTCATCCCACACTCTAACAAGAAACAATTTGATTTGCACTTGAAGATCACCATCCGTTAACTAGAACAATATGACCGAAACTGATTTCTGCACAATGCATTCAGTGAAACACGAAGCTGTTTTGCAAATTTGGTCAAGCACTAACATGAAAATTGTTTCGAAACACAAATACAATACAAATTAAACACGAAATTCAAGACAGCCATTCCCTGAATTGATGATTGCATTCGATTGCATGTATAATTCCCTACGAATTTGGGTTACATTCCCTTTTTCGGATGGACAACTTATAGCAAACTCTAGTAAGTAAAATCTGCTTTTACATATATTCCACATAAAGGAGGGAAAATATATGCTGGAGTAAATCTTTTCTAAGAAATTCGTCATTCTATTAAACAAAACATGCAATGAATTAAAATTCAGTAGAAATAATTGCATAGTTTCGATGGAGAGATACATTATAAAATAAATTGCACTTCTTTAATCAGAAATTTCTGTGCATATAAGGCAATACTAACTTACTTCAGTTCATAATTACATAATAAATCTAGAATTGTATTTCAGAAGGGTTTCATAGCCTTATTTAAGATATTATTCAATAATTTTGATGGAAAATTTGTGTCCTAAACGCACCATTTTTTACTGTGTACTTAAAACACCATTTACCAGTTATAAAAGTGTCTTTCTCTCGGTTTAGCGCAAACCCAACATTTGTGGTGTGGCTGACCAAGGCAGTTTACAATGCGTCGTCAAGCCGCCACATATTGTCCTACACAATATATTTATGTATCACAATTTGATCCTGAAAATCAAAAAAATGTGATTAACTTTAATTTGAATTTCACCAAAAAACTCATTCCGACATTACAATAAAATGCAATTAAGCATAAATTACATTTGATTATCAAGCCATACATTCCACTCACACGACATGCCTACTTTACGTACAAACAGTGTCTTGTGTCTTTGCACATGTACACAGTACATGCATATATTTTCCTAACTTCCCCAATATAATTATATACAATCATTCTTACCGTCTTAAATTTAATATTTTAAGACCAGAAAAACAGGCATATCAGATTTCAGTTTCCTCATGAAATTGTACTGGATAAAAACTTTTTGCATTATCTCACACATGGTTTTTTCAATTTCGTGAGAAAACAATAATAAATAAAAAAAACTTTTGGATTATGATAGATACCTCGGGGCAGTGAGCCCGAACCTCTGGGAGTTTGGTTCTAATCCGTCAAGTGGACAAAATCGGGGAGTTCATTTTTTAAACGCGTGAGGAAAAGTTACGTTTTAGAAATAAATATGAAAAGTTTTTAGAAAAAGTAAAGCAATAAGCTGCAGTGAATTTGATTATACATATTTTTAATGAATATGTGCAAAAGTTTAACCAAAAATTTAAATTAAAATCAATTGTGAACTCGATTGGAAATATTGCATTTGTTTAAAAAAAAGGAGAATAATAATAATTAATGCGAAATCGAATAAAAATGACCAAGAAAGCAGTTTACAACTAATATTCCAATGTAATCGCGGTTCGTTTGCAACTTTGGTTGTGAATTGGTGGCTTGTGTCATCAATAAGTTGTTTTGAAACCCCCTAACAACTTAAAAGTTTGTGATAGGTTTCGGAATTGCTCATAAGTTACATTACCGAAGCGCGGCATTTGAGTTACAAAGCAAGTACAAAAACACATTAACCGTGAATTTCTTTTGTTCTCGATTTGGATAAAATATAATTTGTACTTTGATTGTGATCTGGTAACAGTATTACTGATAGTTATAGCCTATTCTCAGTTTACCTGATATGTTCATGCTGTTTGGACGTATAAAAATTGACTAATATTGGGTAAAAATATTGTCATATGTTTTATATTTATTTTCAAAAATGCGATTGTGATGAAGCTGAAGGTTATTGGCGTTTAATTGGCACTAGGAATTTTCCACTCAAATAGCAAATTAAATGAAACTACATAGCTTTTTATATGTAACGTTTGGGTGCACTATTCATTAATAAATTAGAAACTATCGGAAGTTGATATCTACATATATAAAAATTAATATGGAAAACTTCCCAAAAATAAGTTACTACAACACCGATCCATTTCACAATTAGCAGTATCCAACGGTACTACTACCGGAAGTTAGATTAATCCTATAATTTCATGGTTACAATCATAGTACTTGACAACAGAAGTTACTTATGTACTTATATGCAAAGATCACAAAACATAAAAATATATTGTCTTCAGAACAACATTTTGCTAACAAAGTGTCATAGCAAAGACATTTGCCACAACGGGCGGGGTGTCAGCGAAATTAGCGTAACAAATTTGAAACTTCAGTTTTGATAACAAAAGCTGATAAAAAATAATCTGGTGAACTTGTCATAGAAATTGGTATAAATCTCTTATCCAACCGCTTCACTACTTTTAACCTACTTTTATACTAAGAAAAAGCCTAAAGTAACAATTTACATCTCAAAAAGATCTACAAGCGCCTATTGAGAAGATATGTGAACTTGGGATGTAATAACTACCCTCGTTATTTCATTCCTCTAGAGTACTACAAGTGCTTTTTTAATGCGTTATCAGCATTAAATGGCGCAGTTATTCGAGTTATTATTCTCTAATATTAAGTAAAAAAGCTAGAATTGATAAAACCAATTCTTATGATAACCTAGATGATTGCCTGTATGTAATTTCGTATGGTCACTCATCTATCTATCATAAATATATCTAGCACCGATTTACTAGTATGTACTTTAAAAGATTGTAAATCTCACTACTATCTGTACTAGTTTGAATTTTGAAGTTGGTTTTTGCATAAATTTCTAGAACGGTTCGTCGGAAAGTAGAATATAATCATCATCATCAAAATTAATAAGATTTATATTCTGAAGAACCTTTCAATCAATAAAATCGTCGAGGGCTGATGATTTTCGCAGTATACGTAAAAAAAGTACATTTTTATATGGCAACATCAAGAAGGGGTTGCCCGATTTAGCCCATTTTTATACCCTAGATGAAATCTAAAGGGGTATACTAAGTTTTTCATTCCGTTTGTAACACCTCGAAATAATGATGGTAGAGCAAAATGGATTGGACACCCATCCATAATATTAAAAGTTATTTTGATTTTTGCATGTCCGTCCGTCTGTCCGTCCGTCCGTCCGTGCGCACGATAACTCGAGAACGCGTACACTTAGAGAGCTGAAATTTTGTACACGGACTTTAAAGAAAAAAAGTAAAATTAAGTTCGAAAATGAGACAAAGCGGGCAACTCCTTCGTGGGGTTGCCATACAAAAATTTCGTTTTCCGTTATATATTTGAACACTGCCTGAGAACGAGTCGCCGTAGAGAGCTGAAATTTGGCACGTGGTGTTTTCATTGTACTAGCAAATAAAATTTCAAAAATGGACTAAAGCAGGCAACCCATTCTTGGTGTTGCCATATAAAAAATTAGGTTTTTTATGTATACTGTGAAAACGATCAGTCCAAGACATTTTTATTGTACTAAAAACTTCTTCAGAATATGAAATCCTATAAAATTGATTATTATCATTTTTTCTGTCCGACGAACCGTTCTAGAAATATGTATATGCGAAAAACCACTGAAAAAATCAAAATTGCTCAAATACCCATACGAAATTTCATACGGGCATTCATATAGGGTATCATAAGAATTGGTCTTAGACCAATTCTAGCTTTTTCACTTGTTAAAATTATATTTACTATTTTGAAAAAAACGCCGGGTACAAAATTTCAGCCCTTTAATTGACGCGTTCTCAGGCAGGGTCCAAATATATAGTGAAAACCAAAAATTTTGTATTGCAACCCCACGAAGCAGTTACATCATTTGTCCTATTTGCGAACTTTAATTAATTCATTTTCTTACGTATTAGGGGTGGTTACTACCACACCTTGAGAGTGCCGTTCGTGATAAAAGAAAGAGTTTTACGGTAGTAAACGTGGATGAATTTACATGGAGTTTTTGATTTCGAATGGGTGAAAGAGGTGCTTTCTGATGGGGTGAAATGCTCTTATGTATTGGGGGTTTGTGGTGGGGCTAGTAACTACTACGCTTTGAGAGTGCCGTTCATGACAAAATAGTTTTAAGGTAGTAAACGTGGGTGGATTTACATGCGGTTTTTTGATTTTGAATAAGTGAATGGGGAACTTTCCTATGGGGTAAAATTTTCTTACGTATTGGGGGTCTTGGGATGGGGTGGTTGGTAACTACCGCTCTTGAGAGTGCCGTTCCTGACGAAAGAAAGAGTTTTACGGTAGTAAACGCGAATGAATTTACATGGGGTTTTTGATTTCGAATGGGTGAACGGGGTGCTTTCCGATGGGATGAAATGTTCTTACGTATTGGGGGTTTTGTGGTGGGGTGCTAGCTATCACCTTTGATAGTGCCGTTCATGACAAAAGAGTTTTAGGGTAGTAAATGTGGATGGTTTTACACGGCGTTTTTGAGTTAGAATGAGTGTACGTGGAGCTTTACGATGGAGTAAAATTTTCTTCTGTGTTGGAGGTTGTAACTACCACTCTCGGGGCTGTCCAATTTGATATGATGAGTCAAATTTGAGAATAGAGTTTCGAGAGTCCATTTTTGACGTCGTGCTTCGCAGGAATGATCAGTCAGGGCTCTTCTAGAACTCTATCTTCTTTATTACTTTACTCGTCGTTAGCATCTGTACAGAGTATATTCACGTAGGTATAATTACAAAAAGTAGTCAATTTACTTGTTTTTTTTTTTATATATATAAATTTTCTTTGTTATGCACACACAAATTTTTAATTTCACGTAAAACTGTAACGAATACACATTTTACTAAAAAGTTTCGTGAGAAAAAACTCACGTCTTGTACAAAGTTTTTACGTTATGAACAAATGAGTTTCCGAAGAATTGAGCTTGCGAAAAAAAATTTAACGAACTAATGTTTTTGCATACTGCTGATTGTTTTTCTGGAATCGATGCATTATCTTTGACGGGACTAACTCTTAACTTTGAAGTAAAATACATCCCCGCTAAAATCTCTTCAGCCTTCCGTTGACCAAAGATATTCCTGATCGTGAGTGGACTTATCTACTTTATTCAGTATTCCGTTTGGATACACAGAACCTTGACTCCATCATTTTTTTTTTAAAGAATTCCCCTTTTGATAAAATAGTCCTCGAATGATACCAACTAAAGGATTTTCGAAATAGTTTTAAAGTAATGGTTGTTTACTTGTGTTGATCATATAGTAGCTCTTTAGGCACAGGATAATGACTCAATGCGTCAAAGCTCTTCCTTTTTGTTCCTAGCTTGTGGCAAATAAAATCTTGTTGATACAAAGCCCATCTAGCTACTCTTGTTTATCCATAATCATTTTAAATGCCAGCAACCTTTGACTATCTTAAATCTCTTATCCAAAGTCCAAGTCACTTCAACGATAAAATAACCGAAGTACTTCTAACTCATAACTGCATTATTTTTGCAGGCCGGGACTGACTTCCCGGCTATAATAGAGTACCGGATGCATTTGATTGTTGTCACTTACCACTTTAAGGAACAGTTAATACAGTTCCAATAACAAATTTTATTAATTTTTGACACTACTGCATTGCAGTGCAATGAACCCTGTTGCATTGCTAGCAGGTTTCTCATATTTTACAAAAAGACCTGAAACACGAAGTTAATGTAAGTACACTAAAAACGAGCTATAAATATTCTAGTTACAAGAGAAATAACGAAAATGTGACCACTTATATTTTGCGGCAATCTCCACTCAAATATTCCACACAAGACCCCAGATAACGTGTTAATAGTTTAATAACTCTTATATAATCGAGGATAAATCTCCCAAATAAAGTAACCCGAAAGGCATAAGAATCTTTGAATTTATAGGGAATTTCTTAACTTAACTTGCGTCAGGCAACATGGCTGGGTTGAAACGGGGACTCCTCGTTGATGATTCTGTGACCTTGGTTGAAATTTCAAATTGTCGTTTCCTTTAGTTGTACAGTGTAATCCTTTAACAATGGGCGAAGCTACCCTGGTTGCGAATGGCCTGAAAATGTTTTTCACAGGTCATATAACGACCCATTTCATCCTTTGTCTTTTGAGGGAGTGGGCTGATAGGCCTGATAGGCTTAAGTGGTGCTAGGAGTTCCGGAGGAGTAGATGTAAAGGGTAGTAGTTACTACCCCCACCACAAAACCTCCAATATATAAGAACATTTCACCCCATCAGAAAGAACCCCATTCACCCATTCGAAATCAAAAACCCCATGTAAATTCATCCATGTTTACTACCGTAAAACTCTTTCTTTCGTCACGAACGGCACAAAATCTAGTGATGCTGAGTTGAATATTTCAAGCAATTCTTCCATAGCACTTAATAAAGAAAAAGAAAAACTGTAGCCAAAACTGAGAAAATTAGCGAATTTCAAGAACCACTTTACACTTGTCACTTTTTAAGCTGAAGTGATTTTTGGCGGGTTCTGAATTCGTTTATATTCAAATATAACAGGTATTCTGAGTTTTGGTACTGCCAGAGAGTAGCAGATTTTGGTAGAGGTAATTGAGAGTTGTTAAGAGATGTTGGTAAAAGGGAGAGGGCAACTTTTTGAGATAGGACGAATGAGAATACTTTTTGGGGTTTTATTAACTGCTCGAACTAAATTATTATGTCCAGAGCGAATTTCAATAAGAGCTCCGATTTTTAAATTTTCCATTCCAGTCTGCCATTTATGTCGTTGGTGCAATGTATGCAAATCGCTTGAGGGCGGTGAGGAAATCTGGTGTTGATAAGTCAGAGACGAGCTATATGTGTATGGCCTTGGTGGTTAAGCAAACGAATAGACAAATATAAGCTTTTGTTAATTTCGCTCCTCTTAGTGTTGATGTTTTCATATCAAGCGGACTTGCGTTATCTACCCCAGCGTGTTGGAAGGGTAGAGATATACTGACTCTTGCTGAGAGCAGAGAACTCATTAACTGAGAGCTTTCCCTCGCATTAAATCGAAAGCATTCAACACATTTAAGGATACGATGTCTAATCGTATTGCGGGCGTTTAATAACTAATAGTGGTATCTTATAACACTCAATATGATTCGAGTACCTCCGTGTAATGTATTGTTACGTGCCACAAAGTGAATCAAGCGACATCTTTTGGGAATAGAAGCAACTTTAGGTTAGTGTCATCTTAGTAAACTTTGGGTTCGGAGAACGGAATATTCAGGAAGGTTCTAGGATAATTCGTAGAGTATAAATACGGCGCGCTGACAGCTAGGAGGCGGAGTATTATTTCAGACAGCGAAGTGAACGAAGTAACTATTTGGATTGCGATAATTAGAAGTAAAGTACTAGCGATAAATTAACAGTTGATTTTATTTATTTATTTATTTACGAAGTTCAAAAGATATTATACAGGCAAAGCCCAATAAAATAATACCTTAAAAGTTATTACGGTAAGTCATATAAAAGAAAAAATTATAAAAAGAAGAACGATAGAATATAAACTAAGTCTACAATATGAAAACCAAAATCAAAAAAATAAAATAAAATTATAATATAAAGATTAAAGTTATGAACTAAACTATAACTAAACTACAAAAGAGAAAATCCAAGTAGAAAAAATTGAAATAAAAAATTAGACTAAAACTAAAATTCTAAAAATACAAAAAAAATACTTCAAGAAAGAAAGGAAAATAAAGATTAATTAATAATGAGAAAAACAAAAAGAAACAAAAAAAATAAGTAGAAAAATGATAGCAAGGCAAGCAAAAGGCAAAGCAAACACAGAAAAACTGTTTTATATAAATTAAGTTAAAGGAAATTGCTCAATCTCAGCTAAAAATGATCTTTTGAAAGTCTGGGGGCTAGAAAAAAAAACATCGATATTGCAAAACTTACAGTTGAATAATCTCTGCATTCTTACCAATGGTGACTTTACGCGGATATTGGTTCTACAGAAGGGAACTCTAAAAAGAGGAGCATGGAGTCTTTGGGATCTTGTAGGAATATTTATGCATATTTTGGAGAGTAAATCTGGACATAGCACGAACCCATTTAGGAGCTTATATAAAAATAAGCAGTCGAGATGCATGCGACGGTGTTCTAGAGATAGCAAGTTAAAAAGAGATAATCTTTGAGTGTACTCCATCTCATTTATGCCTTGTTTGAACAAAAGAATCCTGGTAAACTTTCTCTGGACAGATTCAACTTGTTTGTTATAACAAGAGTAAAAAGGGCTTCAAATTTGACAAGCATATTCCAGAATGCTCCTCACTAATGAGTTAAAAAGATAAATAAAAGCAGCACTGCTCCTGAAGGATTTACACACCCGAAAGATGAAACCTAGCATTCGATAAGCTTTAGTGGTAACAATATTTACATGAGAAGCGAAAAGAAGTTTGTGATCCAAAGTGACTCCTAAGTCGTTTATTTCATAAACACGGGAAATTGAAGTATTATTAATTTTATAGTTAAAGAAGATTGTTTCCCGCTTTCTAGAAAAGGTTATACTTTTACATTTATCTATATTAAGACCAAGATAGTTTTCTTTACTCCAACCTTCGAGCTTAGCAATATCATCTTGGAGGCATTTACAATCATTTGCATCATGAATCACCCTAAAAAATTTAGCGTCGTCAGCATAAAGCAAGGAAGGCGAGGTAATATCAATAGGCAAATCATTTATGTAAATAAGAAAGATGAAAGGACCAAGTATTGTACCCTGAGGGACGCCAGAGGTTTGTTCAAAAAGGTTAGATTTGGAGCCATTAAAAACCACGACACTATTTCTTCCCTCCAGGTAGGACAGGAACCAAAGAACAGTGTCCATGTTGAAACCAATCTTCAACATCTTTAAAAGACATTGCTGGTGACGAATCCTATCAAAAGCCTTAGAAAAATCGGTGTGGATGGAGTCCACTTGCACGTTTTCATCAAGAGCAGAGGCGATGGTGTCGGTAAATAAAGCTAAATTTGTAACTGTAGAACGTCCAGGAAGGAAACCATGTTGTTGGTCACATATATAAGGTAAAGTTTGATGGAAAAGCTGATTGTACACAAGTCTTTCAAAGATTAAAGCCAGCGCTTTTGAAATAGATATGGGACGATAATTTGTGACGAAACTAGGATCACCTGATTTAAAAATTGGAGTAACAAATCCACGCTTAAGTTTAGGTGGAAAAACTTTGTGCGTGATGGATAAGTTAAATATCATACTAAGGGGATTTGCTAAGCTATTAGAGCATCTCTTATATACAATGTTCGGAATTCCATCAGGACCTGGGTTCTTATCACAATTTAGTTTATCAAGAATATCATGCACCTCTTCTGGTCAGACAAAGTCTAAGGTAATGTTAGGTGAGTTATTAAAATTCCTGACGGATGTCAAATCAAAATTTGATTCCCTGTCAGAAAAAACTGTCCCAAAGTATTCAGAAAATAAATTACTGATAAGTTCAGGAGAAGATGCAGTGACTTCGTTGTATACCATCTCTTTTGAGAACGTGTTCGATTTTTTAAAGGTTTTGCTAAAAGCCCAGAAGACTTTAGGGTTTCCTTGTAGCGAAAATTCAGTTGAATTCACATACCTATTATAACATTCTGATATTAATGATTTAGATAATTTTCTAAGATAAGAAAAAGTTTTGTAAATTTCCGGATGGTTACCAGCCCTATATAATCGACGATATTTATCTTTCATGTTTAGAACTTTAATGAGTTGATGAGTATACCAGGGTGGGAAACGTTTGTTTTTTCTTTTTGTTAATGGTACGTACTCACGAATGCCTAAATTTAATATTTCGTAAAAACGCTCTAAAGAAATAGCTACATCGGATGCAAAATGAATAGAGAAATCAATATCATTGAGGTAGTTATTTAGGCCAATATAATAACCTAAAAGAAAATTTCTTTGCTTAGCAAACTCGTTTCTAGCAGACTTTGGTAACGAAACATTTAAAATGATGTCTAAAGGTGGATGATGGGAGTCAATATTTGGGAGTGGACATACAGACGTTCTAACAATAATGTTCCTCTGAGGGAAATCTGACCATACCAAGTCAAGAATCCTGTTATTTAAATTTGTGACATTATTGTACTGGTTTAAGTTACACAAGGACATGTTGTTAAGCAAAGATTGACCAGATTGACTAAAAGCACCCGAAGGTGTCATACAATTATTGACCTTATCAAGGGACCATGAAAGGTATGGTAGATTGAAATCACCCACAAGTAAGATGTGAGGCTTCCCAGAAAGACGCAAGAATCTGTCGCTAATACCAGAAAAAAACAGAATCATATGTCTCATAGGTGCTGCTAGGAGGTAGGTATAGACAGCACACATATAATGTAAAATTTGTTTCTTTAATGGATACCCATAGAACTTCATCATTATTTTCTTGAGAAAGTAAACAAGATGAGGTAAAGGACTTTTTGACTGCAATGAGACAACCACCACCGTCTTTCATACCCGAGAGCTCCAAGTTTCGATCCCTTCTATATACCACGTATCGATCGCCAAAAATTTCATTACTGAAGATATTAGCCTGTAAAAAGGTTTCAGTAAGACATACAATGTCGTAATTGTTGGATAATAATGAGAAGTAAACATCTGATGTTTTAGTTCTTAGCCCCCTGACATTTTGGTAATAAATATTAAGACTAATCGCCAAGTATGATGAAACTAAGTTTTTTTAGCAAGGAGATCTAAGCAATTTCCGGTTTTTATAATAATAGGACTGCTATCATCATTCTTTTTTAGATATATAACTGACCTCTTTATCCAAACATATTTATAATTGTGTTTGACTTTGAATTGCCTCGCCTTATAAAATAAAGATTTCTTTTCCTTAGTTAAAAATTCATTAATAAATATAGTATCCGAGCCTGGGAATCCCAAGCTATCTGTGGTTAAGTTCTTACAAAGCTTAGATGCTAACAGTAGTCTATCCCTTAAAAATTGCGAGGAGTACTTGACGATTACTGAGCTTTTGGAATTGCCTTCCTTACGCTTATAACCAGTCCTATAGACTTTAATTATGTCTTCGTCGGCGACAGGTATTTTTAAATGTTCATGTATTTTATGAATGATCATTAAAAGTTTCTCGTCTGGTTGTCGGGGAATACTATTAATCTCCACGAAGTTTGTCAAGGATCTTTCTTCAAGTAAAGTTACACGATCTTTCATGAGGTCCATTTGTGTACATAATTGTGATTTTTCCAGTTCGAGCTTTTTTAAACGCAATTGATGCTCATTTAAAGTGACTGCAATTTTTTTTATTTCATCGAAACCCTTTACTAAGGTGTGGACTGATTTGTTGAACTCGTCCTGTTTTGATTTGATGTCTTCAATTTCCTCACCCATGCGCTGGACAATAGCTAGAAGACCAGATGTGCTTGTGTCTTCAGAGTCGGAATCACCAGCTATGTAGGAATTATTGACGTTAGCAATTCCACAATTTGTGCAACGAAAGCCAACCGCTCCACTAGTGATACTAGATATCAACTCGGTAGAAAGCTTACAGCACGAGGCATGATACTGTTTCTGGCAATCAATGCACTTAAAACCATTGTTTTTCTTATTAAAAAAAGTGCCACATAGCATACATTTAGGCGCCATGCTAAAGGAAGTAGAGGCGAAAGCCACAGTATTTAAAACGAGAATATATGATGGTATATCAAGTCAGATCCGGTTCGAGCCTGTGTTACGTAATGAGATGTGTAACCGCTACAAGAATACAAGTGGTATCGTGATTAGATGAGGCGCAAATTAACCTAACCCCACACTTTTAGGTTGATGATATTTTCATATAAAAAATAAATTTTTTCAGCTGCTCCAATTAAGATTTCTAGGAATGGAACCAAAATTAACTGAAGAAAGAGGCCGCGAAGCATCCAAAAAAATGTAAAAAAGAAGCTTTACCGAGATCTGTTGCTCCAGAGTTACAGGCAGCTAAAAGTCGTAAAAGTCCAAAGATGCCGCACCACCAAACTCGACCAAAAATTAAAAATAATCCAACCAGGACCCAGTTGAGGTGTAAACTTGAAATTCCAGTCACAACAGACAATTAACAGAAGCTTTACAAATTGAAAAACTGACGTAAAATATAAATTAAATTAAAAACTTTAAAACTTAATGTGTTAGCAATAATTTCGGTGATAATATGACAGTTCTTCTTCTTCTTATTACTTTTGAATTATATCTGAAATATTGTGTTTTAAATAACGAATTAAGGCCACGCTCGTAACAACTGGTGTCAGAAGTAAAATAAAATCGTGAAATAAAGTGGTGGCATTTGACTTTGAAATTAAAAGAGTGATTAATTTTGTGAAATCGTGTGTAAAAATTCCGAAAGATAATTTTATATTAAACTGTGAGTGAATTACAAAAGACGCAAGAATGGGACGCAAGCTAGAGGAGCTTCGCATACAGGAATTGAAAGTGGAGTTGGGGAAGCGGTCATTACAAATGACTGGCCTACAGAATGTTCTAGTCGAGCGACTTAGACAAGCTTTCATAGAGGAAGAAAAGAATCCTGAGACATTCGTTTTCGAAGAAGAACCAGAAATTGAGGAAGAGCCTGCAATGAACATAGAACAGCTTTTAAGTACTTTAATGAGCAAAATGGAAGCCCGTTTTAATGAACAAAAGAATTCTCTCCAGGAACAAAAGAATTCTCTCCAAGAACAAAAGCATTCTCTCGAGGACCACAAGAAATCTATAGAAACCCGTTTGGACGAACAAAAGAATTCTCTCCAGGAACACAAGAAATCTATAGAAACCCGTTTGGACGAACAAAAGAATTCTATGGAATCCCGTTTAGATGAGCAGAAGAACGCTTTGAATGAACAAAAGAATTCCATGCAGTCCCGTTTAGATGAACAGAAGAAATCACTGGAAACGCGTTCGGATGAACAAAGGAGTTCTCTGGAGAATTGTCTAGAAAATCGCTTAGAGGAACAAAAGAATTTCCTGAAAAACTCGTTAGACGAACAAAATTTAAAAATTGAAGGAATCGAGCAAGAAGTGGCGGAAGTCCAACAAAAAGTCACCGAACAGCTTGACAACTTTAAACCAGATTTGGAGAAGATGAAGCATCGACAACCACGGCACGAAGGAATTGAAATATCCAATGCAGGTAGAATGAATATTTGATGGACAAACCCGTCAACTCTCAAGCCACATTTTGGTAGTTTTACTTCACCATAATTTTCTACGTGTTTAATTTTCCCCCCAACTGTGCTGTTTTCTAATGTAAGCCATTCGAATTTCTAATATACCCGTTTTTAGGCATAATACTTAACAAATTTTCTTTTAGAAAGTTTTTTCTGTATACTAGCATTACTGTTGATGCAATTGTAAGAGCTTCCGTAAACGGATTTATTTGTGTTATTTTTAAAAAATCCTTCATAAAAGTTAAACAACTATCTCGTAAAATGTTGACGTCATTTCGACAATAACTTATTAATTCGACCTGAGTGCTCAAATCTAACAACTCTGGAAACAAGTGAGGCATAATGTTGAGGACGATGTCTTTATAATAAGGGATTTTTAAAATAAAACAGTTTAAAAACGTTATAAAAATTCTTTTATTTTCCATATGATGTCCTAATCTAATTTACATTATTTTCTTATATTTACATCAATCTATTTCCCTTATACGGAATGATACCCGAAATAATACCTTAAAAGTTATTACGGTAAGTCATATAAAAGAAAAAATTATAAAAAGAAGAACGATAGAATATAAACTAAGTCTACAATATGAAAACCAAAATCAAAAAAATAAAATAAAATTATAATATAAAGATTAAAGTTATGAACTAAACTATAACTAAACTACAAAAGAGAAAATCCAAGTAGAAAAAATTGAAATAAAAAATTAGACTAAAACTAAAATTCTAAAAATACAAAAAAAATACTTCAAGAAAGAAAGGAAAATAAAGATTAATTAATAATGAGAAAAACAAAAAGAAACAAAAAAAATAAGTAGAAAAATGATAGCAAGGCAAGCAAAAGGCAAAGCAAACACAGAAAAACTGTTTTATATAAATTAAGTTAAAGGAAATTGCTCAATCTCAGCTAAAAATGATCTTTTGAAAGTCTGGGGGCTAGAAAAAAAAACATCGATATTGCAAAACTTACAGTTGAATAATCTCTGCATTCTTACCAATGGTGACTTTACGCGGATATTGGTTCTACAGAAGGGAACTCTAAAAAGAGGAGCATGGAGTCTTTGGGATCTTGTAGGAATATTTATGCATATTTTGGAGAGTAAATCTGGACATAGCACGAACCCATTTAGGAGCTTATATAAAAATAAGCAGTCGAGATGCATGCGACGGTGTTCTAGAGATAGCAAGTTAAAAAGAGATAATCTTTGAGTGTACTCCATCTCATTTATGCCTTGTTTGAACAAAAGAATCCTGGTAAACTTTCTCTGGACAGATTCAACTTGTTTGTTATAACAAGAGTAAAAAGGGCTTCAAATTTGACAAGCATATTCCAGAATGCTCCTCACTAATGAGTTAAAAAGATAAATAAAAGCAGCACTGCTCCTGAAGGATTTACACACCCGAAAGATGAAACCTAGCATTCGATAAGCTTTAGTGGTAACAATATTTACATGAGAAGCGAAAAGAAGTTTGTGATCCAAAGTGACTCCTAAGTCGTTTATTTCATAAACACGGGAAATTGAAGTATTATTAATTTTATAGTTAAAGAAGATTGTTTCCCGCTTTCTAGAAAAGGTTATACTTTTACATTTATCTATATTAAGACCAAGATAGTTTTCTTTACTCCAACCTTCGAGCTTAGCAATATCATCTTGGAGGCATTTACAATCATTTGCATCATGAATCACCCTAAAAAATTTAGCGTCGTCAGCATAAAGCAAGGAAGGCGAGGTAATATCAATAGGCAAATCATTTATGTAAATAAGAAAGATGAAAGGACCAAGTATTGTACCCTGAGGGACGCCAGAGGTTTGTTCAAAAAGGTTAGATTTGGAGCCATTAAAAACCACGACACTATTTCTTCCCTCCAGGTAGGACAGGAACCAAAGAACAGTGTCCATGTTGAAACCAATCTTCAACATCTTTAAAAGACATTGCTGGTGACGAATCCTATCAAAAGCCTTAGAAAAATCGGTGTGGATGGAGTCCACTTGCACGTTTTCATCAAGAGCAGAGGCGATGGTGTCGGTAAATAAAGCTAAATTTGTAACTGTAGAACGTCCAGGAAGGAAACCATGTTGTTGGTCACATATATAAGGTAAAGTTTGATGGAAAAGCTGATTGTACACAAGTCTTTCAAAGATTAAAGCCAGCGCTTTTGAAATAGATATGGGACGATAATTTGTGACGAAACTAGGATCACCTGATTTAAAAATTGGAGTAACAAATCCACGCTTAAGTTTAGGTGGAAAAACTTTGTGCGTGATGGATAAGTTAAATATCATACTAAGGGGATTTGCTAAGCTATTAGAGCATCTCTTATATACAATGTTCGGAATTCCATCAGGACCTGGGTTCTTATCACAATTTAGTTTATCAAGAATATCATGCACCTCTTCTGGTCAGACAAAGTCTAAGGTAATGTTAGGTGAGTTATTAAAATTCCTGACGGATGTCAAATCAAAATTTGATTCCCTGTCAGAAAAAACTGTCCCAAAGTATTCAGAAAATAAATTACTGATAAGTTCAGGAGAAGATGCAGTGACTTCGTTGTATACCATCTCTTTTGAGAACGTGTTCGATTTTTTAAAGGTTTTGCTAAAAGCCCAGAAGACTTTAGGGTTTCCTTGTAGCGAAAATTCAGTTGAATTCACATACCTATTATAACATTCTGATATTAATGATTTAGATAATTTTCTAAGATAAGAAAAAGTTTTGTAAATTTCCGGATGGTTACCAGCCCTATATAATCGACGATATTTATCTTTCATGTTTAGAACTTTAATGAGTTGATGAGTATACCAGGGTGGGAAACGTTTGTTTTTTCTTTTTGTTAATGGTACGTACTCACGAATGCCTAAATTTAATATTTCGTAAAAACGCTCTAAAGAAATAGCTACATCGGATGCAAAATGAATAGAGAAATCAATATCATTGAGGTAGTTATTTAGGCCAATATAATAACCTAAAAGAAAATTTCTTTGCTTAGCAAACTCGTTTCTAGCAGACTTTGGTAACGAAACATTTAAAATGATGTCTAAAGGTGGATGATGGGAGTCAATATTTGGGAGTGGACATACAGACGTTCTAACAATAATGTTCCTCTGAGGGAAATCTGACCATACCAAGTCAAGAATCCTGTTATTTAAATTTGTGACATTATTGTACTGGTTTAAGTTACACAAGGACATGTTGTTAAGCAAAGATTGACCAGATTGACTAAAAGCACCCGAAGGTGTCATACAATTATTGACCTTATCAAGGGACCATGAAAGGTATGGTAGATTGAAATCACCCACAAGTAAGATGTGAGGCTTCCCAGAAAGACGCAAGAATCTGTCGCTAATACCAGAAAAAAACAGAATCATATGTCTCATAGGTGCTGCTAGGAGGTAGGTATAGACAGCACACATATAATGTAAAATTTGTTTCTTTAATGGATACCCATAGAACTTCATCATTATTTTCTTGAGAAAGTAAACAAGATGAGGTAAAGGACTTTTTGACTGCAATGAGACAACCACCACCGTCTTTCATACCCGAGAGCTCCAAGTTTCGATCCCTTCTATATACCACGTATCGATCGCCAAAAATTTCATTACTGAAGATATTAGCCTGTAAAAAGGTTTCAGTAAGACATACAATGTCGTAATTGTTGGATAATAATGAGAAGTAAACATCTGATGTTTTAGTTCTTAGCCCCCTGACATTTTGGTAATAAATATTAAGACTAATCGCCAAGTATGATGAAACTAAGTTTTTTTAGCAAGGAGATCTAAGCAATTTCCGGTTTTTATAATAATAGGACTGCTATCATCATTCTTTTTTAGATATATAACTGACCTCTTTATCCAAACATATTTATAATTGTGTTTGACTTTGAATTGCCTCGCCTTATAAAATAAAGATTTCTTTTCCTTAGTTAAAAATTCATTAATAAATATAGTATCCGAGCCTGGGAATCCCAAGCTATCTGTGGTTAAGTTCTTACAAAGCTTAGATGCTAACAGTAGTCTATCCCTTAAAAATTGCGAGGAGTACTTGACGATTACTGAGCTTTTGGAATTGCCTTCCTTACGCTTATAACCAGTCCTATAGACTTTAATTATGTCTTCGTCGGCGACAGGTATTTTTAAATGTTCATGTATTTTATGAATGATCATTAAAAGTTTCTCGTCTGGTTGTCGGGGAATACTATTAATCTCCACGAAGTTTGTCAAGGATCTTTCTTCAAGTAAAGTTACACGATCTTTCATGAGGTCCATTTGTGTACATAATTGTGATTTTTCCAGTTCGAGCTTTTTTAAACGCAATTGATGCTCATTTAAAGTGACTGCAATTTTTTTTATTTCATCGAAACCCTTTACTAAGGTGTGGACTGATTTGTTGAACTCGTCCTGTTTTGATTTGATGTCTTCAATTTCCTCACCCATGCGCTGGACAATAGCTAGAAGACCAGATGTGCTTGTGTCTTCAGAGTCGGAATCACCAGCTATGTAGGAATTATTGACGTTAGCAATTCCACAATTTGTGCAACGAAAGCCAACCGCTCCACTAGTGATACTAGATATCAACTCGGTAGAAAGCTTACAGCACGAGGCATGATACTGTTTCTGGCAATCAATGCACTTAAAACCATTGTTTTTCTTATTAAAAAAAGTGCCACATAGCATACATTTAGGCGCCATGCTAAAGGAAGTAGAGGCGAAAGCCACAGTATTTAAAACGAGAATATATGATGGTATATCAAGTCAGATCCGGTTCGAGCCTGTGTTACGTAATGAGATGTGTAACCGCTACAAGAATACAAGTGGTATCGTGATTAGATGAGGCGCAAATTAACCTAACCCCACACTTTTAGGTTGATGATATTTTCATATAAAAAATAAATTTTTTCAGCTGCTCCAATTAAGATTTCTAGGAATGGAACCAAAATTAACTGAAGAAAGAGGCCGCGAAGCATCCAAAAAAATGTAAAAAAGAAGCTTTACCGAGATCTGTTGCTCCAGAGTTACAGGCAGCTAAAAGTCGTAAAAGTCCAAAGATGCCGCACCACCAAACTCGACCAAAAATTAAAAATAATCCAACCAGGACCCAGTTGAGGTGTAAACTTGAAATTCCAGTCACAACAGACAATTAACAGAAGCTTTACAAATTGAAAAACTGACGTAAAATATAAATTAAATTAAAAACTTTAAAACTTAATGTGTTAGCAATAATTTCGGTGATAATATGACAGTTCTTCTTCTTCTTATTACTTTTGAATTATATCTGAAATATTGTGTTTTAAATAACGAATTAAGGCCACGCTCGTAACAACTGGTGTCAGAAGTAAAATAAAATCGTGAAATAAAGTGGTGGCATTTGACTTTGAAATTAAAAGAGTGATTAATTTTGTGAAATCGTGTGTAAAAATTCCGAAAGATAATTTTATATTAAACTGTGAGTGAATTACAAAAGACGCAAGAATGGGACGCAAGCTAGAGGAGCTTCGCATACAGGAATTGAAAGTGGAGTTGGGGAAGCGGTCATTACAAATGACTGGCCTACAGAATGTTCTAGTCGAGCGACTTAGACAAGCTTTCATAGAGGAAGAAAAGAATCCTGAGACATTCGTTTTCGAAGAAGAACCAGAAATTGAGGAAGAGCCTGCAATGAACATAGAACAGCTTTTAAGTACTTTAATGAGCAAAATGGAAGCCCGTTTTAATGAACAAAAGAATTCTCTCCAGGAACAAAAGAATTCTCTCCAAGAACAAAAGCATTCTCTCGAGGACCACAAGAAATCTATAGAAACCCGTTTGGACGAACAAAAGAATTCTCTCCAGGAACACAAGAAATCTATAGAAACCCGTTTGGACGAACAAAAGAATTCTATGGAATCCCGTTTAGATGAGCAGAAGAACGCTTTGAATGAACAAAAGAATTCCATGCAGTCCCGTTTAGATGAACAGAAGAAATCACTGGAAACGCGTTCGGATGAACAAAGGAGTTCTCTGGAGAATTGTCTAGAAAATCGCTTAGAGGAACAAAAGAATTTCCTGAAAAACTCGTTAGACGAACAAAATTTAAAAATTGAAGGAATCGAGCAAGAAGTGGCGGAAGTCCAACAAAAAGTCACCGAACAGCTTGACAACTTTAAACCAGATTTGGAGAAGATGAAGCATCGACAACCACGGCACGAAGGAATTGAAATATCCAATGCAGGTAGAATGAATATTTGATGGACAAACCCGTCAACTCTCAAGCCACATTTTGGTAGTTTTACTTCACCATAATTTTCTACGTGTTTAATTTTCCCCCCAACTGTGCTGTTTTCTAATGTAAGCCATTCGAATTTCTAATATACCCGTTTTTAGGCATAATACTTAACAAATTTTCTTTTAGAAAGTTTTTTCTGTATACTAGCATTACTGTTGATGCAATTGTAAGAGCTTCCGTAAACGGATTTATTTGTGTTATTTTTAAAAAATCCTTCATAAAAGTTAAACAACTATCTCGTAAAATGTTGACGTCATTTCGACAATAACTTATTAATTCGACCTGAGTGCTCAAATCTAACAACTCTGGAAACAAGTGAGGCATAATGTTGAGGACGATGTCTTTATAATAAGGGATTTTTAAAATAAAACAGTTTAAAAACGTTATAAAAATTCTTTTATTTTCCATATGATGTCCTAATCTAATTTACATTATTTTCTTATATTTACATCAATCTATTTCCCTTATACGGTAATGACCCCACGGTAGCGTGTCATAGTTATCTTTAAGTATATATCTTTTATCATCATGTGGACTTAAAGTGATTTTTGATTGAGTTATTGTGCTAATTGCATGTTTTTGAGATCGAATTAAATTTTGGGTTACTATTTTCTCGCAGTTAGCGTTTAAACACTCAACATAATCATCAAAAGTAATTCTATTCTTCACGATCTGTTGTTTCACCCCCTTGGATTTTTTAGCTTCATCCTTGCCCTCTAACCTGAACGCATACATTTTATTTTATTCACTAACAAATATATATAAATATTAATACAACTTGAAATACCAAAACTAAGCAACCTTATACAATTTGAATTATATTGTGAAATTCACGAAATTTATCTGCTGTACGTTGTGCTGTTAATGGGTAGAGTTCTGGACCAGAGTTTTTTATCTAGAACTCTCGGCGCCACCATCGGTAGGTGGTTTGAGTACATACTAAATGTGGGCTTGTGTCTTGACTATACTTGTTTATGTCTTTGCTGCACCATTGGGTCTTGGCTCACTGGTTAATGTATTGGATGCACCATTGAGTTTTGAGTGGCTTATGTCTTGGATACACCATTGAGTTTAGACTTTCTTAGTCTTGGATGTGTCATTTGGTCTTGACTGCGCCGTAGCGGCATTAGCTGAACTACCAGCATGTTCCGGTACTACGGCTTTCTTGGATATGTGGTACGGTTCTCTTGGATATGTGAAGATTTTTGCTTCACTTTTACCTATACGTGGCAGCATGCTATGGTTTTGGGAAGTTTTTGCTTCACTTTTGCCCACACGTGGCAGCATGCTACGATTTTTTTGGATGTGTGGTGCGCTTAAATGTATGCTTTTGTTGTTTTCAAGTGTTGCGCCTGGTTTTGAATTAATATTAGTAATAATTAAAGTTAATAGTAGGAAATTTTTGTTCATGCCAATGGATTCTAGATGGTGGGTATGTGGGGGGATAATAACGATAGGGAGGAGGGGTAATGAAATTTTCATCAGAAATCCTCTACGGGCTTTGGTTTTCGATATATTAGCGTATTAATAATTCAAGTTATTTTTGTGCATGGCAATGGATTCTAGGTGGTGTGGGGTGGGAGGGGGAAGGAAATTTTCATCAGAAATCCTCTACGGGCTTTGGTTTTCGTGATATTAGCGATCTTACCTTTTCAGATGTAATCAATATTATTAATAATTCAAGTTACCCTGGGAGTTGTAGATATCAGCATGACGTCATCTGGTATTTGCTGGTTTCTTACTTGAATATTTCTTAGCGAGGAATTTGTAGATATCAGAAGTTTTGACTCACTTTCTATGATGGTTCTGGGGCAGTGGGGTTCTTGGTATCAAACGTTAAATGTTTACCAAACGTTAGGCATGCTTCCCTTGTTTATGAGCTAATTTGATATCACCGTTGTAAACACATTCGCATTTAAGCTGTATGGTTCATATACAAATGTGTAAACTTCCTGTTTACAAATTCGCATTTTAGCTGAATGAGTCAGGCACACCTGTGTAAACAAATTTTAGCTATATCAGCACATTTATTCTTTTCATCTAAATTGATACCACACTTCCAAATTTTCACATTTTCTTGTATGCATTCATGTAAACAATCTCATTTGCAAATTGCACCAGCAGGATTAAGTAATCAAATTAATTTGAATGATTTTTTTTGTTTATCGTTTAATTCGATATCATCTCAGCCTGTAAATAAGTTCGTTGGAATTCATCCTGTGCAATGATTATTGTAGCAGCACTATCATTCATATTTACAAACGGTTCCTATAAAAGCCCAAGCAAACTCTTGGGGAGCATCAGTCAGTTTTAGTGAGTCTCAGTGATAGTTTAAAAACATTAAAAAATAAACATGACAACCGCGCTAGTAAATAAAAGTTTTTCAGTAAATAAAAACTTGCGGAAGGATGTGTTGAAGTGTTTAACAAATTCAGAGAATAAAGATTATATTGTTAAAAAGTGCAACAGAAACATACATAAATTTCAAGTTGCATTTCAGAAGTGCAATAAGAGTGCTAGGAAATGACATTTCGAGAGCTGTCTCAAGCAAATTAAAGCATTGAGAGCGCTACTGAGAGCTCCCGTCGAGGTGCAGGAATTACTCGCGTAAGAAGAAGTGATTTTGTAAAGTGGGAGGTAATAAAGACAGCGTTCGCAGATAGAATTCGGCAAGTTGTTATTGCAAATTTAAAACAGATCGATCCGAAGCTATTTATGCAAGACTCTGCCAAATTATTTACACATCGTGTTAAAAATACCTTAAAACATTACCTTAATATTAAAGTTTCTACAACGCTTTGCGTTGAATTTGTTAAAAAAAACTGGTGATAATGAAATTATAAAAGACATTAAATACTTCCAAGCGATAACTGCTCCAATTAGCGCAGATGATAATTTAGAGGAGTGGTTTAAATCAAACATTTTGGATCCAATACACACTCAGCTGGAAGAATTTCAGGAAAAAGACAGTGGCTGGGCACTGCACTCAATATTACATCTAGCAGTACACATCAACAAGTTTGAGCAGCTTCGAGGATCTTCGTATATACCCCTACCAAAGGAAATTGCATCAAAGAAAGCTTGCATTAATGTACAAAATAATGACGAAGCATGGGCTGTAACATCAGCGCTATATCCTGCAGCAGCAAATCCTAGCTCCGCTAGGACCTCATCATACCCACTTTATTCAACTGTACTTAATTTAACTGGAAAAACAATTCCCATGACACTTAAGCAAATTACGCAATTTGAAGACCACAACGATTTATCAATAAACGTATTCATCCTAGAGAAAGAGCGTTTCTTCACCACAGTTCCAGTTAGACTTACGAAACACAGGATGGAGCGACATGTAAATCTCGTAATGCTACAAGATGGCTATGACCAGGCTGATGATCATTTGGACGATAGTGATGATGGCAGCTATCATTTCTGTTGGATTAAAGATCTTTCCCGACTCATGTCGAAGCAAACTTCGAAAAATAATGCTAAAAGGCATATATGCGATAGAAGTTTGCTCTACTTTTACTCTGAAAAAAAAATTTGCATCACACACTGCTGAATGCGAGAATAAAAACGATTGCAGAATTATGTTTCCCTCAGAGGAAAAGAAATGGCTGGAATTTAAGAATTATAACCATAAGAATCCAGTCCCGTCTTGTGTGTATGCAGATATTGAGTCAATATTGAAGTCGATTCAGGGAAACGATCAAAATACACAGCGAATCCAGGAGCATGAAGCTCATAGCGTAGGATTCTATTTCCACTGCAAACATGATGCTAAGCTCGCATATTACAGAGCATATGGAGGCAAAGACTGTCAAAAATGGTTTGCATTAGAATTGCAAAAGATTGTATCCATAGCTGTACAGGAGAAGCTGAACATCAGGCCAATGCAACCCCTGACTAAAGAGGAACGGCGTTCACATATGTAAAATACTTGCTGCCATATATGTGAAAAAACGTTTGCAGCTGATGAGGAACGAGTTCGGGATCAGTGCCACTTAACAGGAAAATATCGAGGACCAGCGGATAATGCATGCAATCTCATGTATCAAGATTGCTCCATAGTTCCAGTAATTTTTCATAATTTATCTGGATATGATGCCCACTTCATTATTAAGGATATAGCTACATCTTTCCCAGGAAAAGTTGATCTCTTACCAATTAACAAGGAAAGATATATTTCGTTCACCACGCGCATGGAAGGCAGCCATATAAAATTCAGATTCATCGACTCCTTCCGTTTTATGGCCGATCTTTAGATAAGCTATCATCATTGCTGCCAATGGATAAATTAAACACTACAAGATCAGTATGGCAGGGAATGGATGATGACACTATCAAACTTCTTACGCGCAAAGGTGTCTTCCCAAATGATTTTATTGATGACTGGGATAAATTGGATTTCCGGAACTTGCCAACACAGGAAGCGTTCTACAATAAACTGACTGACAGTGCTATATCTCCTGAGGACTACAATCATGCTGAAGAGGTCTGGCAAAAATTTGAAATACAAACACTTGGTGAATATTCCGATCTATACCTAAAAACTGATGTTCTCCTATTGGCCGATGTCTTTGAGAACTTTCGAGAAGTGTGCATGAAGACATACAATTTAGATCCAGCACATTAATACACCATGCCAGGCCTAACATGGGATGCTATGCTAAAATACACCAAAGGGAAACTAGAGCTGATAAACGACGTAGATATACAGCTATTTATAGAGAGAGGAATTCGATGTGGTATAAGTCAATGTTCTAAGAGATATAGTAAAGCAAATAATAAATATATGGAAGATTTTAAGCCTGAGGAGAAAGAGAAATACTTGATGTATTATGATGTGAATAACCTTTATGGATGGGCCATGTCACAGCATTTACCAACCGGAGGATTCAAATGGGTTTATGTTCCCAATATTCACGTTTCCGAAATTCCTGATGATTCTCCAACTAGATACATATTCCAAGTTGACGTGCATTATCCTCAAGATCTTCATGATAAGCATAAGGACTTACCGTTTTGCTCTGAGCATGCAGCACCACCTGGAGCAAAATTAGAAAAGCTTTTGACAACATTACATCCAAAAACTAAATATGTTGTACACTACCGAAATTTGAAGCAATGCTTATCACATGGACTCATCCTGAAAAAAGGGCACCGGGTTCTTCAATTCGACCAATCAGATTGGCTTAAACCATATATTGACTTAAATACTAACATACGGATGCGGGGTACAAGCAATCATGAGAAGAACAGCTATAAGAAGATGAATAATGCAGCTTTTGGTAAGACCATGGAAAAAGTTCGCAAGTATAGCGATATCAAGCTTTGCGTAAAGTGGGAAGGTCGCTATGGAGCAAAAGCTCGGATTGCTGCACCCAACTTCCACAGTGCAACGATATTTGATGAGAATTTAGTTGCTGTGGAATTAAGGCGACTCAAATTCTTATTCAATAACCCTCTCTATATTGGAGTGGCAGTTATGGAAATTTCAAATTATGCCTCTACGATTTCCACTACAGTTTTATGCAGCGTGAATTAGGAGATAAATGTAAAGTCATGTATACAGATACAGATTCTCTAATATATGAACTTGAAGAGAAAAATGCATATGACTTTATGGCTGAAAATATAAACAAATTTGATACAAGTGATTACCCAGCAGATAACCAGTTCGATTTACCGCTCATGAATAAAAAGATTCCTGCTCTAATGAAGGATGAGCTGAATGGGAAAATCATGAGCGAATTTGTTGGCTTGCGCTCGAAAATGTACAGTCTGCGTATAAACGATGGTAAAACTGTAAAGAAAGCAAAAGGAGTAAAGGCTAATGTAGTCCAGAAGCATATCAATTTCGAAGACTTTGTTGAATGTTTGAATAACAAGCGAGTATTAACTGCTAATCAGAGCTCTATACGATCACATAACAATAATGTCTACACGATCAGTCAAAAGAAGATTGTATTGAGTCCATATGATAACAAACAGTATCTTATGAGTGCGACAACGGATAATCTACCATGGGGACATTACTCTATTCAATCAGAACAGCAAGGAGCAGACGCAGAAAACATATAATCTAAGGATATGTATTGGAAATAAAAATTGTATTATAGCTAAAATACCATTTAATCAAATAGTTTGTTTTAACTGTATTATAGTCTAAGATATACATTATTGTAAAATAAAGAAAGTATTATTACAGTTATAAGGAGGCCGATTTAAGGAAACCCAACCATTGAATGATACACTAAGCGTTAAATGTTAATATTTTTCAATTTAAAATAAATCAATAATGATATTTTATATATGGTATTCTTTTTATTCAATTTCCCTACTAAATCTAGGACTCCTGAATAATATTTGCCCACTACATCGGGAGGTTGAGCGTTTTACCCAGAATCCTAGGGCGGCTTGAGAAATAACATTTACACGTGGGGTCGACCTTGACCCCTGACATCACTTTTGAAACCGGAAGGGCGTCAGGTCTTTGACCTTCAGCCGGAAGTGTGTCCTGGACGCTACAACCTTGATTCCCTATAATCAAGCACGTCGCAGGGGATTCCATATTGTTTTTGAAAACAGGTCTGATAACTGCTTAACAGCTTTTCGAACAGGCCTGATAACTGCTTAACAGCTTTTAAACATGTCAGATAACAGCCTAACAGCTTTTCAATCAGGTCTGATAACAGTTTAACAGCTTTCAAAACAGCTCTGATAACAGCTAAACAGCTTTTAAACAGCGCCTGTTCGAAAAACTGTTTAGTTATTATCTGACCTGTTTAAAAGCTATAATGCAGTTTTCAGACCTGTTTGGAAAGCTGTTAATCTGTTATCAGAGCTGTTTGAAATTTATGTACGTTTCTGTTGCACTTTTTAACAATATAGTCTTTATTCACTGAATTTGTTAAACACTTCAACACATCCTTCCGCAAGTTTTTAATTACTGAAAAACTTTTATTTAAGTTTTTAAACTATCACTGAGACTCACTAAAACTGACTGATGCTACCCAAGAGTTTGCTTGGGCTTTTATAGGAACCGTTTGTAAACATGAATGATAGTGCTGCTACAATAATCATTGCACAGGATGAATTCCAACGATTTTGCTTACAGGCTGAGATGATATCGAATTACACGATAAACAAAAAAATCATTCAAATTAATTTGATTACTTTATTCTGCTGGTCCAATTTGCAAATGAGATTGTTTACATGAATGCATACAAGAAAATGTGAAAATTTGTTTACTTTATGCGAATTCCAATGAAACGTTTCGATCGGTCAAATTCTTGGAACAGTAATATTTTTGGCTGCCTACAGGTAGTGTGGTATCAAATTAGATGAAAAGAATAGGTAATATCGTTAATATCTAGAAAACCAAAGCCCGTAGAGGAGTTCTGATGAAAATTTCGTTCCCCCTCCCACCCCATACCAGCTAGAATCCATTGACATGAACAAAAATAACTTGAATTATTAATACGCTAATATCTCGAAAACCAAAGCCCTTAGAGGATTTCTGATGAAAATTTCATTACCTCCTCCCCGCCACATACTCACCATCTAGAATCCATTGGCATGAACAAAAATTTCCTACTAATAACTTTAATTATTACTAATATTAATTCAAAACCAGGCGCAACACTTGAAAACAACAAAAGCCTACATTTAGGCGCACCACACATCCAAAAAAACCGTAGCATGCTGCTACGTGTGGGTACAGATAACCGTAGCATGCTGCCACGTGTGGGCAAAAGTGAAGCAGAAAACTTCCCAAAACCGTAGCATGCTGCTACGTGTGGGCAAAAGTGAAGCAAAGAGCTTCGCATATGCATGAGAACCGTACCACACATCCAAGAAAGCCGAAGTACCGGAACATGCTGGTAGTTCAGCTAATGCCGCTATGGCGCAGTCAAGACCAAATGAAACATCCAAGACTAATCAAGTCAAGACTCAATGGTGTATCAAAGACATAAGCCAGTCAAAACTCAATGGTGGATCCAAGACATTAACCAGTAAGCCAAAACCCAATGGTGCAGCCAAGATATAAACCAGTACAGTCAAGACACTAGCCCACATTTAGTATGTACTCAAACCACCTATCGATGGTGGCGCCGAGAGTTCTAGGTAAAAAACTCTGGTCCAGAACTCTACCCATATATAGCAACTTTAAAGAATATTCACACAACACCTCCATTGTGTCATGGTAGAGCACCTCGGATTTCATAAAACCAAGCGTTCTCGGTTCAATTCCAGCAAAAAAATCCAACATTATTTTATTTCAAAAATCAGCTAAGACAAGAGCTTGAACAGCTGATGGGGATCAGCCAACCAGATGACGTCATCCCCTGGTCAGCCAGATGGTAGGAAAGGAATTCCCCCAGGCAGGCCCTGTGACGTAGACCACTAAACGGAGTTCCCCACTGGCCTAGAGCCCGGTCCAGACCACCAAAATAGTTGGAATTTTCCGGACACTTTTGTATGGAAAAAGTGTCGCAGAATGAACATAGCGTAACTACTTTGGCGGTGATTATGCATGGAGCTAGCCATCCTAGTGGATCGAAGAGAGATGAGACATCGGATAAGATAATTCGCTTTTTGTACGTTGATTTTGCTTCGATGACATTGACTTTAAATGAGAAAAAAATGTTGTTAGATACCAACGTATGCCGAGAGTTTTTATAGACTCGTGATCAGAAAATCCCAAGTTTGTTTTTAACTCTTGATGATCCAATGGAATATGTTTTAGAAGAGCATTATGTTTGGCATCGATTTCTCCTGGAATTGAGAAGGTTGGGTCTGCAAAAGTGAGATTGGAAATATGTCTCCAGTTTGACACGGCAATAGTTTGGGCTGGAAACAGTTCGGTTATTTTTGTAATAATGGGCATGTTACCCTCTATTTTGAATTTGTTGTATAAGCAGTTAATTGTAACAGTTGGTTGCTCTACAACGGTATTGGTGGGTGTTGTGCTAAGTCCAATTAGTTGATGTGTGGTCTGAGATCCTTTAAGCTGTAATCGGTTAAGGGCTCTTTCGGTCATAATGGACACTTGTGACCAAGAATCTATCAATGCTCGAAATGTCATTATAATTCCGGATGGTGCTATAATATTTATCAGTAAGAAGAGGCTTTTTCAAGTTTGAGGTAAGAGAATTTTCAAATTGTAGTTCATTATTTCTATCGACGGATGAGCATTGCTTTCATATTAGAATTTTGGGATAGCTGATTAGTTCACTTTGTAACCGATTGATTTTGCTCGCGTAATGGAGTAATGTTTTATGCTTTTTCTTGAAATGATAACACTTTTACTGCTATTGCAATCTGAGATTGAATGTTTTTACATAAATGCTCATTTGAGACAACTTCGTGTCGTTGTTGGGTGGTCAGAACTCTAGAGGTTGGACAATAAATAAGATATGGTTACCTTTGCAATGACTGCAACAGGTTTTTGTTGTAGGTCGGTGTATTCATCTTGAATTCTTAGTATTGTTCAAGACTCCAAATATTGTTTTAGGGAGAATGATTTCTCTGTATCGTGTTTGTCAATTTATTTTTGTTTCCTATCATTTCCAGAATTCGGAAAAGAGATTCTAGAAATTTTTTTAGTGTGTTTAATTCTGGTAAATCCGTGGTACTATGTAAGCTCTATTCCCATAATTGATGCGTATTTGGGTGTAGTTTCTGTAAGTCAAATATGTAATTACTGGATCCCAATTATTTGTTTCTACACCTAGATTTTGTAAGGCTAATAGTGCTTCTGTTATATTGTCTAGTAGTCTTTGGAAGCTTTTGGCGGTATCATGATTTGTAGATGGAAGAGACAATAGTTTCTTTAGTTGTATGTCGACAAGGATTCGCTTATTTGAGTAGCGTTCCTTTAAGAACTGCCAAGCTGGTTTATAGATTGCGTCGCAGAATTCATTAAGCCTGAGCAGCTTTTCAGCTTCTCCAATTAGATTGGTTTTTAGAAAATATAGTTTGTCAACGTCTCTTAAATTATTATTGTTATGAATAATCGAATGAATGGAATGAAATCCACGTAGAGTATTCTCCATTGAATGTGGGTAGCTTCATTCTAGGAAGTCTTTCACTGTTGCATGACAGACGGCGTTGGTGCTTATCTGTCGATGTCCTCTTCCATGCTTGCTGTCTTTTCAATGTAGTATTCCTGAACCTCGCTAAATATCTCTTTCGTGAAATAATCGAGCTGGAGATCTTCAGTTGTCGATCTTCTCTGTATTGTCCTGTGTCGAGTTTGGAATTCTTTCCAATACCCAATAAAAGTTTGTAAACGTTTATCTGTCGATTTGGCAGTCTTCTTTTTGCCTTCTCTTTGGTGCCTTTTATATAAGCCTTCTATTAAATCTTTGACCTCGATTTGGGACTCAATCAACTCTGGCAAAGAGTCAATGGTTTCGTCACCAACGTCAGATGACATAGATTCACCATCTTTCGGCATTTTGTATGGTTAACCTTTGAACTGAGTGACAGTGCTAAGCAACGTATTTAATTTTTTATTCTACTGACTGAGTTATCCG